>OX940804.1:20114126-20638315 GCA_954870605.1 Acer campestre
AAAACTGCACCCATTCACACACTTCCCCACTGAATCACATCTCCTTCCCTATTGGCGCCCTTTTTTGCTAGACTGTCAACGAATGAATTCGATGCTCGAGAACAAAAACGAACCCACAAATTCCCATGCTTCCTCATAAAGTCTCGAATGCTATAAACCAATTGCACATGCTCTAAACTCCCAAAATTTTCTGAATTTATCCATGTAACCGCAACCAGAGAGTCGCTGACAATCTCAATTGCTTGAATTTGCAGTGCCGAATTCTGAACACAAAGAGAACACGCCTTCTCAATAGCCATTAATTCAGCAGTTATCGAGTCCTGAGAACCAACGAATATCGAAAAAAAACAAATCATCATACCACCACTATTCCTTATAACACCCCCCCCCCCCCCCCCCAATTCCAGCTGGACCAGGTTGGCCTTTGGCTGATCCGTCCACATTAAACTTGATTAATCCATTGCTCGGAGGCTGCCAAACTTCAGAATTGTGTTTCTTTAGCTTCACCTTATCCTTACAAAACTGAGAAATATTTTGAATGAGGACTGTTATAGGGTCATTGGAACCAACACCACGTTGCTTGAACCACCAGGCAACGCGGAACTGAATCACATCCATTGCAATCGTAACAACTGGTTCTTCATCCCTAAAAATCTTGCGATTCCTGAATTCCCATATTGTCCAAACAATTGCAAAAAACAATGTTGCCCATGCTCGTCTACTGTTAACCATAGGACACAACATCGCCCACCCTTGTACCCATTCAACCACTGAGTTGGATACACATCCTTTAATTCCCCACCATCCCATACCTTTTGACCACAATTTCCAAGCCCAACTGCATTGTAAGAAAAGATGATCCACCGATTCTTCATGTGAATTGCACATAGGACATGACAAACTCATATTAGAACCCATCCCAAACCTATGCAACAACTTCTTAACCATGATTCTACCCTGTAATAATTGCCACATAAAGAACTCCACCTTAGGAGGACACCACCCTTGCCAACATAATTTAATATAATTCGGTTCAGCAATCTCCCTATCCTCCCAAACTTTACAAAAAGAATTGACTGAAAACAGTCCATTGGTGGTTGGGGACCAGGCAAGAGAATCCGGAATAGAAGGACTTATAGTAATGTTGTGAAGGAAGGCTAAAAAGCATTGCCATTGATCTTGTTCCCAACCCAATACCTGTCTACTTAAAACAACCTTCCACACCCACAAAGACTCCTCCCACACACCAAACTCTCAAATAGGCCCATCTTTTACAATCGCAAGAGCATAAATTCTAGGAAATGCATCTCTCAAGGGGCATGATCCACCACAATCTATCTCCCAAATTTTACACGCCCACCATTTCCAATGACAGCACTCAAGCATTCCTTCATAATAGCAGCTGCACGAGATCCTTCTTTAAAAACACTAGCCACAGCTGCAGCAAAGTTAGAAGCCATCCTACCATCTTCACCTTTCCAAAACAAATCATCCACACTCAGACCATATCTAACCGCCACAACCTTTCTCCATAACGAATTCCTTTCCATACCAAACCTCCATGCCCACTTAGCCAATAACGCCTTGTTTTTAACAGCCACCCTCCCTATACCCAAACCACCATATTCTTTCTTTTGACAAACCTTTTCCCAATTAACCGCGTGAATCTTCCTTTTTTCCACCCCATCTCCCCAAAGAAAACCACGTTGCAATTTCTCAATACTTCGAGAAATACCCACTGGAACTTTAAAAATGGACATAAAGTATGTTGGTATACTTGACAACACTGACTTTATGAGAACCACCCTCCCACTTTTTGATAAAAAACGACGCTTCCAAGGGTTCAATCTCTCTTTAATTCGATCCAGAATTGGAGACCAAAATGCTATTGTACTCAGTCGAGCACCAAGAGGGATGCCCAAATAATTTATAGGAAGCGAAGCAACTTTACATCTCAAATAGGATGCCCACATCGTCCCCTCGGATACCTTTCTACCAATTCTAAAACAACAAGACTTACAAAAATTAATTTTCAATCCCGATACCATTTCAAAACATCTAAGAATCCGCTTGATATTACAAATATATTCCACTTTTGGCTTGACAAAAATAATAGTATCGTCTGCAAATTGTAAATGAGACACACAGATACCACTACCCCCGAAATCTTCACCTTCCAATAAACCCACCTCATTTGCCTTAGCTAACATACGACTAAGAGCCTCTGCAACAATATTGAATAAAAACGGAGAGAGGGGGTCCCCTTGCCTCAAACCTCTCTGCATACCAAACTGGGAAGTTGGGCTCCCATTCACTAACACAGACAACATTGGTGAAGACACACAATTTTTGATCCATCCACGCCATCTCTCCCCAAACCCCATTTTGCACAAGGTATCATCCAAGAAACCATGATCGATACTATCGTAAGCTTTCTCGAAATCCAGCTTAACAACCACCCCACCCTCATTTTCCCTTTTCCACTTATTAATTATCTCCTCAGCTATTACAACATTGTCCAAAATTTGCCTCCCCTCCACAAAAGCCATCTGGAAATCACCAATTACTGTATTCATCACCCTCTTCAATCTATTTGACAGAATCTTAGCCAATATCTTATACATCGACCCCACCAAGCTTATTGGTCTAAAGTCACCCATCTTCATAGGTCTCTTCACTTTCGGAATCAAAGCAATGAAAGTGGCATTCACATCTTTAACAACCGATCCATCCATGTAAAACTCACGTATGAATGCCATAAAGTCTTCCTTTATCTCCACCCAATTTTTCTTAACAAAATTTATGTTGAAACCATCCGGTCCCAGAGCTTTGTTGCCATCACATCCGCTAATGGCTTCCCACACTTCTTTACTCGTAAATTCTGCCTCCAACATGTCATTCTCGGATACATATATTCTATTAAAAATCAATCCTTCAATTTTCGGTCTTTGCCATTCCACTGCCTTAAAATGATTATTGAAAAAATTAAAAACTTCATCCTTAATAAACTTTGGGCTGGACACAATATTACCGTCCACCTCTAATTCACCTATAAAATTTCTTCTTCTTCTACCATCCGCCATCAAATGAAAAAATCTTGAATTTCTGTCCCCCTCTGTCAGCCATTTCACTCTAGATTTCTGTCGCCATAGTTGTTCCTCCTTTCTAATACATCCCCAAATTTCCTCTAACAAAGATAACCTTTCCTTTCTTAAATTCTCATTCCACCCACATCGCACAGCCTCCTTATCTATACTGTCCAATTTTGCCTCTGCCACATCCACCACATTATTCTTCGATTTGTTTTTACTCATCCATGACTTCAACCTCCTCTTTGAACCCCTCATTTTGGCCGCCAAAACTGCACTCTTCGATCCCCTTCCAGTCGTTTCCTTCCACCCCAACACAACCTCTTTCATCATATCCATGTCCTCCATCCAAACATTAACAAAGCGAAATGGACGAGGCCCCCAATCCTCCTTATATTCGCCTAGAGCAATTGGATTATGATCCGATAGACTTCTCGGCAGTCCCTATTGTTTCAGATGTGGAAAATTGAGCAGTAGACTCGGTGAAATAAGGAATTGATCAAGTCTTGACCATGCCGCGCCCTCCTTCGAATTCGTCCATGTAAAAGACAATCCGTACAAAGGCAAGTCAATCACCATAGCCTTTGAAAGAAAATCATTGAAACTTCTCATTGCACTTCTATTGAAACTCATTTCGATCCTCTCCGACGGATCAAGAACAACATTAAAATCTCCCCCAATCACCCACGAAATTGCAAAAGAATTCAATGAATTAGCCAATTCATTCCACCAAACTTTCCTATCAGCTTCGACACAGGCTGCATAAACATTGCAAAATCCAACAATCTGTTTTAGTGCAATCAATTCCCCAATTAACATAATATACCTTTTATTGTGAACACAAGATGACACTGCGAACTCATCCTCATTCCATAAAGACAATAATCCTCCTGACAAACCTTCTGCTTCCACACCAATCCCTCTTGACAGTATTTTGCCACCAATCGCACTTATGACCCTATTATCCACAGTTTTCAATTTTGTTTCCTGCAAAAATAATACCGTCGGTTTAAGCTTATTTACCAATCCTCTTACAACCCTTTTCTTCTCCACCTTCCCCAACCCTCTAGAATTCCATGATAAAATTAACATTGTAAAACTGATTACACCCCTTCCAACGTCATACCAGACACATTCAATTGTCCAGCTCTTCAAACCTCCTATTATCTTCCAATTCTCTCTTTCTCATCTCATCCCTAACAATCTCTATGTTATCCCCGAACTTGATACCTAGTGCATTACCAACTTCTATGGCTTTCGAGATTTCATCTTCCAAATTCCAAACGATTATATTACCCTCAGAATCTCCTGCAGTTGGACTTGAAACTTCCTCTTGCATGCCAACGTTCACATTCTCCCCTGGTAAGGACTCCTGAACTTCTGACCAACTGCCTTGACCCTGACTCTCTCTTCTCTCCATCCTATTTTTTTGTGAATATCCTCCTTGCATTAGCTGACTCTCCTGACTTTGATACTGCCCTTTCTAGATGGAATTTAAATTACGACTTTTTTGAACCAAACTTGCCTTCAATAAACCTCTCTTCATCATTGACTGAATTCTTCTTGTTTCTTTGCCATACAATCTAACACCAAGGCCTCCAATCCTTCCTTTAATCTTTTGTTTTTGTTTAAGTCCATGGCTTAGATCAATATGAAATCCAATTTCTCTAGGCTTAGCCACTGTAGCAATATCCAACACCTGAGAAGCATGCCCCTTGACTAGGTCCAATTTCAAAGACTCTAAAGGACCCAGATCCACTCCAATGTCCATATTAGATTGATCCACAGTAATTAAATTTTTGGTGGAGCATTCACCTTTGGACTTAATAGAGTTACTGAATGGACCCCTCTCGTTATCAGATGATGATGAGCTCACCTGGTCATTTACTTTACCTGCCCCTTGCACCTTTCCCAAAACCAATTTGTTATTTGCATTTAAAAGGATGTCACACAGATGCTTCCTATTTTGTTTTAAATTAGACACCAGCAAACTTTTCCTTTTCCAGCTGTCAACCCTCCCCAATGAGTGGAAAGCCCCTCTGTCCATTCCATTTGTTCCGCCAGGTTTTGAACTCAGTGCCGCCCTTTCATCTCCTCCTTCTTTTTGAGTTACACAACCTTTAACTGAGCTGACCCTATCCTCCCAACCCTTCGACTTCCCAATCTCCAAGAACTCCTCAATCCATAGCTCCTCCACTGGACCGTTTTCTTCCTCCACCGACAACCGAAATAATCCCCTACTGCTGTTAAGGTTGATTGACTTTGGACAAAGATTCTCATGACTTATAAGAATTAACATTCTTCCTTTATACAATCTTCTTTTGAAGAGAGTATCATCATCAATAATAAGTGGCTCTCCAATTTCTTTCCCAATCTGCATAAAGACTTCTGAATTCCAATGACAAAGAGGAATGCCCATAATATTAATCCATGCCAATCTCATTTTGACCACTGCACTTGTCGACCATCTTTCCATAGAAAGAAATGTGTCATCCCACATAGGTCTATTCAAAATGAAATTAACACAATCTTGTTTACTTTCAAACCTCCATAATATTAATTTATCTCCAATATAAGAAGATTTGAATCGAACTCCCCTGTTTAACAGCCTTCCGTTCACTTTGGAAACTTTATCAAACCGTTGGAGGATGCCTACCGCACATTTTGATAACCATGACTCATCATCCTTACTTCCGTCCCAGCTGACCTCAACCGTGGTATCCCCAATTCCACCCTTTGAAACCACCTCAGCATAAGTCCTAATCCTTCCTACATTCTCTTTCAAATCTTTAGATTCACTACCATAAAGGTTGACAGTATTTTCCTCCACACTCTTCTCTGAAACTGTACCCCCACTACCATTAAAGATCGTGTCTTTATTCCTCACAGATTGCCTCACCACACTCCTTCTTTTATCCCATCCAAACGTAGCCTCCTTAACTATAATCCTCCACTCATACACAAGCATCCCATTGGACATTCTTACAACTCTCTCCGCCTCTTCCTTAGACGCAAAACGTACGAAAGCGTAATTGCATCTTCTCCTCTTCTGTCCAGAAGATACAAAAACATCCATGACCCTACCGAATCTCTTAAAAATATCCCAAAGACACCTGTGATTCACCTTAGGATGAACATTGTCCACGAAAATGGAGAACAAACTTTTCCTAAAGTCAGACACTCTCTCTCTACCTCTCTCTCTCATCTTGTTTTTTAAAATGGCTTGCTTGTGATTTAGGGTAATACCACTTAATATTTAAGACACTTTTATTTGTTTGTTTTTAATTTGAGAGTCTCCCACTTAAATATTAAGTGGTTTTGATTTTACTATTTTATCCCTATTTTAACAAATCATTTGACTTTTAAGTTTTAAGATACTTTTTATTTTTATTTTTAATGGGTTCAATGTCAGCGGCCTAAATCTTTGCTGTTGATTAACTTTCTCAAAAGCCCAAATCTTATTTATCAATTTAAAATATTATATTATATATTATTGAAAAAAAAAAAAAAACATCTCAATTGTACCAACATCAACCCTTCACCGCCTTCACAACAAACAATCAACCCTATGCCACTGTCGCCGTGTACCAACATCCGTCGCCGCGCGTCACCCATCACGGCTTATCTAGAAAAATTCGCCGGTCACCCATCACCAAACCCCCGCAGTCAAAGTGTCGATTTGTTTGCTTAATCGTGAACGAAACTCGATTTGTTTGCAAACCCGATTCGTCTATCCACCATTTTTCAAGCTATGTCGCCGCCACCACTGTGTTCGCCGGAGTCAACCTTACCTTATCGACTCCTCGTTGCTACCGATCTACTCTTGCCGAAGACACAAGCAATGAAAGCGAAGCTTTTTGACAGATGAAGCGCTGCCACTCTCCATCTCTAGATATGAAACAATGGTGCTCCATCTAACCGTTGGAGGCAAGGAGGAGGCCAGCCTATTCAAATCTCAGGAGGCGGCACCGGTGCCGTTGCCTCCTCCTTAGTCAATTTAGGGTTAGATTAGGATTAGGATTAGGGTTAGGGTTAGGGTTAGAGTGTTAGGAGATTGGGGATTTTTTTTATGGGGAAATTGCACAAACTTACCCTAACGTTTCCCATTATGGCATAATATTCAAATAATGCATTTAATTGCACAAACAACCCCTCATGTTAGTCAAATATGGTTAAAAATAACCATTGACAATTATTTATTTTTTTTGAAAGCCCCAAATTGCCCCTGCACTTTATTATAAAAAAAAAAAAAATCAATCGCCCTTTATTTAAAACATTATCTACTTTAAATTATTAGAATATAAAAAATAAATACTAAACATAATCCTTTTTAAATAAAAAAAAATCAAAAATAATATATTAAAAATTATTGAGTCAAATTATTTTGTCTTATAGAGATGAACATTGAACAAATTTTTGGTGCTACTGTATTTTATTATGACAAATGATTATATTTTTATTTCAAACTTTTGATGATTTTTTTTATATTTGTGTTTAGAATACTAAACATAATCTTTTTTAAATAAAAAAATTCAAAAATAATATAATAAAAACAAAAAATATTTAAAAATATATAGCACATTATCACTATTCATATTGGACTTGTATAATTTTAAATTATATTTTCTCAAAATAACATATTTTTTTTGTTTTGTTTTTAAAATATTATTAAATTGTATATTCTCAAAATAAAGTTTTCCTAAATTGTTTTGTTTTTAATATATTATTTTTTGAATTTTTTTGATTTAAAAAGGATTATGGTTAGTATTTATTTTTATATTCTAATAATTTAAAGTAGATAATGTTTTAAATAAAGGGGCAATTAAGATTTTTTTTGTAATAAAGTGCAGGGGCAATTTGGGGCTTTCAAAAAAAAATAATAGTCAATGGTTATTTTTAACCATATTTGACGAATAGGAGGGGTTGTTTGTGCAATTAAATGCATTAGTTGAATATTATGACATAATGGGAAACGTTAGGGTAAATTTGTGCAATTTCCCTTTTTTTATTGAAGATTATTTTTGGTAATAGATTTATTGTACAAAATTAATTGTGGAAGTAATGTGAATGTGTTAATTATGACATATTAGATAAGTGAAAAAAAATTTAATTTTTCTATCAGACATATAAATCTTAAAATAAATATAAATTAGAAAAACAAACAAACTTATTCATCTTAATTTAAATTATAAGAGGCAATAAGACTTATATGAGAAAAAACAAACAGCCCCTTAGTGTCTCTCTTTGGGTTTCTTAACATAACTAGATCATATTGTTCAAGTGCAATGTACAAAATTTGGCTTTTAGTTATTTCTTAAATTTGTGATGTCTTGCTTTTGTAAATGAGATTGTTGGAATGGGTAAATATGATGTTTTAGTAATTTGAGGTGGTTGAAAACTTGAAATTATATATGTTCAAGGTTTTTATTTAATATATATCTTCTATTACTTCCTAGAAGAATACATGTCGAAATTAAGCATGACATGCATGTGTCGGGAGATATCTACTTGGAGAGAAATCTATTTATACATGCCCGTAAATTGTAAAAGTAACCTTCAAAAGCTACAAGAAATTGGTTTAGTACAAGAAAATGGAGAGAAAGATTGAACGTACAAACCATGATGAAAATATGAGATATTGATAGTATAAGGTTGTAGAAGCTGATGAAAAGCTACAAGGAAGCTGTTGCAAGACCTAAAAAAAAAGAAAAAAAAAATAGTGATCGAGCCGTAAAACCTTGTTCGTTTCTACTTGACGTTATTTTCCTCAAACTGTAATTTTAAATAAAATAAAATAAAATAAAATAAACTTTTTCCTTATTAGTCGGAGTATAGTGTACTCCTTGATCGGCTAGGTTTGGTGTTGCTATGGCTTAAGAAATAATCACTTCTAGCTTAACTTGAAAAATAATCAGCTTAAAAGAAAAGTAAAGAGGTGTTTGATAAATTATCTTCAGAAATAACCGAATTAATAAAAAAAAGCAAGGGAATATGCTTTTAGAAAACTTTATTAGATTATACAAAATGACTAAAATATACATTATATTAACATGTAGTATAATTGCCTTTAATAACATAACACACCGCTAGAGAAAGTTGGGTCTCCTTCGGTGACATCGCTATATGACGGATCATCCTTCGGTGTGAGGAGGCGAGGAGCTTCGCCTCTTTCGTCAGCAGCAGCAACAGGAGGACATGTCCTCCTCTGGAGAAGTCACCATAGAAAGAACTGAACTCCTTCGGCTCTCGGCTCCTCCAATATCCAATGATAGAGATCGTTGAAGAAGGACAGGGCCTCCTCTGGCGACGTCTAAGTCGCCAGAGGATACCGGATCTTCTTCGACATTCGTTCCCATAGGTGGTCACCGATGTTGGCCACCACATGACCACCTTTGGCAACGGATGATATGACCACCTCTAGCAACGGATGCCAGATCTTCTCCAGCATCTATTGCCAGAGGTGGTCGCCGGTGGTGGCCATCACATGACCACTTAGAGGGAGTGTTAATATAGTTGTAAAGTGTAATTATGTTAATTTCCTTAATTGGTTTTTTTTTTTCTTGTTCTCCACTATTGTTACTTGTTCCCCACTCTTGTAAATCAAAATATATACCTCCACTAAGATAAGAATAAAATCATCACATTAAACCCCTAAATATTCTTCCTCTATGCGCTAGTCCTTTGTTTTAGGGTAGGGTTACATGAAGTGCAGCTGCAACACTATTGTTAGTATAAAAAATTTAATCATGATGCATGTTATAATTAATGTAGTCTTACGTGTATACTAAATGTTCATGAAATACCGGTGATTGTTAATTTCTTGTTAACATAAAAAATTAGCCTCATAAAAGCATACATAAAAACAACATATAGATTTCTTACTATTAGTATGATCGATCTTATAGATAAGTAACAATCTGGTTACCACATAATTATATCATCACAAATTAAAAATTGATATTACTGGTTATCTTTTTTACAAGACTCTACTATGTATCTTATCTACCATGTAATATGACTTATGAGTACTTTTGATATTACCTAAAATATTTCTAAATAGTGTTAAAAGTGTAAAACTTTTAAAAAATATTTTTTTTTGTAGTTAAGTGTTTCACAGCTCTCTTGTCAAGTTGGGCATGAGTGATATATATGCATCAACTTAGAGAGAGTGTTAAGTGTTAGGATTATGCTCAATAGTAAGAGTGTAATATTGTACTTGACAATCTTTTCATATTAATAAAGTGATTTCTGTTTTAACAAAATCTTATAGCATTTATTATTATAATTGTCAAAGTAAATAATCATAAGGTCAAAAGACTATGAGAAAAGAAAAATTGTTCGTACATCTGGATATGTATGAGGTAGACACAATTTTTTAGTTAGTCTTGAATAACATTCACAACTTAAGTTAAAGGTTGGGCACCTTTATCTTGTTAAAGTTGTAGAATTCTTTTGCTAGCATTTGAGTGGAATCAAATGTGTTATGATGAGTCTAAAATCATCGAAGGGTCTTTGAGTAAAAGAATCTAGTGCACTGGGTGCATTGAACTGGATCACAATGAAATACTTTTTCTAGAACCGTCAATAGATAAAAGTCTTTTTATTATCAGGATAATCGGAGAGTCTATCTTAATCTTTAGATAAATGATAGATTTATGGTTACAAGTTTTATCATTTGAGTTATCAATGAGTACGATTATATAACATAGTCTATCCTCGATAGTTTGGTGGTATTCATTTGTTAATCGATAGAGGACTTCATTTATAAATATGGACATCGTGACTCCATTAATTAAATGTGAGTAGAATATCATCATATGGATGCTTTGTGGTTTTGGATATTAAATCTTAACGTTGAGTTTTCAATAGTGACTATTGAAAGATGACTTCTGGACAAGTCATAATATATATCCAAGTTCAAAGTGTGGTCATATGAGTAAATATGGTAACTTTGAGAGCTATAGACGGTCTATGAGCTCTTGGCGATTACTGATATTCTTCACGAGGATTCACTATCTCCTATAAGATTGTCTAGGGTATGAATGAGAATCATTTACTTATTCCATCTTTATTTAAGAGTGCAATTTTAATTATTTAGTGGAATGAACTAAAATTAATAGATTGAAACTAAGTGAACCATTTGTTGATTGTGATTGGGTTATGTTTATTGGAGTTTAAATTTAGATAGGCCCGCCAAGATCCCCAATCCACACAGACTTGCATGAATCACTTGATATATTATACCGGACTATTTATGGGTCCATCTAGAATTGTATTTAATATATTAAGAATATAATTTGCACATGATTTATTTAATGGGCTGTTTAATTATATCAATATATTAATGATAGACATGTGAGCTTGTTTCTTTTAGTAAGAATAGGTCTAGTTCACATGTGGGCTTTTTATTAAAGTACAAATGGATTTAATAAAATAAGAAAAACAATATATGACTCATGTTTTGGTCATGGGTGGCAAAGTTAATTTTATTAGCCTATTATATTGTTTATTTTATTATTTACAAATCCTTTTCTGATTAGGAAATATGTTTCCTAGTATTATATACTATCAGTAGAAGTACATTAAATATAAAATACTATATTTGATAAGTAGATAAATAAGGGATTTATTTATCTAGTCAAATTAGGAAGTCTTTTATATAGTCACAAATACACTAAAGAGTTGGATTAGGGTTTAAATTCTAGAAGAATTCAAGTGAAAGATATATATAATATATAGGCATGCGGACAAGATATAATTTCATGATATATGCATGCGGAATATATATATTATATATGCATATATGCAAGCGGAAGATATATATGATATATGCATGAATACATGCAGTACTATATACTATATATGGGCAAGAGTAATTCAGGCCGCCACACAATAAATATATCTTCTTGATATAAAATTCGGAACCCTAAGTTTTTGCAATTGAGAGTTATTTTCTTTTACTAAGAGAAAAATAAAATCCAGCTCTTAGACTAGTGTGAGAATTCGGCCAAGAGGGATTGAGAGAAGAGATTGTTCTTATTTCAATAGTGCACTAGTAACTCTTACATCAAAAGGTTTTGTGCACAATTTCGAATAAGGTTCACGCGAGATTCAATCTAACAATTGTGAATTTAAAAGTGACCGGGACATTCTTTGCAATCTTTTGGAGTTTATTGTGACTAACAAATATCAGAAAAGTTTTTGTTATCCATTCTCAGGTACACAATTCAAAGAAAAGGGAGACCACGCTCCTAGGTGATTCACGTTCGTGATTGGATTGGAAGATCTTGCGGATTACCATCGACGCATAGTCAATTGGATCACGCGAAAAATGTATGATATCTTTTGGTGTATATGTTTAATTAATTAAAGGGTTAAGATTCAAATATGGAAAAAATTTTAAGACTATACTAAACTATTTTTAGTCTCGCTTCCGCCGTATGCAAACGTTTTTTCCCTACATTAAGATAGTTGCAAATTGTAATTATGTTAATTTCCTTATTTTTTTTTTTTTCTTGTTCCCTATTATTGTTACTTGTTCCCCACTCACACTCTCATTAACACCCCACTCTTGTAAATCAATATATGTACCTCAATGGAGATAAGAATAAAATTATCATAATATTAACCCCCAAAATTCTTCTTCTCCACTCTAGCTCTTTGTTTCAGGGTGTCACATGAAGTGTCGAAGTGCAACAGCAACACCATTATTGTTTCACTATTATTGTTCTAAACCAATTCAATCAAAATTGTTAAAAGCATTATTTAATTTTCACCAATATCTCAAAACTTACAAATTGTTACTGCGAATCAGTATGAAAAATTTAATCATAATGCACGTCATAATTAATGTAGTCTTACATATATACTAAATGTTCATGAAATACCGATGATTGTTAATTTCTTGTAAACGTGAAAAATTAGCCTCATAAATGCACACATAAAACAACATATAGATTTCTTACTATTAGCATGATCGATCTTATAGATAAGATGACAATTCGGTTCACATAATTATATTATCATAAATTAAAAATTGATATTACTGGTCATCTTTTTTTACAAAACTCTAGTGCATATATTATTCAGTCCTCTACCATGTAAAATGACTTATGAGTACTTTTGATATTTACCTTAAACATTTCAAATTAGTGTTACAAGTGTGAAACTTTTAACAAATATTTATTGTGTAGTCAAGCGTTTAAAAGCTCACTTGCTCACAAAGACTTCGGTTAATTAGAGTTTGATAAATAAATTATATATAAAAGTTTGAACAGAATGGTCGTCACAGGTTTTCTCAGATTCTTGAAACAGAGAGACAGAGAGAGTGAGAGAAAATTAAAAATAGAGTTTGTGTCATGTAAGGAAAAGGAATAGAAACAGCAAAGTTTGAAGAAGAGATAGAGTGAGGGAGAGTGAAATCACATGATGGGTTTCAAGTTTACTCGAAAAGAGTGAGTGTAATTTGTATATTGTGTCAAAATGTAGTTGACTAAAAAGAAAGCTTGAAACTTGAAAGTTGGTTGTGATCCAAATGCTCTTCCTTTTTAGATTTTTTAGACAACAAATCTTTTGAATTTTTGCTTTGTGATTCTTAACGCAGTCACGTAGGTACACTCGACACACCCATTATCACAAATCTTTTAAAATTGATTTTGTTTATAGAATTTTATACGGTATAAAGATTTCAGTTAATTAGAGTTTGATAAATAAATTATATATATATAAGTTTGAATAGAATGGCCGCCACAAGTTTTCTCAGATTCTAGAAATCGAGAGACAGAGAGAGAGAGAGAAATTGAAAAAAAAAATTAAAAAATTAAAAACTGAGTTGGTGTCATGTAAGGAAAAGGAACAGAAATAGCAAAGTTTGAAGAAGAGATAGAGTGAAGGAGAGTAAAATCACGTGATGGGATTCAGGTTTACTCAAAAAGAGTGAGTGTAATTTGTTTATTGTGTCAGAATGTGGTTGACTAAAAAGAAAGCTTGAAACTTGAAAGTTGGTTTTGATCCAAATACTCTTCCTTTTTAGATGTTTTTAGACAACAAATCTTTTGAATTTTTGCTTTGTGATTCTTAAAGCAGTCACGCAGGTACACTCGACACACCCACTATCGCAAATCATTTAAAATTGATTTTGTTTATAGAATTTTGTACAATACAAAGACTTTGGTTAATTAGAGTTTGATAAATAAATATTTTATATATATAAGTATGAACAGAATGGCCACCACACGTTTTCTCGTATTCTAGAAACAGAGAGACAGAGCGTGAGAAATTAAAAAAAAAAAAATTAAAAATTTTTAAAAAAAAATTTAAAAAAAAATTTTGTGTCATGTAAGGAAAAGAAACAGAAACAGCAAAGTTTAATGAAAAGATAGAGTGAGGGAGAGTAAAATCACGTGATGGGTTTCAGATTTATTCGAAAAGAGTGAGTGTAATTTGTTTATTGTGTAGGATGTGTTGACTAAAAAGAAAGCTTGAAACTTGAAACTTGGTTGTGATCCAAATGCTTTTCCTTTTTAGATTTTTTTATACAACAAATCTTTTGAATTTTTGCTTTGTGATTCTTGACGCAGTCACGCAAGTACACTCGACACACCCACTATCATAAATCTTTTAAAATTGATTTTGTTTGTAGAATTTTGTACGGTACAAAGATTTTGGTTAATTAGAGTTTGATAAATAAATTATATATATAAGTTTGAACAGAATGGCCGTCACAGGTTTTCTCAGATTCTTGAAACAGAGAGACTGAGAGAGAGAAATTGAAAATAAATAAATTAATTAATTAATTAATTAAAAACATAGTTTGTGTCATGTAAGGAAAAGGAATAGAAACAGCAAAGTTTGAAGAAGAGATAGAGTAAGGGAGAGTGAAATCACATGATGGGTTTCAAGTTTACTCGAAAAAAGTGAGTGAATTTTGTGTATTGTGTCAGAATGTGTTTGACTAAAACGAAAACTTGAAACTTGAAACTTGGTTGTGATCCAAATGCTCTTCCTTTTTAGATTTTTTTAGACAACAAATCTTTTGAATTTTTGCTTTGTGATTCTTGACGCAGTCACGTAGGTACAGACACACCCACTATCACAAATCTTTTAAAATTGATTTTGTTTATAGAATTTTGTACGGTATAAAGACTTCGGTTAATTAGAGTTTGATAAATAAATTATATATATATAAGTTTGAACAGAATGGCCGTCACAGGTTTTCTCATATTCTAGAAACAGAGAGACAGAGAGAGAGAAATTGAAAAAAAAATTAAAAAATAAATAAATTAAAAACAGAGTTTGTGTCATGTAAGGAAAAGGAATAGAAACAGCAAAGTTTGAAGAAGAGATAGAGTGAGGGAGAGTGAAATCACTTAAGGGGGGTGTTAAGATAGTTGTAAATTGTAATTATGTTAATTTACTTAATTCATATTTTAATCATGTTCCCTACTGTTGATACTTGTCTCCCACTCACACTCTCGTTACTTGTTACCCACTATTGTAAATCAATATAAGAATAAAATTATCACAATATTAACTCTCAAAATTCTTAATTTCCGCACTAGTTCTTTGTTTCAAGGCGGGGTCACACGAAGTACGGTTGCAACACCATTATTAGTATAAACCAATTCAATCAAAAAATTTAAAAGAATTATTTAATTTTCACTAATATCTCAAAACCTACAAATTGTTACAACGAATCGGTATGAAAAATTTAATCATAATGCATGTTCTAATTAATGCAGTCTTACATATATACTAAATGTTCATGGAACACCAATGATTGTTAATTTCTTGTAAACATGAAAAATTATCCTCATAAATGCACATATAAAAACAACATATAGATCTCTTACTATTAGCATGATCAATCTTATAGATAATATGACAATTCAGTTACCACATAATTATATCATAACAAATTAAAAATTTATATTATCGGTCATCTTTTTTACAAGACTCTACTTTGTAATAGATTTCTCACTATTAACATGAGCGATGTGCTTTTCGTGCTATGTGACTAATGTTATAGTTTTTCATTTAAAATAAGAATTTAATTATTAAATACATATTAGAATGATTAGATTTTAATATATAAATAATTGGTTTTTCAAGATTACAGCATTTGGTAGCAGTTTGCTCTAGCTTTTGTCAATCATGTGTAATATGTTTGCCTAAATCAAAGCGTTAATCATTAAGATCAAAAAATTTCTTGCTCTTCAAATGTTTTTATTTATTTATTTTTTTTTTTAAGGGTTTGTTTAAATATGTGTGTGTGTTAAATTAATTTAGAAAGTGGCAGAATATCGTTTATGTCCATTTTAAATGTTGGATGAGGAAAAAGTCAAGAAAACTATATATGTTTGAGCAATTGATTTTTATAAATGTTACAAAGTTTCAAGTAGTTATTATATATTTTTGAGCATGATTTTTTTATATTTTTCTTATTAAAGACTTTGTAAATTACACATCAATGTTAAAGCTAACTTTCAATTGGAGATTAGTAAAACAAAGCTAATACTCTATTCAACAATTTAATATTAAAAAAAAAAAAAAAAAAACATAAAACTTTTACAGAAAATGAATTATTTTACTATTGACATCAATTTTAAAAGTAGAGATGGACATTTATCCCCAGATGCCCAAATCTCCACTTCCCCATGCCTATTTGGGTGGAAATTTTTGGAGAAAATGAGGAAATGTGTGGAGATGGGGATGATTTTCATCATCAAATTGAAATGGG
Source organism: Acer campestre (assembly GCA_954870605.1). Classification (NCBI taxonomy): domain Eukaryota; kingdom Viridiplantae; phylum Streptophyta; class Magnoliopsida; order Sapindales; family Sapindaceae; genus Acer; species Acer campestre. The sequence continues at coordinate 20,130,954 of OX940804.1, forward strand.
GATGGGGATGGGGATGGAGGGATCTTATATATATATATATATTTCTTAATATTTTTGTATTTGTATTTAAATTTGTAATGAATTTTTTTTTTTTTTTTTTTAAGTATGTATTTTTTTGTAAAACAGAGGAAACAGGGGACGGTAAAAATGGGGAAACATGGAAAAACGGAGAATAACGGCGAAAACAGAGAAATGAGGATAGGGATGGGGATACATTCCCCAAAACTCCCCCATCCCCATTTTCCCCAAATGGGGAAATGGGGGTGGGGGATGGGAAGGGTTTTGGAATATCCATCCTCATTTCCCTGATACCCATTTGGGTGGAAATTTTTGGAGAAAATGGGGAAATGTGTGTAGATGGGGATGAGGATGGGGGGATCTTTTATATATATATATATAGATTTCTTAATATTTTTTATTCTTTCTATTCTTAATATTTTTGTATTTGTATTTGAATTTGTAATGGATTTTTTTTTTTTTTTATTAAGTATGTATTTTTTAGTAAAACAGGGGAAACGGGGGACGATGAAAACAGGGAATGGGGGGGGGGGGACCAAAAGCTAACTGTTTTCAAAATCAATGATAACGGTTTTACTTTTTCACAATTTCCTGTAGATTCATATAAATTATTTGTTTTTTATAGCAATAAACATATTCTCTATAGATTCAAAAACATTGTTATTTGAATTTTTATGCAATAATTTAATTACATACCTTTTTAATTACAGAAAATTATGATATTTTTAGTATGAAAATCTTTTTATGCGAAGGAAGAGCTAAGAGCATCTTCAATGCAAAAGTGGTTTGCATGTCAATAATCGTTGACTTGACAACATCGTCAAAATACTTGTTTCTTATATAGCACAAAATAGAATTGATAGACAATCAACTCAAAATTTGGTCTCTTATATTTCGATCTAAAACCAAAAAAAATTAATGATGTGTCCATTTTTTTTTCCTGTTTTATTTTTTATTTTATTTCCTTGCCAAAAAAAAATGAAAAATTAATGTCAGTTTTAAATACTTACTGAGTCAACCGAAAAAAATAGTTGTGCAACAGACCGTCTAAAAGTAGATGATCATGTTGACAATATCTAATAATTTTTACCACGTTTGCTTGAAGTTAAATATGCACGACTCTGTTGGAGAAAAATTTATTAACAAAATGTTTATTAATCCTACATGACATCGTTTTTTTTTTTTTTTTTTTTTTTTTTCCGCAAGCCACTTTTGTATTAAAGATGCTCTAACCACCTAAAGACCATACCTATATCAATAGAGATATGTTTCGACAATTTTAACCTGAATTAAAATTACTAAACAAGACAAAAAAAAAATTATAAAGACACTCCAAACTAATTAAATTATTAAAAAAAAAATTTCTCTCATAAATCATTAGATTAAATATTACGTATTAAACTCTATCTCCTACACTCTCTCCTAATTACTCTCTCTCTCTCTCTCTCTCTCTCTCCATTTTTCAAAAAAAAAAATAAAAAATCATATCTCTGTATTTTCTCAATCAATCTCTGATTAATAATTAAAGGAAAAAAACTTATGAATATTTTGGTTATTTACTAGTAGTAATAACTATATATATAATATAATATAATATAATATATATTAAAAAGTCAATACAAATACCTTGTTTTTCAAAAAAACTTATAGATATATGATTAAACACATAATTTTTAAAACTAATGAAATAATTTAAGTTCTCTAAGCAATCACATACCTACAAAAGTAACAAAAACATTTTCACCGTTTTTTTTTTTTTTATATATATATATAAAAGACAAGGTGCTTGTTTTTTGAGTTTTTTTTTTTTTTTTTTCTTAATATATACATATATACGGTTCCTAAAAATCAAGCTTATTCGTAAGGTTTTTTTTTTTTTTTCCCTTAATTATTAGTCTTGTTTAAGGAAAAATGGAGATAGAAAATTAGAAAAATGTATTGGAGGAGAAAGAGTTTAATATATTAATTAAAATTTTATAAGAGAGTGTTTAATATGTAATATTTTTAAAAAATTACTCATTGGATGAATCCAAAGGCTACAATGGTTCGATTTAACTTTTATTAAAATAAAATGAAGTGTCTTTAGAATAGAAATGCCAAAAGTTGAAAAGGATAATCTTGGAACAAAATGAAGTTTCTTTAGATTTTTTTTAAATTTTAAATTTTGAAAATGAAATGTCTTTAGAAAAGAAGTGGAAAAAGAAAAAAATTAAATTGTTAAAAGAAGCTCTCAACCAACAATTCTAAAAAGTTTATAAACCTAAAATTCCGGTTATTGTTAAGGGCACTTAGGATGGGAGCAATATGTCATTGTCTCATGGGATTCTCCTTTTATTTAGGAGTGGATTTTTTTTTTTTTTTTTTTTTTTTTTTATAACCATTTAGGAGTGGATTAAATTGCAACTCTTTTCCTATTTCCATGTTGTGAACGTTGTAATTTGATTATTTAACTTTAAGCCAAGTGAAGTATGGAATAAAGGCTTTGAAAATTTATCCCATAATTGAGTTTTACTCTAAGGTCCTAGCCCCTAGGTTCCTCAATCAACCGATTTTTCCTTTAAATCTCTTCCCATCACAATAGGTTCCAACAAACAAAAGATTAAAAAGTTGCAGTCCGTACAACAGCCAAATCCACGAGGTTATGATTCAAATAATATCCCCTTCACCCGTCAAGTTTGTAGTAAAAACAAAAATCAAAGGGTACAGCCACATACACAAGGTTATGGATTCAAGTAATATCCCCCCTTCACCCGTCAAGCTTGTAGTAAAAACAAAAAAACCCTTTGATTTCAAAGTTGCTCCACAGACAACAATCAATGAAAATCACAAGAGTGCTTATCAAATTCCATGTGACTTGGAGGTTATATTATCCCATCAAATCCATAAAGGACCAATTTCTCGAGTATAATAGCAAAGTAGAGTAATGCCCTTTACATTATTGCAAGTGCATCATCACGCAAAAACCCCAAATGCAAACCTTGTCTCAGAGGTTTAACCATACAGCCTCAATATAATTAAATCTATTAAAATAACAAAAAAGAAGAAAGTTTCAGCACAGATTGTCGTTCCACTCCAAGCAGCTGTGGAGCAACCAATTTTCTATCCAATCATTCGTCCGGTGAATCAGTACGAACAGCTGATAACAAAACCAATATTAGTAATTTTTCCACCGGAAAGCAGATTGAAAAAGATAATCAAATAGCAAACCACCATGCAGATGTATACACGTACAAGAATGTGTTAATGTAGACACTAACCACATCATTATAATATGTTCTCAGAAACCAAAAATGATTGGAATTCAACGTGAGGCTTAGCAAGTTTTAGGAACAATTCAAGTCCTTCAAACAACACCTTCCTTAAAATTGAATTACATATGTAGGTAATAGAAGAAACAGCTTTTGCCTAGGATACACAACTTTCCTTGTATTTCTTCTGTCTTCTTTTTCTATCATAAATCCCCGTAACTTATCCATGTCAAATATAACAAACAAGCCTAGCGGCCCTAGCCTTTTTTTCTTTCCTTCAAATTATGCCTTATGTTACGTAACTTCAGAACATATTGCCTGGTCATATAGCTTCAGAATTGAGTCACAAGTGATGAATACATGCAAACTCACACACAACAACCACCAGCGCCAACATTTTTCTAAAATGTCTCCACTGTCAGCTCGCTATATATGCTTGTCATAAACCATCTATCATCCATATAAAAAAAAAAAAAAAAAAATACAGAATCCAACAGTATCTATTTCTGAGGATTCCTAACTGCCAAGCCTAGCTACAATTCTAATCTAATCTTCCTCACAAAAATAAAATAAAATAAAATAAAATAAAATAATTGTTTAGCCTTTACAAATTCCCATTTAAACTCTCTCCAAACTTGTTCTCCTCATAGAGAAAACCTATCTTTTATTTTAATAATACTGCCGATGAAGTCCCCCACATTAGGTCTATATAACTGCCTGCTCTACCATTAATTCCTCCAAAACTAAGTTCACAACAGCAAACTATGAGTGAGTGTTAACCCTCCCACCAAGACTATGATACAGCATTATTAGGGTGGAATCTAATTAAGGGGTGTACACTCCATATTTATCTTTCCATAACTTTCAACACAAAAGAATTGTCACCAAAAATACTTTCAATCGCACTATCTTCAGACTTGTGGCACCTAATACTACTTAAGAGCAAAGCTAGCAACAGTTGCCAGCACATCACTCGCAGCAACAGCCACCGTGCAGCAATCACAGTTTGGTTGTCAACTTAGTTGAGGGTGGCAGGCGAACCCCTTTGCAAGAATAGGAAAATACGAACAATTGAGCTAAAAAAAAGTTAAGAATAGTAAATGGATGAAAAATGCACATAGAGATAATAGCTTAATTTGAGAGAGATGAGGTGAATGTAAACTTACCAAAGGTGTGTGCTTATTGGTCCAGCTAGCAGACATGTGGGCTTAAAAGTACTAATGATTGTCATCTTTATAAGCCCTAATCTAATGATCTTGCATGCTAGACTGATAAGCACATATATCTGTTGAGTATAAATTCACCTCTTCTCTTTTAAATTCGGATATGATCTCTCTAAACATTCTCATGCATTCACTATACTATTTATCCCTTTAGATCAATTAGTCTCCTCTTATTCTGGTAAAGGGATTGACCTACCACTCTACCAACAAACTGAACTTTTGAAATGTGATCGCTAGCAACCCTGCCGACATCACCTTGAGCTAAGTTGGATAACTTCTAATGAGACAATTTTAGTTATGAGGTAATCTATTTGCCAGACCTCCATCTAGATTGATACATTCATCACAAAATTTTAGTGTTGACACCACTGTTTCCACATAAACCCAATCAACAACACCTTCTCTATTTCTTGCATTTCTCCCTTGGTGAATCACTGAACCCAGCACAGCAAATTTCAATTGAAAAATCAAATGCTTTAAAACATTTGCTCACTCTCCCTTAAAACATGCTAGCTCACACCCTGTTTACAACAACATTGATATAAAACAACGACCTTCAATTTAATCAAATATCCCTTAGCCATGAAAGTTAAACTTCAAAATCTCGTGTCCAAGAAAAGCAGCACTATTTGATCACCAAAAGATCCATAACAAACTCAAAAGGAGAGCAACTATAGAACCGATCGAAAACTAAAATAATCCAATCGTATTCAGCAGTAATAATAAAATAAAAATGAATAAAATCAGAATCCCCAGATTTATAGAAAACTTAAGAAATCAGATCAAAAAGGAAGACGTACAAGGCTTCTCTTGTTTTCCATCGGCCCACTTAGAAATGGAGTAGTGGACCTTTTCACGACTGATGGCTTCGCTCTTGTGTGGTTCCTTGAGACAGTTCCTGACCATTTTCGCACAGAGGTTCGCGTAGTTTATGTATGTCATCCCAGCTGCTCTCCAAAACGGTGCTGCTCCGGTCGACGCCATTTTCCTCTCTCGGATCTCTTTCTCTTTGATTATCAGCTAGTAGCTACTACCGATTCAATTATGATTTATGAACGACGACAACTGCAACCCTAACCTTATGTTTTAAGAACAAATACTGTTGTTGGGCCTCACCACCAATTGGACTCATATTGGCCCAAATTATACTCCATTTGAGTATAATTTGGTACACGAGATTAAGGGGGTGTGTTCAACTCAGACTTTGTTGAATTTGATTGGATTTTGTTGGATTTTAGAAATCAGAGTGTATTCAACTTAGATTTGATTAGATTTGTTTGAAATCCAACAAAGTCTGGGGGTATTCAAATCAGATTTCGTTGGATTTTAGAAATCAGATTTCATTGGATTTGTTTGAAATCTGGGAAATCCGGGTGTATTCAAAATCTCATGGATTTGGATGGATTTGTTTAAGTGATGGATTTGGTTGGATTTGGATGGATTTAGAAAGGAAAAATATAAGGGGGGTGTATTTGATTGGGATTTTAATAGACAGTTTTGAGGTGTAAAGATTTTATGGATTTGCAAGACTATTAGAATTATTAGAATTATTAGAATTATACTTTTGGGATTATTATGATTATTAGGGGTGTGCAAAAAACTGTCAAACCGAACCAAACTGACCTGAGCAACCCAACCCATAAAGTTTGGGTCGTTTGGGTCGATTACAAATATAAAAAATGGGTGGTTCGGGTTGTCTTTTGGACAAATCGATTAAAGGTGGTTCGGTTTGGGTTGAGTGAAATAATTCACCAACCCAAACCAAACCACATATTTTAGAAAGTAAAACTAAAATATAAAATCCACCTACGTTTTCTATACAATCCAGGTTTTATAACTTTTTCCGATTATTTTAAGCTTTTATAGTTTATTTATTTGTTTTGATACAATTCTTCTAATTGATTGATGTATTAAGGTTTCGAAAGCATAAATGCTGTCAAACATGTCTTTAATCGGGGTATATATATATAATTAATATTTTATGTTATGATTTTTTATTTAAATATTTTTTATAATATAATACCAAAAAAAAAAAAAAAATTGAGTTCAAATCTAAAGCAATAAACCAATCCAAACCAACCCGACCTTTTTTTTGGTTTGGTTTGGATCTGTTTGAAAAATCACATTGGTTTGGTTTGGGTTGAAATATAGCCAAACCGATCCATATTGGTTTGGTTTGACATTGAGCTTCAACCCAAACCAAACCGAAAACGCACACCCCTATATATATAATTAATATTTTAAGTTATGATTTTTTATTTAAATATTTTTTATAATATAATACCAAAAAAAAAAAAAAAAGAGTTCAAATCTAAAGCAATAAACCAATCCAAACCAACCCGACCTTTTTTTGGTTTGGTTTGGATCTGTTTGAAAAATCACATTGGTTTGGTTTGGGTTGAAATATAGTCAAACCGATCCATATTGATTTGGTTTGACATTGAGCTTCAACCCAAACCAAACCAAACCAAAAATGCACACCCCTAATGATTATATGGACTAGACTTTTAAGATTCTGAAAGAGTATTTGAACTTTATTTATAAACTATTAGGATTATCTAGACTTTATTTCAAGACTTTTTGGACTTTTATAAGTCGATTGTAGTATTCAATTTTCTCCACACATTAACAAATACCCACACCCAATATGAATGCGTGGCTGTAGTTGGATGTCCTTAACTTATAATTTCAGGACGTCCTTACTAGAGAACCACTATATATATATATATATTAGTAAAATAGCTATATCTTTTCCCACACTAGTCATTACAATTTATGTATTAATAAACCATTATTTACACCTATCAAAGGAACATGAACAGTAATAAAGATGTCACAATTAGGAATCATTATTCAACATCTGTTCTATGAAATTTAAGTTTTTTAAAAAAAAAAGTGAAGTAAAATAACTTAAATTGCTGCTAGTCCCTACGCTATTGGCCAATTCAACCATCCAACTATTGATCAATCAAATATTCAAATGACCAAATTAAATGAAACCAGAATCCATGAACTACGCACTACTCCACCCTCCAACCTCTAATCTCCAGTCACCAATCACCCACCTGTGGACCGCAACTCGTCCAAGTTGAAGATCTGATGGCGTATGGAAGTTGAGGAAGTTGAAAATTTGTGATAAAGATTTGATGGGGGTGTGAAGGTTGAGGAAGTTGAAGATGATTTTGAGCGAGAGAGAAAAGTCTGGAAAGTATTGAAGGAGAGGGCGAGACAATTTTGGGTTTAAGCTATTTATACATATCACTAAAAAGTCTGGAAAATCCATTTTGTCATGAAATCCTAAAAATCTTGATCTCAATCCAATACCAGCAGACAATTTTCTATCTTTTGAAAGTCTAGATCCAATACCACAAGACAATATAGATTTTTTTTTTTAAATCTTAAAAGTCTTGATCGAATACCACCAAACTTATCTAACTTGTTAAAAAGTTTCAATCCAATACCACCAGACTTTTACTTCCCTAAATTGTTTAATAAAATCTTGAACCAATACACCCTCCCTAAATAGAGAGGTGATTTCCAAATCTTGTCCTCAACCCAAAGATTTGTGAAGATTTCACAATTTTATAAACACCTACAACTCTCTCTCTCTCTCTCTCTCGATTACACATCAGAGTTCTCTCAAGAGCTTCTCAACCCATTGAAAAGGTGACCTCTCTCTTTCTCAATTTGGGGCTTTTGTTCGTCTCGTAATACTAGAACTTTCTGGACTAATTTCTGATTTCTGATTTGTGTATAGTTCCTTGTCAAAGTTTCTATTCTCAATTATCGATTTTTTTTTTTATGCTGCAGATTGAAGCTCACCTGAGACTGTGAGAGTGAAATAGGTTTGATTTCTATGAAATTTTTTCTTAAACTGCTTCGATTGTGTAATTGACAACTGTGTGGAGAAATTTTTAATTGATTTTGAGCAATTTGAGTTTTATTTTGTTCTTTTGAAAGTTTTGGAACTACTTCGAATCTATTGTATATGATCAAAGTTTCTTTATATAAAGATTTTTTAAAAGCTGCAGATTGATGCTGGGAACTAGATATCTTGTTGTGTTTTATCACTATCAAATATATATTTAATACAATAATAGTTTATGTGGTCAAATTGGATGAGAATGGGATGGACTATTTACTGTCAATTATGTATTCAAATGCAAGAGTTAGCTTTTACTGTCTGTATTGACAAGAGTGGGAATTGAGAAAGAAAAATAACTACAATATATATTGTATATACACGTTGTTCTCTTATTGAACTGGTGATAGAATATGTGAACTTATTGGGATGATATTAATGTTGTATAGATTGTAGAATGACTAGGTTTTGGGTTTGGTTTTAGTTGATTATCAAATTATGTAAGAGGTCTTGAAATATTTCAGTTGTATAAAAATTTTCCCTTTTGTTAGATAACCTTGAGATATTTACAATTGATGTAGGTGTAAGAGATTAAAAATTTATGATTTTATATTCTGAATGTTTGGTCTTTGAAAGTCATCTAGGTAGTATACAACAAAATACAAATCAAATAACCATGTTACCAGATGCGGGTGAGAATGTGAGATGGTCCAATAATGTATATATGGCTTAAAATATTTATTACTTATATTTTTCAACTGGAAAAATCTATCTCTTGAAAAAAAAGTACATGATTGTATTTATCCGGAAAAAAAAAAAGAAGCAATTTTTTCTGTTGTTGCTCTGCTTTGGCATTGTTTGTCTCTTGCTTGGTTGTTCCAGAGCTGTTTAGTGTTTTCTCTATTATGTTGCTTTTTGCTTGCTTCTGGCTGGTGCCTTAATAACATTCTGGTGTTGATTTTCAAAACAAATATTATACTTGAATTATCTGCCTATCGCCAGATATCTTGCTTGAATTATCTACCTTGTTTTTCGTGGTCAATCTAGATTTTAGTATAAATGGAAGAGGCACAACAAAGAAATGAGAAAGGGAAGGTCAAAGTTGGAGGAAATTATAATAGTTGGACCGTGGAACGGACCAATTTATTGTTACGACTTATGGTTGAAGCTGTCGGTCGTGGATGGCATGTTGCTAGTGGATTGTTAAGCAAGCAAACAGTTGAAACATGAGTACTCCCTTCTCTAAATGAAAAACTTAACTGTAATAAAACCTATAACAATTATCAGAGTCGATTGAAATGGTTTAAAGCACAATATCAAAGATATACTGAACTTATGCGTCATAACTCTAGTTTTGGATGGGACCCAATCACAAGGCGATTCACGGCTAGTGAAGAAGTACGGAAAGATTACCTTAAGGTAAGTTTCTTTAAATATATGTAGTCTTTTTTTTTTTTTTTTTTTTTTTTTTGCAATTTATATATTAACATTATTATATTGTTTCTCTTGTAGTCTCATCCAAAGGAGAGACACTTTCGCACATAACATTATGTAGATTATGATGATTTGAGGGTTGTAATTGGGAATGTAACTGCTTCTGGGAGAAACTCAATTGAATTGGGTGATGATACTGATGCAAGAACATTTGGAGTTGAAGACACACATATTGGGATAGAGGACTATGAGTATGATGCGGATAATGGGACATTTGTGCAAAGTCAACATGAACCATTACACCAATCTGAGTCACTTGAAAAATCTACTTCACCCTTATCCCATCAAACCATGAGTTTAGAGGTTCCCTCAAAAATGACAAGTCAAAAAAAAAAAAAGAGAAATAGAATTGATTTTGAAGGGTCTGGCTATGTTTAGAACACTAACCAAGCTGATATTATAGAAAAACTTTCTCATGGCATTGATTCAATTGCCGCTGACTTTCGGGGAGTTCGTAGCTTAACGGAGAAAAGGGAAAGTGACAGGGAGAAAAGGGAAATTGAGAAAAAAGAAAAAGAAAGAAAAAGTAATACATGAGATGCTATCAAGGAGACTCCGAACTTAGATAGCTCTACTCGTTACAAGGCACTTGCATTGCTTAATACCAAAACAAAAAAAGATGTGTTTTTGGACATGTCACCTAAAGAGCGCTCAGAATGGATACAATTTACTTCGGAATGAGTGGTTATTTGGGAACATTTTGGAGAGGATTAAATATGAATAATTTATTTTCTAGTTGGACTTGTTTTTTTATTATGAATTGTTTGTTATTTATGATTGGAAATAGGTTCAAACAAATGATAACCGCTACTCTTCTATGTTTGCTTCTATGGAATCATTATTATTATTATTATTGTTATTATTAATCAATCTCATGTGTTGTGGTATTGAGTGGTGGGAGGATGGTGTTGATATGTTTATGTTTTCTTGTGTATAATCAAGAAAGAGTTTTTTTTTTTTTTTTTTTTTTATTGGCTTTTGTTTTTTTGGTGTGAGATCAAAATCAGTTTTAGCGATTACCCTTTTTTTAATTTTGGGTTTATGACTTTGAATTTAATTTCTTATTCTTCTTTTTAATTTGGACACTTTAGGATGTCATCAACTTCAGAAGAAAAAGAGATAGAGGAAGAGGAAATTGAGGGAGAATAAGTGGAAGATGGTGATGATGAAGAATAAATGGAGACAGAAGAAATGGAAGAAGAATAAATGGATGAAGAAGTTTATGAAGCAATTAAACATTTATTGATGGCAATTCAAGCAGTAGTTCATATGCTGAATGAGTTTGTGGCTATTATACGTTCTACGTATATTGAACGTCCATTAACTCGATGACTAATAAGTAGGATTGGATATAGTTATATACACAAATCATTGAAACATGATCCTCAAGACTTTTGGCAATTGTATCGAATGTATATAGACGTGTTTCGAAAGTTATGTTGCATTATTAGAGAAAAAACACTTTTACAAGATACAAAATATGTTTGTATAGAAGAAATACTTGGCATATTTTTTCTAACCATTGGCCAAAATAGTCGATACTGCCAAACTCGTAATACATTTGGCCGATCACATTTCACTGTCAGCAACAACTTTAACAAAATTTTAAAAGCATTGAATACATTTGCAACGGAGATGATGGCCAAACTTGGACCCACAGTGCCAACTAAAATAAGGAAAAGTACAAGATTTTACTCGTATTTTAAGGTAAATGTTGCATTATTTATTTTTATTAATTTATTAATATAACTATAATTAATAATAATATTATTATTATATTTTATTAATGTATAAACGTTTGGATTTCTTTCAGGATTGCATTGGAGCTATTGATGGCATGCATATTCCGGCATTGATAACCGGACGCGATGTAAGCAGCTATAGCGATCGTCATGGAATAATATCACAAAATGTATTAGCAACTTGTAACTTCGATTTGGAATTCATATACGTGCTTAGTGGGTGGGAGGGTTCAGCTCACGATTCACGAGTGCTAAATGATGCGTTATCAAGAAGGAATGGACTCAAAGTGCCACCTGGTATGTATTTAATTATTTTGATTATAATTTTTCTGTTAGTAAATTAGGCCGCATGTTAAATACTACTTCGATATTCATTGAATCAGACAAATATTTCTTAGTGGATTGTGGATTGTGGATTTCCAAATCGACTCCAATTCTTAGCTCCATTTAGAGGTGCCCGATATCATCTCCAAGATTTTGGTGGCCATGGTCGTGCCCCTGAAAATGAACATGAGTTGTTCAACCTTCATCATTCTTCCTTAAGAAATGTCTTTGAAATGATATTTGGTATATTTAAATCAAGAGTTACTATTTTCAAGTCTGCACCTCCATTCCCATATAGGACACAAACAGAGCTAGTGTTAGCTTGTGCAGGAGTACACAATTTTCTTCGTAGGGAATGTCGGTCTGATGAATTTCCTATTGAACCAGATAACGAATCTTCATCACCACCTGCTAATGAAGATGAATTTGAACCAATTTTTCAAACGCAAGAGGAACAACATGAAATCGGTAACCAATGGAGAGCTAGTATAGCTACAAATATGTGGGAAGATGCTATGCAAAATGAAAACAATGATAATGAAGCAGAATGAGTAATGACCAAGCTTTGCAGTTTTCTACACATATATGGTCAGCTTGGTGTGTGATTTTTCAGACTCTATTGATCAGACAATTATATAAACTTGAATCCATACGTATCTTCCAAATGTGTTCAATTCATGAATTGTTGTTTGCCATGGAACATTCTAGACATTTCCCAAACCAATCATATATATATAAAGATGTATATATATATATATCTTCCTTCTTGAAGGATTGAAATTGTTTTAAAAAACTAGTATTTAAAAGTCTGAAAACAACATCCCAACTGAGTGTCAACCATAGATAAGTTATATGGTCAGCATATTTCAACAATTGTATAGGAACTAATGCCAAGTGCAAGTGCTTTGCTAGCAATTCTCCTCCAAAGTCCCAACTAGCATAATTATTTAGCATGTACATGTTTCAAAATTCAATAGATGCACTGTCTGTAGACATCTGATGACACGAGAGCAACCCAGTTGTTGAATTTTTTGGGGGTTGCTTTTTTTTTTTTTTCAAAAGAATTTATGACATTATTGCAAGGCTTTATTGATGTTGTTCAAGTCTTTTTCATATTGGAACCATTTTTCTTCAAATGTTGAAATCCTTTTTTTTAAAGATAAATCCTTACAAATCCATCCAATTCCAACTAACGAATTCCAACGAACTCTTTACACAATTTCCAACAAAATCTAATTAAATCTGTGGGATTTGTGAATTCTACTGAAATCCATCATTTAAAACAAATCCATCAAATTCCAACGAAATCTAGGTTGAATACACCCCAATGAGATTAAGTCAAATTAAGATGGAGGAAGTATAATTTGATTAAGTCAAATTAAGTCAAATCAATGTATGGGGTTTATCCAAATTGTAAATATGCAAATAATTACTTGATCAAATATTCTTTTCAACACAATTATTTTAAACTAGGGGCAAAATAGTAATTTTACTAATTCTATTATTATTTGACGGTTAATGTTTTGGTCAGAGGGACCATTGTGATATATTTTTGAAAACATGAGTACCGAATACACTAATACATGTAAGTAATGTAAAAAGGTGATATTTCTTAAAAAACCTAGAGATTAAATTGTAAATCCTCCAATTAAATGTTTTAGCATTCGAATTTACAAATAATCTAATAAAGCAAATGGAAAGAAAGATTCACAAATTTGTTCACATTGTGATCTTTGTCAAAGACAGCCCTCAGGCTCACACGACTTTTTAGTTGCGAATTTGACATTTGCTTACAAAAGCTTTAAATCTAACATGGAAAATAGATTTAAAATTTTGAATTGATAATTAATAAAGTGTGTTCTACTCTCCAAATTTTATTTTAAACTCCTCGGCCTCAAATACATAAATATTAAATTATTACTGTTATACTTACTATTAGATGAGTGATCGTGTAACTTTCATTCATATTTATGAAAGAAGTTTGAGTCTCACCTTTAACCATTAAATCACAATCTCTCTCCAATTATGAGAGTAATATTCGAGTTGTGTTTTTAATGAACTCTAAATAAAAAACAGATAAAAAAGTGCATGTATTTATAGTTTTATACACGTATCTGACTTGACAATGAAAATGAATTATTCGTGTTAATTTTGTCTAAAAGAAAATATGATAATTGAATTTTTATTTTATTTTTTGAAAGGGATTAGTGAAATATTGTTGGTATTACTTTCAAGTATTGAATCATTTATTTTATAACTACAAAAGGTATAAATACATACAAAAAACGCATTTAAAAAGAATCATCTGATCAAAATTCATGTTCTCATAAATCACATGAACTTGATAAAAGGTTTATTATTATTTATTACAAGGGTAAAAAGCAGTCTTCAAAGACATAGCTCAGCCGGTAAATGAATGAGCTTAAAGCTTGAGTAAATGACTCTTAAATCAGCGGTAGATGGACGAACTTAAAGCTTGAGCAAATGACTCTCAAATAAACAGATCGAATCCATCTAGTTAGGTAGGTAGATAGATACGGTCAAATTAAAAAAATAATAATAAATAAATAAAAATACGACGACTATGGTAAAAAAAAGCCTATTGGAGATCATAAAGAAAATAAAAATGAAAATTAATAATGTGACCGAATAGGGGCAGAATTGAAATTAAAAGGATAGTCAGTGGATAATTTTGGAAAAGAAGCGTTATCGAGGCATCTCCGAATTGTGGAGTGGGACCAGGTTCCCTCCTTTACTTTATAGCCGGTTTCCTTTTGCTTTTTCTAAATTCTTTTCTTTAATCTTTACTATATTTACTTCCACACTTAATTACCAAATTGTCCTCACCGTTTTCACGAAATTGCATACCAAGGGGCCCAAGGTAAATATAAAGTTTGTCTGTAGAGGATCAGATGAGACGTCCGTAAAATAATCTCATAACAAACTTATTATTGTGGGTCCCTGTGTATTGATTGGTACTAGACTACTACTACTACTAGTACACGTTGTTAAATGCCCAGCTAAGTGAGTTTCGTACTATAACAACAGTACAACACACAAAACTACTGCTGCTGCTGCCACTAGGCTTCCTTTTTATCAAAATTACAAACTTGTACAAAATATCATCAATTTTTAGTGTTTTCTTATTTTTTTTAATCCTTTTTTTAAAATTTTAAATATATTTTGAACATTATCTAAATTAAATGATAATAGATGATTTTTTTAGGGAAATTATTATTCTTCCCCCTGTAGTTTTCTGTATTCTCCAATCTCCCCCCTCTAGTTTTAAAATTCTCAATTTCCCCCCTCCCATGCACAAATACAACCAATCTCACCATATAAAAATGAGAAACACTTTGTACCACCGGGTTCGCGGCCCCATAGTGGAAAATAAGAGAAAAACCACGTGAGCCCACGTATTAATTACGCGGGTCCCAAGTGTTTTCACTTGTTTTTCCACTACGGGGCCGTAAAGGTGCCGCAACCCCGGTGGTACGTAGCAGCCTTTTATAAAAATATGTATGAAAGGGGGAAAATTAAAGAATTTTAAAACTATAGGGGGGAGACTGAAGAATATGGCAAATTACAAGGGAGAGAATGATAATTTCCCTTTTTTTTTTAAAATACCGATCTTTTCGTACTATATAACACACAAAACTGCTGCCACTAGGTTCCTTTTTATCAAAATTACAAACTTGTCCAAAATATCATCAATTTTTTATTTTTTTATTTTTTATAATTAATATTCTTTTCCAAACCAGAAGAATATGTATATAAAAAAAAAATCTAATTATTAATGTTTTCTTATTTTTTTAAAATTAATTGATTATTTTTAAATCTTTTTTTTTAATTTTAAATATATTTTGAACATTATCAAATTAAATGATAATAGATTGTTTTTTTTATATCCATCTTGCAATCTAATTATTTGTTAAAACTCATGGAATAATTGATATATATTTTATTATCAACTATAAAAATTATTTTATTTTTAAAATTATAAATTTAGAAATTAGGAGGAGAATACAACTTTGTTGATGCTGATTTCCATCAATAATATTTTCTCTGGGATCTGTTATCCCTTTTTTAAAAAAAATAAAAAATAAAAAATAAAAGGAGTACAATACAATTTGAATTCACAATTTCACCAAACCATTTAATTTTTTGTCAAATCAAAAATGAATAATTGTTTTATATATATATATATATATATAAACGATTTTATACAACCTAAACAATCAATCCGAATAAAATATCATTTACCTATAGCTCCATAAATTATAAAGAAATATTACATAAATTAGTACAAAAATCAACCCATGTGTGGTTTTATGGTAATAACCCTCATTCAGTCGGACACTATCTTGGATTCGAGTCGCCGCTACCGTAACAAAACAATAAATAATTTATTTTTATAATATAATGCATGATGTGACGTGGTTACAAATAATTTGGTAGCACTGTAACTTTAAATTATTTTTCGAAGAGTGTGTAGATTATTACTTTTTAGGATAACACATAAATTGGCAATAATGGTATTTAAGTAGTTTATACGAACAAGAGGGGCAAAAAGGTAAAGCTGTCGTATTCTTTGTTACCATACTTATTCCCTCACTTTTGTGTTAATTCTCCAACCTGAAACTTTTTTTTTGTTTTTTTGTTTCTTTTTTTTTTTCCTCCTTCAATTGAGTTTTGACCGTTGCTTTTCTCAACGTCTCTCTCTCTCTCTCTCTCTCTCTCTCTCTCTCTTCATCAAGCTTCAACTCACACACTACTCTCAGGTAACCCTTCTTTGCTCTAACCCATTTTCTCATCATTGCTTGTTAAATATTATCATATATTATACAATGTTCATGCACATTAAAAGGTTTTTTTTTTTTTTTTTTTTTTTTTTTTTTTTTGCCTTTTTAGTTTAATTTCATGCTCTGCAGAGTTTGTTTTTGTTGGTTCATTGCAGTTTTTAGTAATGGGTTGCTTGTTTTTCCTTCAAAAGCACAAAGGATTCTTCTTAAAACAGGTCTAAATCTTTATTTGTTCTGAAGTTGGTTGGTTCCACTCTTTAATTTGGTTTTTTTTTCAAATGGTTTACATGAGGTTTAAGAATTTTATGTTCATTACAGTTTGATTTACGTTTATGATTAGTTTGAGATAAATACAATTGGATTCATCAATACTGGAAATATTTCATTTTCAAAGTGGTTTAATGTCTTGATTTTGATTTTTTTTTTTTTTTTTTTGTTAGTTATATCTTATAACACTTTTGCAGATTTTAACATGTGAGCTCTGCATTTTTCTACTTTAAAAGCTTTTTATTCTTTTGATTGCTACCTTGTAACTAAAAATAATCTTTCTGCAATTTGACTATTCATACTCTTTCTTCTGTACAAGAACTTCTCTCTCTATTGTTCTTTCTACATCTTTGATTTTGTTTTTGTTTTTTTCAAAATTTGTTTGATGTTACCATTGCATGTCATTTCTAACATTTTTATTTTCCTTCGTGATTGTGGGGTTTTGCAAATAATTTCTTAGTCATAGTTATCCAAATTTGGTGATTGTTTGTTGCTTAGTGAGGGCTACAAGGGGTTGATTATTCTTGGGTATTTTTTGAGAAATTGTAGTGAAAATGAGAAGAATCTAGATCTCCTTGTTCTGTTCAATGACTTGAGATTTAAGAAAAGCACCCGAATGTTTCTTGTATAAATAAAAATATGGTATCTAATTTCAGTGCCTGTACATCTAGCTGTTGTTTCCTACTTGCTTTGTGTGTACATGCTTGAGTTATTCAACTTCTTGTTTCCTGTTGAGCAGCCTTGGAGAGCTCTGTATGAATCAAGTGAAAAATACAAAAGAATATTACTGGGATTTCCATTTTGATTTAAGCCTGAAATATTCATAGAGTTGGAAGGTAAACTGAAAGGAAATTGAGAGATGGGATGTTCTACATCGAAGCTGGATGATGAAGAAGCAGTTCAGCTTTGTAAAGATAGAAAGCGATTCATCAAACAGGCTGTGGAGCAAAGAACCCGATTTGCCTCTGGACACATAGCTTATATCCAGTCCTTGAAAAGAGTTTCTGCAGCTCTTCGCGATTACGTTGAAGGGGATGAGCCCCGTGAGTTCTTACTGGATTCTTTTATAACCCCACCCTTCACACCAGTAAAGAAAACAAGCTCTAGTTTCATCTCAATATCACCAAAATCCTTGTCAAAACCAAATACAACTTTGAAAGTGAATTACTTAAGGTCAGGTGGGAACCCGGCGATTTCAGTTGAGGAGAGGCCTCCTCAATCACCAGAAACAGTACGAGTTGAAACTTACTCCCCGATGCAGCAATATGGAATCGATGGGCTCTTTGCAATGCAATCATCACCGATGAATATTTCTTCTTCATTCTTCTCTTATTCGCCCAACAATAGACCCAATATCCCTCCCCCATCACCTCAATCTTCGCAATGGGATTTCTTTTGGAATCCCTTTTCATCATTGGACCACTATGGCTATCCCACTCGATATAGTGTTGATCAAACAACCATAGATGATGATATCGGAGGACTAAGACAGGTTCGAGAAGAAGAAGGAATTCCCGACTTGGAAGAAGATGAAACTGAACAGGAAGAATCAGAGAGGAAGGTACATGTAACAGAAGAAAGAGCTAAATTTGATACACATTGCTCTAGAGAAGAAGTCATTGTAGAAGATGTTGATGATGATGAGGATGATGATGAGGATGAGGATGACGAGGAGGGGGATACAGATTGTGAAACAGATGCTGAGCATGAAGTAGAAGGCTTACAATCCCAAGGTAGAGCAGCAAGCTTAGAAGTATCACGATCTCAAACCGCAGGGCAAGTTGAAGTTGGTAAGAAAGAAATGGCAATAGGGGATCAAGAAGCAAAGGAAGAAACACCAGGTTTTACTGTTTATGTAAACCGAAGACCAACAAACATGTCGGAAGTTATTAAGGACCTTGAAGATCAGTTCATGGTTGTTTGCAATGCAGCCAATGAAATCTCGGCATTATTAGAGGCTAGCAGATCCCAGTACTCATCAACCTCCAATGAACTCACAGGTTTTCGATTTTACTTGCTTTTATAACTTCTGCCGGTATACTGTTTAGATTCCTGTCTTGGCTTTGCAGTTATGCAGTCATTTTACAATTTAAGCATAGACAATTGTGAACTTCATGCGTTAAAAAGCTGTTTTGCTACAATGGAGATAACTTCTATATTTGACGAACTAAAAATGATTTCTTAAGGGCAATCTAAGATGTCTTTATCAATCTCAAATTATGCTTCAATGTCTTCAAGATCTAAACTTTTCCTAGGACAAACAAAGAATAAATGTGAACAAGTTTCTTTTGTCCTATATATGTAGTCCTAAGTTATTGTATGTGGTACTACTGCACATCCGTTTAGTATTCATTTGTAAACTATTTGAAGTTACAGGATATCAGTTTGAAATATATATATATATTTTTCTTTTTACAGCCATGAAAATGTTGAATCCAGTAGCTTTGTTCCGTTCAGCTTCATCTCGCTCGTCTTCATCAAGATTTTTAATCAATTCCTCAAGTTCCAGAGATGAAGGTTACGAAAGCAGTAGTGATTTCTCAGAGGAATCCTGCATGTTTTCCGGTAGCCACCAATCAACATTGGACCGATTATATGCCTGGGAGAAAAAACTCTATGAAGAAGTCAGGGTATCCTTCTAAATCTCAGCTGACAGAATATCTATATATCAAAAATTTGATTTTAGTACAATTCTTTTTTTTCTTCATGAATAGAAAAAGAATCATACTTTGTAATTGTTATAATTATGTTCACATAGTAATAACAGAATTCTGACATTGTTTTTACCTTCTTAAACAGTCTGGAGAAAAGGTTCGGATTGCATACGAGAAGAAATGTCTGCAACTTAGAAACCAAGATGTGAAGGGGGACGACCCCTCTGCTGTGGATAAAACAAGGGTAGCAATTAGAGATTTGCACACCCAGATTAAGGTTTCAATACACTCAGTTGAAGCTGTTTCGAAGAGGATCGAGACTTTAAGGGATGAAGAATTGCAGCCTCAACTTGTCGAATTGATACAAGGGTATGTCACTGTTTCCCAATAATATTTATGTACGCTATATAACCACAAAAGTTAAAGGAGACTATCTTACTAGACAATTATCATTAAAGCAATCATTGATCTTTCTTAACAACACCATTTTTTCATATATCATATCTGTTCAAATCTATTTATCATTCATATACAAGATATATTTGCCTAATGCTTGTAATATTTTGATGCATTTTTTTCAAGCAGACTTGAACTTCTTCGTATTACAGGTTAGCAAGGATGTGGAAAGTAATGGCAGAGTGCCATCAGTCACAGAAGCGAACCTTAGATGAAGCCAAGCTCTTACTTGCAGGCACACCTTCAAAACTGCATGCAAAGAGGCACGCTTCCATATCAGTTACAGATCCGCAAAGGCTAGCTCGATCAGCTGTCAATCTTGAAACAGAGCTCAGGAACTGGAGAGCCTGTTTCGAGTCATGGATCACTTCTCAGCGGTCCTACGTGCATGCATTGGCTGGCTGGCTCCTCCGTTGTATGAGGTGTGATTCTGATACATCTAAAATACTACTATCTCCTCGACGGGCAAGTGGAGTCCTTCCTATATTCGGACTTTGCATCCAATGGTCAAGGTTTCTTGATGCTGTCCGGGAGACGCCTGTGCTTGACGGTTTAGACTTTTTTGCAGCCGGGATGGGATCTCTGTATGCACAGCAGCTAAGAGATGATTCTCACCGAGTCCCAGTTGGGTCAAAGAGATTTGGAAGTGGGTTATCGGCGGAAGGTGGTGGGAATATGGAGATGGTAGAGGTTGGAGAAGTAGAAGAGGTTATGACGACAGAGAAAATAGCAGAAGTTGCCATAAGAGTAGTTTGTGCTGGAATGTCAGTTGCAATGAGCTCACTGACTGAGTTTTCTATTGGTTCTGCAGAGGGATACACTGAACTTGTTGATCAATGGGAAAATGGCAAGCAGAGATGTAATTTGTGATCATTTTTGGTCACTGTAATTACTAATATAACATTTTGTTACAACATAGTTTAGTCTTTAATGGGTGAGGAGGTGTGTAATTCCCAGAATTTCAACTGAGTACATATCCAATTCCAATGTTCCATGTTTTCAAGATTCTTTATGTGCCATAACTCATCCTCTTCACAAATTCAAAGTAAACTTTACAAATCAAAATGGGAGTCATATTATAATCCAACAAAAAAAAAAAAAAAAAAAAAAAAAAAAACTTTATTCAACCCTTTGATCTGTATAAATGTTTTATATTTCAAAACTTCAAAGCAAAATTACAAAAATTGAAGGATCGTGCAATCACCTTGACCGGCAATCATGGAAAAAATGTGGGTATTGAGAAACACAAGGTAGATCAAAGTACTTAATTCAATCATAAATCATAATTCGTAATCAATGCCTTCATCGTCGTCAAGTTCCACTTCGGAATAATCAGATCCACCCATGATAGATAGGAAAAGTACAACAGCAAAAAGCTGTGTTGCCAAAAAGTATTTGGCCCTTCTTTTGAAAGTTTTCTCTTCCTCTGTCTTTTCTCTCTTGGGTTTTGTCTTAGGCTTCGAACCTAACAAAAGAAACAAGAGTCAAAATTGCATCCTATGAAAGGTGGTGTTACAGCCAAATTACCCGACCAGTGGAACTTGAGATATTGCTGGATCTCAGAAGAACAATCCATACATCAATGGTGTAACTATATCAATACAAGTGGGACTCACAGGGTTAGGTAAATGCTCAAGTCCAGACTCTACATGTTGCCCCTTGATGTAAAAAATAAAGACAACATTAAAACAGTAGTAACTTTTCTTATAACACCGTTACAGAGGCCATGCATTTAGCCATTCTCTTCAGTGAGATGACAATAAAACCAACTTCATTCTATCTTCCTACCCTAATACCCTATTAAATCTTTTAATTTACCTAGAAGAACTATCCCACGTTAAGTTTTACTTATGGTGGTCTTTCTTCTTACTAGTTACTACTACCTTTTTTTTCTGTCTTTCCTTCTTTTGGTTTTCTTTGTGTAAGGTAAATCTATCTAACACAGGCCATGCTTTTAATGACATGACCAATAAAACATCAACACAATCCCAAACAAGTCCTTTCACCTAAATTTTAGTTATCTAAACATATTATACTTCATCTACAATTTTTCCCTTTTTCTTAAACTTATGGAAGAGAAACGGACTTTCTCCGAAATAAAAGATTTGGCAGACAAGTACAATGACCGAAAATATAACTATTTTAAGGAGTCTGGCAAAAAATTGTGCAGAAAACAATAGACACCAACTGATGTTGGACAGGAGAGACAAATAGAGATAGAGGAGGAATCAACATAGGAGAGGGATAAAAGAGAAAAAAAAAAAAAAAAAAAAAAAAGGGAATAAATTACAGGAGAAATTCTAGAAAATAAAAGGTGGAAATAGGAAGATAGAAACTTAAGTCTTATTCATTCATCAATTCTTAACTACCAAAAAAATAACATAGGAAGACCTATTTATTGGCAACTAAACCTAAGCACTATGTTTACCTTAATAAAGAAAGAAATAAATCAACTTAAAATAATTAGGATCCTAAGAAACTTTAAAGAGAAAAGGATAAAAATATTCTAATAAAGAAGTAAAATCCGTAAAAATATTTCCTAATTGATTCTCCATCACCAACTAGGCTAGATTAACATGCTCCAGAAGAAAAATTTCGTTGTTTGATCCAAGATTCGCTTTAAATATTAAGAAATTTATAAAAATTTCATTTCTTGGACAAATGGTACAACCCAATTATATTAAGCATAAACACATCCTGAAACAGAGAGAAGACAAAGCTCCTAATATCTGAAAATCCTTGGGTTTGGGTCAAGATTCAGCAGGAGAAACACACTAAATAATTTCCAAAGTATCATCATCAGGGCATTTTAAGAAAATCCATACATTTGGCTGAGGACCAATCATTAATTATTAATAGACAATCAAACCAAGATCCGTAGTTAGCCATTATTCCTAACTGACATTTCAAACCAGGGGATCTAAAACAAGAACAAATCACAATTGCAAGTTTGCAACAAGATATAAAACCACAGGTTTAGTAATGGCAAACAAATCAAACAAATATCAATTAATAAAAATAAGATATAGATGTAGCTTGAATATCTTACTCCAATTTGAAGGACCTCTCCTTGGAGTTGATGATGAAGGGTCTGAGTGGAACTGTGGGACAGAAGATGATGAACCAGCCTCTATAAACTCAGTCTTCACTCTTTCCGCAAATCTTATGAGATTACCATTCTCTACGAGTTTGCTCCGGAGTACTGATGTTTCCTAATAGTTCATAATTGCATGAAGCAAGATTAATTTTAAGTTACTTTCAGAAATTCAGAAATTAACTGGAGCCACGGTCCTATAAAGTAAAAGCTAGCATGCTTGAGCTTAAGCAACACATGATAAATAGCTTACAATTACTATCATATAAAAATCATGAGAAAATCCGAATTATATGCATAGAGCATTCCACATAACTAAATCCTAATAACCTTCAAGAAAAAAATACTGATAATAATAATAAACAGACTGTTACCAATTCATTTTAGCTGGAGTCTTACACATCAAAGAAACGGAAAGAAAAGAAAAGAGAGGAAATCTCTATAGTGTCTATACCATCTAAATACCTCCTAACTTTCGTAGACTTTTAAAAGTCTTGATTGAATACCCCATGACTTTTATAGATTTTTTTTAAAGTATGTAAAAGTCTATATTGAATACACCCAAACTTTTTAATTCATAAAAAGTCTTTCGAAATCCAAATTGAATACACCCCCCTAAAAAAGTATATAAAAGTCTTTGAAAATCTAGATTAAATACACCCCTTGACATTAACTGTTAACCTCTACCAAGGTCACGAACAGTAATTTGTCAGGAATAGGAATCAATGCATAATTTCTACATCCAGTAACTCAACTAAAAATAACTTCAAACCAATTCATTATCCCCCTCCTCAATATAATCTCATCACTAAAAATAGTTCCAAAAGATCATGAATATGGTATACTTTGTAAGTCAACTTACCGGTAAAACTTGAAGGGTGACAAACACATGCCCAAGAAAAATTGCATCCACACTTGATGGCCTGCAAAGAAGTAACAAGTAGATTCATCATTTTAAGACTATAATTAAAAGTTAGGTCAATCACAGAAGTTCCCATGACATTTTTTCATAAAAAGGTATCAAATGTTTGATAGGACATCCGAAAGTTACCTGTTATCAAACAGAAAGTCATGCTCCCCTAAACTTGTGGACAAAGCTTTATATGCAACGTTAGCTCTCCTGTAAATCTGTTAATAAGTAAAACATACATGAAAGTCGATTCTCAACAACTGCACATTGACATTTCTGATGGTGTGCAAGATTGTGTGTGTTATGTTAATGAGTGAGAGAGAGAAACAGTGAGTAGGACCTCTTCTTCCCTCCATTCAGCATTATCTTTAGTGATCCCAAGTTGCTGCTTTACTGTTCTTACTTGTTGTAAAAACAAAATCTTTCCAATTGGCCACGCGAGATCAGAATAATAAATCTTGCAGGCGGAACTTCCATCAGAACCCAACCAGAGTTCATACAAGAGTGCATCAGCAAGCCAGGAGCTAATCATTGCTTTTGTAGATATCCATTCTGGTTGTGAGTTGAGTTGACTATCCAAATCAACAATGCCATCTTCCTTCAAACGTTCAATAACTCCGCCATTCTCATTATTGTACGCCACATAAGTGCCATTCTCAAGATAAGGAATTTGATCTAACTCACAAATCACATACAAAATCAGCACACATGCTTGGCAATTATTAACCTAAAACACTTTAAAATTAATAATAATAATAATAATAATAATAATAATATTACTGATTTAAAATAAAGATTGCCCAGATAAAAACTTGACCAAAAACGAATATGTAAATGAATAAAAAAGAGTACCGGAATCAGGGTAGAGAGAATTGAAGACCATGTGGAAGGGAAAGTGAGCAAATTTGAGATATAAGTAAACAGGCAAGCAAGTTGGGCACGCGGTGGGGAGACCAAAACAAGGCTTTCTCGCCACTAGATTGAACTCTGCAACTCCTTCCATTGACTCCAATGGTTTTGTTTTGTTTTGTCTTGTTTTGTTTTATGAGAATAACAAAACACTAAACAACTAACAAGATTCAAACGCTTTTCAGTAGGGTTTTTCAGGAGAAACATGAGAGACAGAGAGACAGAGAGGGGGTTTGGTGAGTTGAATGTCAATGACTTGTCATTCTTTCGGGCCTGCTACAAATGGTGGGCTGTTGCTTGGCCCACTCACAAATTTGTAAAGAGTAGCGATATTTACCTCCTCAAAAATGTATGTGCACCCTTTTTTATATGTATACCCCATTACAATTTTTTAAAATATGAAATCTTACAATCATATCCCACATATTGCCAAATATACCCTTTTTTAAAAATAAAAAAAATTTTAAAAATATATCTAAAATATAAGTTTTCTATTTTACACATTTTAATGTCTGTTAAATCTCTTTCTTTTTTTTCCTTTTTTATTACACAAAATAAAATATAAAAAAAATAAAAAAATAAAAACGCAGACATCTTTCCATCAAACGTCTTCATCTTTTCGGAGAGAATGTTATAAAAAACAAAATTAAAAGAGTGGGAGGAGCCGGACTCCTCATAAATTTTGGAGGCCATCTTTTTCTAATCTAAGGATTGACCAGCCTCCTCCATCTTTTCTTGAGAGAATAATAATGAGTTTTCCACTTTTTTATTTGGATTTTTTTTATTAATTTTAATTTGATTTAGTTTTTTTTTTTTTTTTTTTTTTTTTTTTAAATAAAAGATTTAGTAAGTTAAAAATTCTAAAAAGTAAATAGTTACAAAATTTATTATATTTTTTAATTAAAATATTTAATTTAATTTAAGGGTAATGTTGGAATTTTGAAAATATATAAATTTGAGGTGTACTTACCATTTTAAAAGGGGTGCAAATATCGTCACTCATTTGTAAATATTTATTTGAGCATTTTATATTTGCAACCTTAGAGGTGGAGGGGTGGGCACGAGTATGCGGTCCGGTTCGGTTTTTGACCGAAACCGTTCATGACTCACTTAAATTCAGTTTTCATTTTTTTGAATTGGATTGACTCCTCTTAATAGAGTGATTCGACTTGACTCGAACCTACTTTTTCTGATTCGATTCGGTTGGGTTTAATACAGTTTTGGGCCTAATGAAAATTTTAACTAGTTTAAGAGCATGGGCCTTTTGAACCATAATTCAACAACTCTAAGTATTAAAAACATATATTTGGGGTACACATATTGATATCCATAAAACTTATTAGTACAACTATGTCTAAAATTTAAAAAATAAATATTACTATTAGCACTCATCTTAATGTCAATAGTACCATCATTGAAATAAATGTCTTCATTTTAATATATATTATTTATAAACACTCTTAAATTATTATCACACCCAATTTTAAAAAAAAAAAATCATATTATTTTTGGAACCAAATCCTCTTTTAATGATCGTCCAATTTACTTTTGGAAATATCTCGAATGTAGAAGCCTTATAAAATGAAATATGTGGAACCGTATATGAGGTCAAAAGATTTTCAATATGGAATTCTCTTATTTATATAGTTATCTTAAAAAAAAAAAAAAAAAAAAAAATTGTTTATTGATAGAGTTCATAACTATGCATAAAAGAAAGACAAAAACAATATGAAAATCATGTGATAAGAAAATTTGATACTTGAAATAAAATCAGAGTTTAATTAGGGTTTATCATAAAAATTAGAGTTTATTATAAGATTTTTTTTTTTTTTTTGAAAGATAAGTTTTTTTTTTTTAATAAAGAAATATAGTTGAAGATATAAGTGTAATTAATGAGTGTATATAGTATTTAATTTATTTTTAATTAAAGTAATTTGTCCTTATTGGTAAATTTCTATTGGGATATTTTTGTAATTAATTTTTTTAATAAAATATAGGTATACTAATAAATTTTATGGGTGTCAATATCAACACCTATATATTTAACTTCATAATTAATATAAACGGAAGTCTAAATAATTCATAATACATTCCATCATTATTCAAATTGTAGTCTATAATAATAATAATAATAATACTATAGCACTCATATAGCTACCAACACAGCTTTGAGACATGCAATTATCAATTTAGATCTCACTACACCATATAACACGTCAAACCGAAATTGCACGTAACCCGATTTTAACTTAGGGTCAAGAATTACTCTTATTATCAACAAGTTATTGGTTGTATCCAAACTTCCCCAATAAAAGATAGCCTCACTCATCATTTTCATCTAATGATATACTTGTTTGGTGTTAGATTATAGGGTTTGGTGTATTATTCTATTTAGGGCAAATTACAATTCACCCATTGAGGTTTGGGCAAGTTACACTTAGTTGAAAAAGTTTTGGTATTATACACTAACACCCCCAAGACTTAAGTTTGACTTTGAAAATGCCTAAAATGCCATAGTTATATTATTTTATACTTTATTTTTATTTTTTGCCTTTTAACCAAAAAATTTATAAACTTTAATAAAATAAAAAATTAAATAAAAGATATGATTCATTAAATAAATAAATAAATAGTTTAAAATAATTAAAAAACTTAAATAAATAAATAGTTTTTTTTTTTAAAAAAAAAAAACTTAAGTAAATAAATAGTTTTAAAAAACTTAAATAAATAGATAGTTTTAAAAAATTAAATAAATAAACAGTTTAAAAAAAATTAAATAAATAAATTGTTTTAAAAAAATTAAATAAATAAATTGTTTTAAAAAAAATTGAATAAAAAATTTGTTTTAAAAAATTAAATAAATAAATGAAAAAATTGAAAACAATAATTTTTTGTACAGATATCGATTAATATAGACATGAAAAGCTTTAAATATCCAAACTTTTATGGTAAGAATGATAATGAGAGAAGCTTCAAGATTCCCTTCAAGCTCTAAATATCCAAACATTAGGGGAACCTTGAAGCTTCTCTCACCATCATCATTACCGTAAAAGTTTGGATATTTATAGATTTTTTTGTCCCTATTAATGGATATCCTTAAAAAAAATAATGTTTTTAATTTTTTTCATTTATTTTTTAAACTATCTATTTATTTAATTTTTTAAAATATTTTTTTTAAGACTATTTATTTATTTAATGAATCATATCTTTTATTTAATTTTTTTTTATTTTATTAAAGTTTATAAAATTTTTGGTTAAAAGGCAGAAAAAATAAAGTATAAAATAATACAACTAGGGGCATTTTAGGCATTTTCAAAGTCAAACTTAATTCTTGGGGATGTTAGTGTATAATACCAAAACTTTTCCAACTAAGTGTAACTTGCCCAAACCTCAAGAGGTGTAGTGTCATTTGCCCTTCTATTTATATTTTAGTTAATACTTAATATATATAATATTAATAAAACAATATTCATTAACTAAAATCAATATAAATCTAATATTTAATATAATATATAATATATAAATATATATATAATTACTTAAAATAAACTTTATATTTATTAGTATTTAGTTTTATAACATATATATATATATTTAATATTTACTCGGTTTAGTTGGATCAGTTCGGTTTTTGGTAAGACAACACTATCCATGACTCACTTGAATTTGGTATTCATTTTTTTGAATTGGATTGACCCGTCTCAACAAGGTGACTCGACTTGAACATGTATTTTCGGTTCAATTAACCATGGATTCGTAAAATAGTGTCTACCACTGCCTGATTTTTTTTTTTTGTACATACAGTTCATTAATTTTTTTAAAAGGACAATTATCAATTTAATTTAAACTAGATTAAGGATATGATTGAGACCTTGACATCATTCATCATTGTGCCTTCTTATTTGTCATACACTTATTGTAACTTCTTATTTTATTGATGTAAATTCACGATCATATTGAAATTTAAATCACACTATTCCTTTAATTACAAAGTTGAAAATATCATTAACAACTTTAAATCTATATATCTCATCTCACTTCATCCCTTTCAGCGGCCATATATCCCTGAGTTCCAGCTTTACAAATTTAGAAATAAGCTTCATATTATAATAACAGTAAATAAGTTGATTCAAACTTAGTGGATGAATGATAGTTCGTTCCCATGAGTAGAGAAAACTATTTTCAATAAATGGGTAATTACCGTGGTGGCCATCGACTTTTGCCACTATTATCAAAATAGCCACCAGATGGGGAAATGGATGGAAAGTCACCATTTTTGACAAACATTGTTACACTAATGATCATTCTATCAAATTTCATCCATTTTCATCCAATTCCATCCAATAAGTGGCATTTTGGTAAATATAAGGATGACATTAATTTATTTTATATTTTTTTGGAAATCAATTTTTTCTTTTGTTTTTAAAACAAATAATTATATTTAGTGTGTATATATACATATATATATATTTCTTTTCAAATTATCTCAAATATATTTTTTAAAATTTTTAGATTTTATAACCTTAATCTTCTCAAAAAAGAATATATATATATATATATATATTTCTTTTCAACTTATCTCAAATATGGTTAATATATATATATGTGTGTGTGTGTGTGTGTGTGTGTGTTTGAGATATTCTATACGTATATACACACTAAATATAATTATTTGTTTCAAAAAACAAAAGAAAAAATTGATTTTCAAAAAACATATAAAATAAATTAATGTCATCCCCTTATTTACTAAAATGTCATTCAATGGATGAAATTGAATAGAAATGGATGGAATGACCATTAATGTAACAATATTTACCAAAAACAACCATTTCCCATCCAATTCCCCATTTGGTGGCCATTTTGATAGTGGTGGCATGGATGGAAACGGATGGAAACGGATGGAATAGCCATTAGTGTAACAATGTTTACCAAAAATGACCACTTTCCTTCAATTTCCCTATCTGGTAGCCATTTTGATAATGGTGGCAAAAGTTGATAGTCACCAAGGTAATTACCCATTCAATAAAATAGATAGAGGCTATTATGAAAAACAATTATATAAAAATTCAGCTTAATGTTAAATGTTTTTGTTTTACATACAATTCAAAAATTCCAAAAAAAAAAAAAAAAAATGTGGCACAAGGACAAAAATACAATCTCTAAACTCTGAACAAAAGATAATTGGAGGGCATCCATCTTTCTGTTTTGACTTCCTTATTTATTTATTTTCCTTCGCAGTCCAAGGCCATTATTCTTTGCTGCAAACTAACAAAATAAAATTAACATTTTTGCGGGAGCATGGAATACTAGACATATATATATATATATATGGAAATTTAATGAACAAAATAAGGTAAGGCACTTTTGATTCGTGGGTACACCTTTAAATTTTCAATCCTGAATGGATGGCAACTACTCCGCCAACAAGATTTTCATACTCAACCTTCTGAAACCCTGCATCAGCAATCATCGATGCAAATTTCGCCTGCATCAACGATAATAGCATAATTCATTAAAATAGAAACAATAACAGCATGTTTAAATAATATATAGCCTTTGGAAGATCCAAAGATCACAGGGTGGTTTAGATAATGCTTCCTCAATTAGCCTTGAACATACATATACACTTCTACTGTTTTCACACGCTCATATAGTGCGTCTGAAATGTGATATTACAGTCAATGATGTTCCTAGGTTACACCAAAACTGCTGTAGGTCTTCTAATTAAAAGAATTAATCAATATATAAAATTAGGGGAAATTCCATATTTCCATGTACTGTAAATGAGAAAACAAACTTGTTTTGCCTGATGATATTAAAGAGTTCAATCATATAAGTATATAAACAATGAGCAACAGATAAGAAGAACAGAAACAAATTAATAGTACAGAGAAGGAACATGCAGATAGACACAAATAAAAGAAAGTACATAATTATGAACCAATGTAGCTCTTCTAGTGCTTAACCCACCTTTACGTTAGTTCAAATACATACATTATATTCAACTCTAAAAGTTGTTCTTCATTCTTACTCTTGTTTTGCATTTAACAATTTGTTTGTTAAATTTGGAAAAAGAAAATGATGCTTGCTTTCCCGAGTCTTGTTTTGCATGCAATAATTTGTTTGTAAACTTTAGGGAAAAACAAATTATTTCCTATTCTGCTTAGTCCTATGGAGGTAGGTGAGATGAGGAAATCCTGTGTCAATGGCGGAGTTCAAACAAACGGTCTCGGCGGCTGCCTAGCCGAGACGCAAGGCGGATTCCGGCCATTCCAATTAAGGGCCAAATCAGCCATATCAGGCAGCCAAAAAAAATCAGGCAAGTAGGCCGATTAATTGGGCGAGTTGGGCGATTAATCGGGCTAGGCAGGGTCAAAGTCGTTGGCCTGCCATAAAATGTCTCTGTTTTGCTTTATTACTTCAATGCCAGATTTTTTTTTCCCATTCAATTTGACAATTCATGATTCATCTCTCACACCTCAACCAAGCTCTCTGTCTTGCCAACCAAACCAGGCAGCCAGCCAGCCACCTCTCGTGGCCACCATAAGCAGCCGCCGTTGTCTTTCATCACAGCCGTCTTCCTTCTTCTGCCGTCTAGGGTTTGTATTAGTTTTATTTTTTTAGTTGATTAATTGTTTTAGACTTTTAGGGTTTGTATTTTAGTTTGTTGTCAAGTGATACTGTGAATCTTCTTCAACATCTTCTTCCGCCAATGTCTGTGATAGATTGATAGTTTGAATGTTTTATTAAATTATTAATTCTTAATTATAGAACATTGATTATTGAATTAATGATACATATGAATTAGATTTGATTTTGGATTTTACTTTTTAACTTTGAAGTACTTGGTAGTTGGTTCACAGTTCATGTCAGCCGACCATTGCTACTTGCTTGACTTGCTGTTGCTGATTTGCTTCTATTTTTATTTTACATGTACTGTTTTAGCCTACATTGCTACTTGCTTGAGTTGCTTGTATTTCAGATTTTGGTTGACTAATTGATTTGAGACTAACCGGTAGGCAGTAGCTCTACACCTCTACTGTCTGCCTTGATTTGAGTTGCTTGACTTGCTTGAGTTGCTGGATTTTAATATTTTATTAAATATTTTGATTTTGAATCTTTGATTAGCTTTTGCTTTTTGTTTGATACTTTGATTAGAATATTGGGTTATGAATTTGAGAATTTGTGATTGGATCATTGGATTTTACATGGTTTGTATGGATTTGGACTAGATTTTGATTGAATTTGGTCATAATATGAATCATATTTATTGGTTTTGTATTTAGGGAAAAAAAAAAAAATTCCAGCCGCCTAGATGCCGGGCTGCCACCCGACTAGCTCCTAACGCCGACTAGAACACTACTAGTCAATGGGATTCAAAAATCACTCAGAACTGGGTTAATAATCCCAGGTGAGCTCCCCAGGCACAGGTTTGACATTTTAAAGTTCCATCCTACCTCATTTCCGGCCCATCGAACAGCCCCAGTAAATCTTTCCAGAAATTTATCAATTTGAAAGTAAAGGTTCTAGTAGAAGTAGGGGAAGAAAACATACAACTATGAGCCTAGGTATTGGATTGGTGCGATCTTTGATTATCAAGATGCAGACAATGTTGCAATAAGTATTAGGATATAGTATGGGAGGATTGAAAAGTCACGGATACCTGTGGTGGAAAACGTCGGATACTCTCGACCAAGTACTGATAAGAATCCCGATCACCTGCTACCATTTCCCCTATTGCTGGAATGACTGAAAATGAATAATAATCGTACCTGCATCAGGGGAAAAGCGCAAACTAAGACAAATAGCAGGCATATGATATACATGAGAAAAGAAAAAGTTAAAAGAATGCAAGGTTCCATTAAGGGAATTTGCAATCCAAACCCCATCAAACAAAAAAGTTTCAGCAATCTGGTAAACTACCTTATGTCAATAAAAACTTTTTTCAATAAGTGATAAAAGTATTTGAGAGTTCCAATTGACTTATTATTACTGTTTCATTAAATTTCACATTTCGTAAAATGGATTGTATATATAAATAATGATCTCCCGATAAAAATAAGTTCTTCGTGGAACCCATGTATAAGTTCTTCATAAGTCTGAAAATGAACACCTTGAACTAAAACACAAGTGGGTTTGAAAGTGCATTAAAGAAGTGCTTTTGCACTGTATCTTCAAACAAAAGCACTTGAAAATGTTTCTTGAGAAGCATCTATCTAGAAACAACTCTATAAGCATTTCGCAAATCCTAAAAAAGCGTCTATATACTTTAGCAAAACACTATAGAATAATAAAATAAAGATGTTCATGAATATCTGGATGTACTTTAACAGTGTCAAAGCACTTTCAAACACATCCTAGTACTGATACTTGCTATATTTCAAAGATGAGAGCAAAAAAAAGGAATAAAGAATACAAATTGATTAAAAAATGGGAATGGATCATTGCAGAAAAAGTGGGAAAGGTAACATTATCACGTGCCACCTATATTTATTTATTTTGTTGGCATTGATGGTATTTCCTGGGGAACACGGCCACAGGGGTACTTTTAACATTTGAAGGATTATAATTAGTTCACCTCTCTTCTAGCTTTCTATATAGGAATGTTAGTTCTGCCTTTTCTAACATATATTTTTACATGTAGACAATGAGATTCAAGTTAATACAAAATCCCGGTATTTTTTTTTAAAACAAATGCATAAGCACAGCTACACCATCCCAACTCTTGTCATTTCAGCTAAAGCACAAGGGCAACCTTGGTTGTCAATCTATAATTTAAAAAATAAAAATTCACAGAAAGAAAATTGGTGGAACTTTCAAGTTTTTTTGAGGTTTGAAGAACAACATTAGATGACAGTTTCCCCATACAGAATTAATTCCCAGAAATTGCAAAAACAGACAAAGCAGCTTAATCGAAGAAAAATAGGACTTTTGCATTTATGTATGTTACTTATCCATGAAAGTGAGATAGCTAAATACATAGTTTACCGATTATGATTATATAGATAGTGTGAAAAATACTCACAATTCCTTAAATAAAGGAACTTCTACATGGCTCAGTTCAAGGCAAAGAAATCTTCCTCCGCATTTCAGCACCCTAATGAACAAAATCATAAAAGTATGATGAATATATATTACAACAAAAACCATAAAAGTAAGTAATATTTTAAACATATTCGCTTCTAAAGATCCAACCAGAAGATAATTCAATGGTAAAAGGTAGTATACAAAATCCTAAACATCTCACAATCAGAGAAAGCTAGCTGGACATTAGAAGTTACAAATTGTAAATTATCGGGTGCTATAATAACAAATTATCATAATTATTAACTCCAAAAGGAATTCTACATACAAAATGAAAGTATAATTAAATTAAGAACAATGGAAACAAGGAGTTGCATACTTGCATATCATAGAACCACGTATTGACATGCATTTAGGAAAGCAAGCAAACTTGGAATTTACTGTGATTTAGGTCTTGTGTTTCATCACTAGATGCAAAATTAGTGTCTAAAAGTTGCAAAGATCAAATGTACTTAACAAGGCTTGAACAAGTGTAGGGTGGGCCAAAGGGTTTTTATAACAAAAACTTTATTTCTCAAGTGCAACAATTAATGAATTGCATTTGTCTCGTGAAGGCAAAATATCATAGATAAAAATGCCACTATGTGCAACAATTAGAAGAAGCTAACGGAGGACCAATGTAGTAAATTCCAAATAAACTCACGACCAGTTTAGTGAGGCACTTGCCTGAAGAAGCTAGCCTCGATGAGGAACTTGCCTAGAATTCAAAGGGAAGACCTCATTGAAGTTGGCCATTGTTTTTCTTGGCTTTTTTTTAATCTCTTTCTTCGAGTTTCCTTTTCGGCAAAGCTCATGTATCAGAGGTTACACAACCTCTTTTTCTGTTCTTAAGCCCATTAGATCAAAAGCCGCTTTGGTACCATGTTAAAAATTTACATTATCCAAATCTTGGCCTCTAATATTTTGGAATGGGTAAATATCGATCGGATCAGTGTAAAGCCCAATAAGCTAGCTTATTGTGTTGTATGCTCAATTTGTATATCCACCCTTCTCATATTTACCTTTTTAAAATGATATTTTGTTCTCTTTTCGTCTCACATCTCACAGGTGAATTCTAACACTAAGCATAGGCTTCAATCTCATTGTGAACAAAAGTTAGCAAATCCACTACAGCCAAGGTTTTCTTCTATAAAAATGGGATCCTTTCCCAATGCAAAGCTTCATTTCTTGGAGATAAACAGTTAATTTCCAATCAAACTAATGTTTTTAATCAATCATCAAAATCTGATATCCTTTTGAGCCTCATGACTAGCACATTTTAATTGCAACCACGCAAAAATCTATGGGCAACCGGGATAAATAGGTGTATTGAAGTGCCGAAAGCATTTAAAGACAGATGCCTGCTATTCCGCTTTCACTCAATTGCTCAACTTTGCTATGGATATTCACTACTCACATTGCTATAGGATGCCTTCTTAAATCAAGTCCAACAGCAACAATTTAATCTAACTCATAATTTTCTTTCTCAAAACTCGAAAAACAATTTGTGAACAGTCTCAAAGTAAAACAACGATTAATACTTTCTTCCTAGTTATACCTCCTTGGTCAGTTTCTGTTCACTCACTGAATTTTGCTATATGTGTAATGACTCATCTCTAAGCCCAAGGATTACATTTTCAGGTCAAGTCCAATGAAAACCATTTAATTTTTCATTCTCATAATGTAAAACAACATTTCATTAAACAGTATCAAAACAAGACCAATAATAACTACCTTCGTCCTTGTTAGCTGTTACCTATCAATTCATAGGCCTCAACCCATTCCACTCATGCTTCAATTGCTAAATGTTATTTGTCACAATGATATACTGATACTAACAATTATATCCATGGAAAAAAACATGTCTATGAATTATCGATCTTTTAACCCAAAGTTAACAAAATTACCAAGTTAGATATCCGTTTATTTCTCAAAAGAGATAAACATGTTTCAAATTGACAAAATATTAATTCTACAGATAGCTCATGATGAGTGTTGCAGCCATCATAGCAGTGTTAGATATCAATACTACATAGTCCTATTCCACTTATCAATTTAATGTTTTGAAGCTGTTAAAGAGTACAACCATACCAAGTAGTTGTAAGCATACCTGTAAGCTTCGGCAAGAACCTTCTCTATATGAGTTACATTCCTTATCCCAAACGCGATTGTGTATCCATCCATTGTACCATCTTCAAACCTCAAGGCTTCTGCATCTCCTTCTACCCAGACAAGTGATTTGTCCTTTCCAAGACCTAAAATCGTCAGTTGTCACAATATAATCTTCATTTCCAAACAAAAGCAAAGTTTCTTGTCCAATTTACAAATTCATTCTTGAAATTTTACTCTTCTAGACAGAACATAAGTTTCACAAAAAAATCTTTCTATTTTTACCTCTCTCCAAAGCCCGACTTTGACCAACATTTAACATGTTTGGGTTGATGTCACAAACATATATTCGAGTTTCTTCCATTAAATCATCTTCAAGAACATCTTGAATTGCTCTACGTTTGATGTTGTTTATGGTTTCCAGGATCCTAAAAGAAACATCCCCTGCAAAAATAAGTACTTTAAATTCAAGATTTCAATAAAAAAAACTTAATTCCAATATGGTACACAGTGAGAGGCCAATAAT
Source organism: Acer campestre (assembly GCA_954870605.1). Taxonomy (NCBI): domain Eukaryota; kingdom Viridiplantae; phylum Streptophyta; class Magnoliopsida; order Sapindales; family Sapindaceae; genus Acer; species Acer campestre. The sequence goes on from OX940804.1 coordinate 20,167,655, forward strand.
TCTGAAAACAAAAAATAATAATCAACTTTGTTAAGTATGAAAAGGGAGATTAATCTGTGATCTCCATATAACAGTTCTGGAATACCTATGCTTCAGTTGATGACTACTAAGACTCACTTGGCATTGCCCAGCATTGTATAAGTAAACAAATACAGAGGTTACAATTGCATAATTTCCATATATCAGAACTTTGTTTTTTCCACATGACATCGCTACAATCTATTGAGTTTTTTTTTTTTTTTTTGGGAACTGAATAAACACCCATAGACAATGAATGACAGACTTAAATAATTTATAATTATCCCTCCTAAAACTGATCCTCAAATTCATAGCAGATGCACCATATGTTCTCATTTGAGCAAATGTTTCTATTTCACTTCAATTATTTTTCACATCTCTTTCCCTACTCTTCAAATTTTAATGGTTTTTTCATCCACACTTCTCGTGCCTTCTCGTTTTATACAGTCTATCTACCTTCACAATGTGTTGCAAAAAATTATTTTATGAGTCAGTACCTGTTCCACCAGCCACATCAAGATGCTTCATTCCTGGAAATGGGTTCAGTTTTGAGACCAGTCTGAACAGGCAAAAAGGATATGCAACAATGTGAAGAAAAAGTAGTATATTGAAAAATTCAAAAAGTTTACTACAAAGAACAACCAAGAAACTAACCTATCTTTCCATAATCTATGCAGTCCACCACTCATGAAATCATTCATGAGATCATAGTTTGAAGCAACACTACTGAAGACATTACCCACCATTTGACTTTTCTCCTCCTCCCTAACTTCTTTAAACCCTGAAAATTTAACTCAGGTACCATTATAAACCTAACTGAGAAAATAGAAAATGTTATACAATTCAAGTAAAGAGGGCCCAAGACAAACATATGTCCAATTTCAGAAAAAAACCAAATGCTGCCTTCTTGCAGTAAAAGGTTGCAAAATTTTAAATCAATAAAAATTAGCTTATCTCATATACAAGAGCCACAGATATGTTATATTATTTCACTTGCAACTTAAGCAGTAGCAATTGTTCCAAAATTTAATTCAAAATTCATATTGCAAAATCCAATAGTTCAAAAGTTAATCACCTTGTTTTGTCTTTATCCAAAATATGCAATATTATTTACAATTATTAATTACTCTTTTTTCCTTGTAAGTTACATGTCATATTATAGCTTTCTAGTAATCATAGAGAACTGCTCCAAAATAATATTAAGCTATTTTCTGCATCAACAAACATTTGGTTATGCAAACTCCTAGTAGACTCATAATTTTTTTTGTGCAACATAAAAATATGCATCTATATATGAGTGTACAAAAAGTAGAGAGAGTTGCTACCAAAGCTAGTAGCGTGTGAATGCAGTGGAGAATTAAAAGAGAGCATTGGAAAGAGTTTACTCTCCAACTTCCTAGCCATCAATCGCAGTGCCATGGCTTTAACACCAATTCTACAGTTAACTGTCAAATAAAAAATACATGGTCAGTGTCAGGTCCCATATTGTTTTGAGTTTGCAACATCTAGTATGAACAAAAGGAAAAATCAAATCAAATTTTAACACTGGAGAACAAGGAACATCACTGAATCTTAAACCCAGATCAGAAAATTGAAATTTAATTAATACCCAAATAAATACCTTTTCTATAATTCATACCTTGAAAAATAAAACAAGCCCAAGCAGACTAACAATAAACAGTAACTACCTAATTAAACATATATTTAGAAGAAAATGATTAAAAATCTCAAATACTAAGATAACAATTATAATAGCATGCGAAACTGAAGAACAAGACAGTAGTTGACATTGCTGATTTGAGAGAAAAAGTTTATAATTATCTTTCTCTTTAAAATGAAAACTTATTTCCTTTTCTTAAAGAAATTTAACCACCACAAACATGAAAACCGAAAACCATCAGCATATTGATATGAAACAACATTTTATTCCCTTATATAATCAAATTCATTCCAATAAAGTACCTTTTTTCAGATTTAAAACACTCATCCTTACCGATTTTTCATTCATATACACTCTTGCCATACAAAACCATCAATTTTAACCAACTTACTTGAGGATCGGCAAGGAGGCAGAACTTCCTAACTGACAATTTGACAAAAAAATACAATTTGTGTGTGTGTATATATATATATATATATATATGAGATCCTTTCTAATTTAATTGAAGCTACATTTTTAAACCAAAATATGTCACAAAATCAATAGAAAGATCATGTAAACTTTTTCAATGAGGCATTCAATCAAACACCTAGCATGAACCACAAAAAACCAAAAATAAGTCATAGAGTCAATAAGAAAAAAAATCCTGTAAAAACGTTTTCAAATTAGGCATCCAATCGAGCACTTGTCATACACCAAAATTTTTAAACTAATAATACATATATAAAGACAATCAAAATAGTATAAATTACATATTTAGGTGTCTAAACCCCAAACAGAACAACATTCATTAGATATAACCACATTTATCACAAAATAAAAAACCCATTTTGGAAACCTAAACGTGTTGTATGTAACCTAACCTTGAAAAAGAATGTCAACCAAGTGGGTTGTACAATTGCTTGATTTGAGATCAACAGTTGTGAGAAAGTGAAAATTGATAGTATTTGATTCAATGCACAGCGTAGTAGGCCAGTTCGCAGTTTGCAATTCCTGCATTCAACAAAGTAAGGGCTTCTGAGTTGCAGCTCGTTGCCAGTTTTCGGGGTTTGTTTTCTGTTTTTGTACTTGGTACACTTGGTGATCCAGCGAGAACTTCCCAAGTGGACATGTGTCCATTTGGGTGGCATTTGAGTAATTAAAATATTAAATATGTAAAGTAAACAGCAGTAAAGCTTCAACTTTATCGAACAAAATGGGCTGAACAGATGTGATCCAAATTTAATACACATTGCGTAGATAACCATTACCTACGAATTGATGAAAGCTACCAAAGACCAGTTTGGCATGGCATAACTCACTTTGACTGTTTGACAAAATCCAATGAAAAAAACAAGAGATCTTGCTTCAGACTGTCCTAGTTCATGAATTTCAACATCTATATGCAAGTCACTTGCATTTTAGTCAACCTTATAAAGTCTATAAGATGAAAAAGGAAAAGAAAAATTGGAAAACAGAAATTGTAACAATAAAGAGAAAGTGTAGAATTTCACAAGTGTCAGACTTGATCACATTATAAATTAGTCAAACATTTCCACAGCTCCAACTTTTTTCAAAAATCATTGCCAATTGCCAACCTCTATAAGATTCTACCGAGTACATACAAAATAAAACACATTCCCACATCTCCAACTTTTTTTCAAAAATTAAAACTTAACAAAACTATTTTACTTAAAAATCAATTCAACGAACAAGATGATTTTTTTCCCTCCTACATCATGTTCTCAGTATGCACCTAATCCATGAAATGGTAGTCAATATTTCAAACAAAAAGAACCAAGTACTCCATTTAATCATGAAAAAAAACAAACCTCAAATTCCAATAAAAATATCCAACATTCGGGACGGCGTGCGAGTTAAGTGGTTTTCGGGTCACCTCCACGATGTAGCCTTACGGCGCGGCGCGAAGGTTGCCGGTTGCTGACGACCGTTCGACGACGGCGACTGTGAGTCTCGGGTGGGTTGGATTCGGGTTGGTTTGGGCATGCATAATAGCATAGGTATAAAATTATAAAATTTGGGAGTAGAAAAAGATTCAATTAAGGGCAATAATGTCATTTGGGGAAATTTTTTCATCTGGGATATAATGACAATTGGATCACTGAAAAATGCATTTTTGCTAAAAAAGTACAAATCCTTTTTTTTAAAGGGCTTTTATAATTTTAGTTCCTAGGTTTTCATGAATCGATCTCTTTTTTAACTGTCTTCTCAATTTTTATTACTCTTATTCCTTATATTTTCATAAATCTATAAGTTTAGTCTCTCAGTTGGCCAACTTTAACGGTTTCAAGGTATTTTTATCTTTAAACAAAGAAAATGACACGTGTCAATACTAAAGAAAAATAAATATTTATATGATAAAAAAAATATCTTAAATCTCCACCATCCAAATATTAGATAGCGGTGGAGATTTATTTATATAAAATTTAAATAATAAACTAGCAAAATAAAATTTATCAAAATAATAGTAGTAACCTAACAAAATAAAATAATAAAAGTAGTTAGAGACTTGCAACATAAGAGTTCAAAATTGACTTAAAGGTCGTTTATTTTTTTATCTGAAAACTAAATAGTCCTGAATTTTTCTGAATTTTCTTTAGACTGAATAGGGATTGAAATCTGAACTTGAATGGCATGTTTATTTTTTATTTTTTTTTACCTCACATCTGAATGTATTATCAATACGTTTGTTTTTTAAAAGTAAAATTGTCTGAAAATAAGTAATTTTACATTTATACTCATATTAAACAATTATACATATAATATGGAATAAAAACAATTCAAAAATAATAATTATATATGAACACATATGATCATGATCTTTCTCTTCCATTACAAGCAAACTTCATTTTTACTAAGAAAAGAATAGGTTTTTTTTTTTTTTCTTTTCCAAAAAATAAAAGAGGCAGCAAGAAAACTCACACAAATCATTTTTTAAAAAATAATATATAAATACATCACCCTAATATCATAATAAAGTATTGATATTAAACATAATATGAGAAATGATTAGGAATCTTTTTTATTTTTAAAGCTATTTAAAATAAGGTATATATTAAAATAAAGATTTATATACCATATATAATTATGATGAAATTGAAAATATGTTATCATAATTATATATGGAAGATAGTATCGGAAGAAAAGATTTTTGATTGCATTTAATGCAATTCAGTGATTTACGATTAAATGAAATGTCAAGCTTTTTTTACTTTTTATTTTAAATTGTTTTTTTGGTATTTTTAAGTTGTTTGACCACTAAAAAAAAAAAAAAAAAAAAAAAAAAAAAAAAAAAAAAAAAAAAAAAAAAACCCTTAATAATTATGATTCAGACTCATTAAGTTTTAAGTAGATAAAACAAACGACCCTTAGTTTGTTCTTGTGAAAATCTAAAAAGACATTAATAATTAACTTTTATAATAATCACTGTTAGCAGTGCTGAAGGAATAATCAACTGCGGCAGATATTTGGTTAATTGTATTTTTAAAACTACTGTATAGCTCAAAAGCAGTATACATATGTTTGGTAATTTTATTGTAAAAGTGCTAAGATTAGTTACAATGACTAAAATATACATGAGTTTATGACCATATTTCATTTTTTTTCATTAATTATATATATTAAATCAAAATTTAAGTAGAGTATTTAAATTGGAAAAAAAAAAATTCATAAGAACAATAAAAATATTTTTAAAAGATTTTATAAATCAAATCAATATTTAAATAGAATATTTAATTTTGAGATAAATTAAGGTAGATTAATTATAAGGATAATAATGATATTTTAAAATCACTGTCAAAACTTACCAGATTATCGATTAATCATTTTTGAAAATTTTACCAAACATTATTTTATATAAATATTATAAAATAATCTTATTTTAACTTGATTGATTTGGTCTGCTACTTTTATGCAATAGATTTATGAAAGACATTTATTAATTAATTTATATTAATAAAATAGAAGACGAACTTCTGCCAGGTTATTAATATTCGTATTGTAATTCATATATAATTAAAAATTTCTTGAAATTTCATTGGTTGTTGGGGGTCTCCCTGTAAATCCGCCTCTGGCTTTGAGCAATCACGGCCTCTGAGCTGTGGATATAAACATTCTCTATTTTGGCCATATTTTAAGTGCAACATGTTTTACTTTCTCCTTTGAAAGTAAAACAATTACAGTCATTGGTTTGAAAACTTAGAAGTAACCTCTTCTACCCTTCGTGATTGTTTGGGATAGTAAAAAAAAAATAGAACTAGGAACTCGTTATTTTATTATTGAAAAATTAAGAATTTTTTTCAACATTTATATTTGCAAATACAATAGTTATAGATACCGGGGCCAATAGGGTTATTACAATCTCCATTTCCTTCACGTCCAGGAAACTGAGCAGCACAATTTTTACTGCAACATGTATCATCACAGTCAGCAGTGCATCGTCCGATACCAGAAGTGCATATTTTAGGTGCCGGCAAGGTGCAATCATAGGCAGTTACACGAGCCGGAGACATCGCATGACCCTTTGCCTCCAGGATACTTTGATTTACATTTTTTGTCGCAATTAGCATCGCATCCACCCAAATCATCCCAGCATAGATCCCCCTTCACCATACACAAGAATGTGCCTGCAGTTTAATTTTAATTCCACCACATAAAAATAAACACACAATTAGAAAATAATCAACAAGGATGACATATTCATAATGAAAACACATTGCACAAATATGCAATGATGATCAAGAGTACCTGAAGTGAATACAAGAAGGATGAGAAAATATGATGAAAAGAATTTAACCATCTTCAAAGCTTTTTTAATTAATTGTATGCGTGTTCCTATAGTACATAAAGTGATTGTAAAACACTGGTATTTATAAGGAAATTAGAAGTCAATTGCCCCCTTCCCCCAAAACCGTTATTAATTTATTATACATTAATTATGATATTCTAATATTTCAATTGTATAAATTAATGGGTAGTCAGTAGTGTTAACTTGTGCCCTAAGGGTATAAAATAACATCTACTTTATTGGGTAGTGTTAAACCTGTGCTTTAAGAGCATCTCCAATGGTATAAGTAAATTTGGATCCTCAAAAGTTGTCACCTCAGCATTTGAGGATTGTTTTCAGGGTTTGCTAAATTTGATGGTTGTATAATCCACAATGGTATACTTGTAATGGTACCACAATGATATATTAGTTTTTTTTTTTTTTTTTTTTTTTGCTAAAAAATAATAAAAAAAACAAGAGAAGGTATATGATATGGGTATTGATCCATTCGTAATGAAGAGACGAATTTTACCTAATTGAAATTTTTAGGGTTGAAACAATAATGAAATACATAGATGATCAGAGAAAAAAAAAAAGGAAAAAAAAAAGTTTCGGAAGAGAGAGAATAAAATTACAACAGTTAATTTTGGTTAAGTTTGTATTTGATGATTGAAAGTCAATTTTCAAATTTGATTATTGAAGAGGTAATTTGATTATTGATAACTGCTATTGTTAAATTTTAGTGACTATGTACAGAGTTTTTTGGTTAAATAATCAAATTTTGATTACTTTCATACTTTTAAGGATACCATTGGAGATACTTTATGGGCACAGGTTAACAAACAATTAATTTCCATAAATATAAATAAACACACATATCAATGGCTGTATTTATTATCTTATTACAATAAATGTAGTGACTATTTTCCATTTATAGTAATAAAGCGGTTGTTCCTATGTCCTAACACTACCCTTATTTGTATAAAAGTAAATAAAAAACAATATTTATTATAATAAGACAATAAATGTTGTTATTTATTTCTATTTATAGAAATAAATTATGACACAATTAATTGTTTATTAGTAATTATTAGATTTGACCTTTCAGATTATCAATTATTTTAACTATATATATTAATTAATAAATAAAATAAATTGCAGCCAATCTCCCTGAGGTTTGGTGTTTGGTCTTTGACAATAAAAAATAACTTTATCATTAGTCAAGTTTAACCGTTGATTGGATTTAGCCGTTACAAATACCTAAATACTCATGAATGAAAAAAAAAAAAATCTCATTTTATTTGGATCTCCACTATAAAAAGAAAAATTGATAGTTACAAAAAAAAAAAAAAAAAAAAAAAAAAAAGGTGGAGACATAAGTTGTATCTCTATATTTTTCTTCAAATTCTAAATTCTAAAAAATTAATAATCTGGATCATCAAAATCCAATCAAACAACATTTTAAAATGTGGTCAAGATGAATGATGAAGATTTAAAGCTTTTAAATCTATTTTTTTTAATAAATGAAAAGGCTTGAAAGGATGAAAATACTTTTATCTCTGTTAAGTTTGACTAGCTTTGATTAATGGAAAAGGACAGTGGCGGACCCAGAAATTTTAATCAGTTTGGGCACTTGAATATATATATATATATATAATACTGAAAAATTAAAATCATAGTAAAATGAGTTTTTTTTTTTTAGATAAAATAAAACAAATTTGTTTACTTACTTAAATGAATTAAATAATCTTACATTCAAAAAGAAATAAAAACAAGAAAAAATGTTAAAAAAATAAATAATAACAAGAAAAACAACATAAATAAAAAATTAAAAATTAAAAGAATAAATTACAATCTAATTTTATGATAAGAATTTTTTTTTCATTTATAATGAATTCAATTTAAATTTGTAGAAAAATATTTTATTAATAAATATTACTAGACATGTTTTTAAATTTTTTACTCTTCAAATTATTGGTAAATTATTGATTTATTAATTCTAAATAAAGAAAAACTATAAAATATAGAAAAATACTAAGGATAAAAGAAGATGAATCATAATAGATTGAATATTTTAATCAAATAAAGTAAAATTTGAGATTTTATGGTTTATTGATCGGACGTGCTAGGTAGTCAAACTAAAACTATTAGAAATAATAAAAATCTAAAATAATAATAGATAATTTAATATAAAATAAGAAAATGAATTGTTTTGTTTTAGAAAAAATGAAAATTTGAGAAAAGAATTGGAAAAGGTTGTAAAATAAATAAGACATAAAAAATTATAAGATAAAATTTAATTAAAAAGAATAAATTTGTTTTTAATGGGACTTGAACACAGAACTTTAAGAGTAGGAAGAAGGACCACAACCAGCTTTGGTAAAGGAGGAATGATGTTATTGATAGTAATGAGAATACATATATATATATATAAAGCATACACAAAGTAAATTTTTTTTAAAAAAAATTGAGGTAGGGCACGGGCCCCACCTGATCTCCACGTGGGTCTGCCCCTAGTAAGGAAGGTCATTGTCAATTAAGTATAAAGTTGTTTCTGATTACTAAAACTCAGGGAGGTTGGTTGCAATTTGCTCTAATAAATATCTTCCCTAAATTGATTATTTATTAGTACTTATTAGATTTGACATTTTAGATTATCTTTATTGCCCTCCAAGATTTTAGGATTGAGATTGTCAATTAATAAATATTTTATGTTTACATATATGAATAATTGTGGTTTAAATATAGTAATGATATAATGATATTTTAACTATGTTATGATAAATATATTTGCTTTGTGTTTTCTTGTCATTTAAATATCTATTATAAGTTTATAATTAACCTATTAAAATTTATTTTGTACTAGTTGAGAACTACTATAATATCATTTTGAGATATAAAAAAGGAATGGGTTATATTTTAATTATTAAAGTTAATATCTAATTTATTTATTTATTTGTGACATTACCATTAAGACCATGCATATTTTGTTTTTAATAATATATTTTATTTTAATATTAATATATTTACTTTGACTTTTAATATTAGGTTTTTTTTATTGGCACCCCGCCTAAAAAAAAAAAAAAAAAAATGCCTTCGCCACTACTGAAGTCAAATGATATTGATAGTACTTAGCATTATTTTTGGAAGTTTGACATTTCCTTAAGAGTTTTCATTGATGCATAAAATGCAAAATCAAAGTGCACCCACATTCATGTTCAACGACTTGTGTGCGGAAATGTCGTAATGGTTCGATCCGCAGGTGTGCACCCGTGACTTGCATGGTTTTACAGTTTCATTGACTTGTTTCAATTCTAAAACAGCAACAATTAATTCTGAATATCAGAATTAATATTTTAAATTTAAAATTGTAATCCCCAAATTAATGGTGATTGATTTCCAATTAATTTAGTGTTTGAATTAAATGAAAATATTTAAAATTTGAATTCAAAGAGAATACGAAAATTGCCATTTTATTGGCTATGTTTAATGAGAATAATTGTCATTTTTAATTCCATTCGTTTTTCTTCCCATGAATGAATTCAATATATATGGTCTTAATTTATTCATTTTTTCCCATGAAGAAACTGCCATTTCTTCACTTTTGACAAAATCCAATGAAAACACAAGAGATTTCGCTTCAGACTGTCCTATTTCATGAATTTCAACATTTATATGCATTTCACTCAACCTTATAAAGTCATCACTGGTTCTATCTCTATAAGATGAAAATGAAAAGGAAAAATTGGAAAACAATAAAGAGAGAGAGTGGTATTTCACAAGTGTCAGACTTGACAAAATAAAGCACATTCCCACATCACCAACTTTTTTTCAAAAATTATAACTTAACAAAACTATTTTACTTAAAAATCATGAAGAAAGAACCAAGTACTCCATTTAATCATGAAAAAAAAAAAAAAAACCCTCAAATTCCAATAAACATATCCAACATCTGGGACGGTGTGCGAGTTAAGTGGTTTTCGGGTCACCTCCGATCCGCAATGAAGCTTTACGGCGTGGCACGAAGGTTGCCAGTTGTTGACGATCGGACGATGATGGCGACAATGAGTCTCGGGTGGGTGGGATTCGGGTTGGTTAGGGCATGCATAGCAATGGATCTCCAACTTTTTTTTTTTTTTTTTTTTTTTCTTTTCGTTTTTTGTGTTCTAAGGTTGCGTTTGATATTTCATCTGAAAACTGAACAGTGTTGAATTGTATTGAAGACTGAATAGTGACTGAAAATTGAAACTGAAAAACATGTTTGTTTGTTTGTTTGTTTTTTGTTTTTTTTTTTTTTTTTACTGAAAACTAAATATAAGTGATAAGTTGTTTATTTTTTTAAGTTACAGATATCTTAAAATAAATACTTTTACATTTATGCCCTTTCAACTATTATTTGTTATATATTTATATTTTAATATATTAAAGACAACTAAAGAGTAATTTAATAATATAATAAAATATAAAATATAAAATATAAAATATAAAGTATAAAGTAATTTGTAAAAAAAAATAAAAAAATGTCATATAAAATATAACCCTTAGAAGATAAATGAACAAGTTAATTGAAATTTAGTTTAAGAAATAACAATTGATTAGAGTTAGCCACTAAAAATCTGTAAAATATTTATACTATATATGTGGAATAATAATATAATAACAAATTTATAATAAAATCTATATCTCTATTATTTATTTATTTAAAGTGGCTGCTAAAGTTTTTTAATTAGTAAGAAGGAAAAAAATATATTAATATGGTTAAATGGTGTGAGGGAAGAGAAAACTGGAAATAAATAAGATTTGTAAAGATAAATTTCGAAGTAATAAATTGATATATATTTCAGTTATTTTTCATTAAGTGAAAAGTGAAAAAAATTCACTTTTTATACAAAGTCGTTTTAGGAGTTCATTCAGTGGTTTTATAACTTAAAAAATCAAACAAAACAACTTAATGACACACATTAAGTGCCATTAAGTGTTCAGTGGAAAAATCAAACAGGCCCTAACTCTTTATTTCCTAATTTTTTGAATTGATTTGACTTTTGTTTTTCTTCTTCATTTTTTAATTAAAAAAAAATTTCGTTAAATTTGTTACAATGTTCTTCTATTTAAAAAAAATTGGTGACAAGGGTAAAAAATGTAAATTTTCTTTTCCAATGAGGGTTGACTATTAAAATCCAAGAGATTCTTCTTACAATCCATAAATTATCTATTCACACTCCAATTTTATTTTTTTATAAATGAAAAGTTTAACATAAATTAAAATTACTAAACAAGACAAAAAAAATTAAAGACATTCCAAACTAATTAAATTATTAAAAAAAAAAAAATTATCTCCCCTAAATCATTAGATTAAATATTATATATTAAACTCTCCCTCTTAAATCTGTTATTACCATTTTAAACACTCTCTCCTAATTAATCTCTCTCCATTTTTCAAAAAAATAAATAAATTAATATTTCCATACTTTCTCAATCAATCTTTGATTAATAGTTAAAGAAAAAAAAAACTTATGAGTATTTTAGTTTTTTATTAACAGAATATATATATATATATATATGAATAAGTCAATTTTCAAATATATATATATATATATATATGAAAGCTTGAATTGTTTCAACTAGATTCGATTAAACTCATAATTTCTAAGACTAATGAAAGAATTAAAGTTCTCTAGACAATCATATACCTATAAGAGTAACAAAAATCATTTTCATATTTCAATTTTTTTTTTAATATATACATACATATGGTTCCTAAAAATCAAGCTTATTAGTAAGTTTTTTTTTTCCTTAACTGTTAGTGTTACTTGAGAAAGAATGAAGATAAAAAATTAGAGATATGTATTGGAGGAGAGAATTTAATATGGTAATTAAAAATTTAGGAGAGAGTATTTAATATGTAATAATTAATTTAATGATTTAGGAGAGATAATTTCTTTTTTTAATAATTTAATTCAAAAAAGATAAAAAGGATAATCTTGCAACAAAATGAATTGTCTTTAGGATTTGTTTTTAAATTTAAATTTTGAGAATGAAGTGTTTTTAGAAAAGAAGTGTAAAAGGAAAAAAATTGGATTGTCAAAAGAAGCTCTCTTAAAATCTGGTCCAATGCACAAAATTGATGGGTTTATAAAAACATAAGGGCAATGGGCATAAAAAATGAAAGATAGTTAAAAACAAATAATTTATAAAAACTCAAGGACTAAGGCTGTGTTTGGTTCAATGGAATGAAATGGAAAGGAAATGAATGGAATGGAAAGGAAAGGAATGGAAACAAATCCATTCCATATGTTTGGTTTACAAAAAACCAATGGAAAGAGAATTCCAATGGAATTGGGTTTCCACCAAAATTGTGGAATGAGCTTTCCATCCACAATCCAATGGAAAGGCCATTCAAATTCAAAATAACCCTATGCTAACAATTGGTAAAAATATCCAAACTTTGAGAAAAAAATTCGAAGAAGGAGAAATATCTCCTGTCGAATCTTGTTGAATCTCTTGTCGAAGAAGGAGAAAAAAATCGACACTTTTGTTGAAGGAGAAAAAAATCGAAATTGAAGGTTGAATCTTGTTGAATCTCCTGTCGAAGAAGCATGTGCGGTCGCAGATCTGCGACAACTACTGCAGTGAGCTAGTGGCCGTGCGGTGCGTGACGGCAGATCTGCAACAACTGCTATGGAATCTCTGATGGCTATGCGATGCGCAACGGACAACCTGGTGCTCTGTCACGAGTGCGACTGGATGCGCACGACAGTTGTTTCGTGTCCGCCTCGCACGATCGCGTCCCAATCGACGGCTTCTCCTGTTGTCCGTCGGCGCTGGAGCTGTCGTCGTTCTGGGGTTTCGATCTCAAAGACAATAATTTTTTTTTTTAGGAGAACGAGGACAATAATTGAAAAATATAAATTTTATTATTAATTAAATTAATATATATAATTATTATATATACTTTCATATTTTATTATTATTATCTATAATATATCATGTTATTATAACTGTTATGTAATTAGGGGCATTTGAGTTGAAATACAGTTAATTCCATTTCATTCAATTATTAAACAAACAAAATAATACTAATTTAGATGCTAATTCTAAAATCCCAACCAAACAAAGAAATCAGCTTTCCATTCTCATTCTTATTCCCATTCTCATTCCCATTACCATCACCATTTCGCCATTTAACCAATGTGACCTAAATTCATAAAAGCCCCTTTTTAATAGCAGTTTTGTAATATATTCTAAAATAATGACATGTGCTTAGGGGTGGGATAAAAACCGAAACCGAATTAAACCAAATCGAACCAAACCGAACCAAACTGAATTATAGCTTTTATTCGGTTCAAACCGATTTAAAATTTGAAAACCGAATTGAATTTGGTTCGGTTTTGGTTTTGGACATACAAAAACCAAAACCGAACCGAACTGAATAAACCGAATTGTCTTAATTAATGATTTTGTAAGGTTCAATTTTATTATGGACTATTTGTTGATGATGTTTTATTTTGGACTGCGTTACGTACTACATTTTTTTACTTCTATTTTATAGAAGTTATGAAGATTTATTATTTTGATTGAGTATATAGACTGAATATGATTGAAATTTTAGATTTGGATTGAAAATTGAGTTGTATTTTGTTTAAATTATTTTTTTATATATTATGTTTTCTTAAAAAAGTTTAAGCCTAAATGCCAAAAATGCAACTTAAAGGTCCAAATTTTTTTTTTTTTTATAAAAAAAACATATAAAAAACATTCAAAGCCCAATAGACCCAAAACCGAATTGAACCAAACCGAACCGAACCGAACCGAGATAAAGGTGCTCGGTTCAATTCGGTTTTCTGGTTCAAAAGGTTCAAACCGATTCACATTTTCAAAAATCGAATATATGTTGGTTCAATACGGTTTTAGCAAAAACCGAACTGAACTGAACCATGCCCACCCCTTGATGTGCTATTTCCATGATTTTGTTGATTAGTTATATAAGAGAAAGTTAGTTTATTTTAATTTTTAAATATTTGATTTTTATAGCACATCACCTTTTAGTAGAGAAAGTTTATACTCCATTTTAATATATATTTTGTTAATGATACTTTTATCCTTGATAAAAATTATAAAACAAAACAAAAGGTTCCAAAGATGTTAATAGAATACATAAAATCTTTCATCATTTTTCACTTTTCATCATTATTCTAAAATGTTATATGAAAGAGAAAACATAAAAGAGAAAAATAAAATAACTAAAAATGATGGATATGGAAGTCAATAAAAGAAATGTTTAGGGTATTTCCATCAAGTTACCTATAAATATGGACAAGGAAAGATGACTCATTGAGAATGGATAAATTTGAGTGGAAATTACCTGGAGTGACCACAAATATTAGAGAATTTTTGTTTTTAACCACAAACGAATTTTTATTTATTAATAACCATTTTTTTTGTAAAATTACTGGAAAGATATAAAAAGGGTCCCCAAACCCACTATCTCTCTTTTCCCTTTCTTCTTTCTCTCTCTTCTGGTCTCTCTCTCTCTACCAAATCTCTCTCGTCGGGGTGTTTTGACGGTCGCCGCGTGCCGGCGACCTCCTGGGGCTTCGCGGTAGCGCCTAGTGGTTGCCCGATCTCTCTCCCTTGCTCGCTCGCTCTCTCACTCGCTCTCTGGTTCGATGACAGGTGTGGCCGGCGACGGGCGACCAAGCGTGGCACCTACGACCTCCTCGGCTCCCGCTACTACTTCACCGGCGACGGAATCGCCCCCCTTCACCAACGAGGTGATCTACGAGAAGGGAAACAAAACAAAACAAAACAAAACAAAACAAAACCCTAGGTTTGAGGAAGAAGAAGAGAAGGAAGAAGAAGAGAAAGAAGAAGAAAGGGAAAATTGCAATTTAGTCCATATTTCAAGTTTGGACATTTCAATTCTAGGCATGATTTCAAGTTTTGACATTTCAATTTACCCCTGATTTCAAGTTTTGACATTTCAATTTACCCATGATTTCAAGTTTGCTTCGAGATTTAAAATAAAACTATTTTCAGGGGTACTCAGGTAATTTATGGACATACACTGAAAGTTTTTTAAAAAAGTGGTTATTAACAATTAAAGTTTCAAAAGTGGTTATTAAGGAAAGTTTAATGTTTCCTATAGTTACTATTGCATTTCTCTCTAAATTTGAACAACATCTATATGTCAGGGTTAAATTCAAGAATTAATCCTTTATTACTTATGAGTTATGATGAGCGTTGAAAGGTGATAGAATCTTCATAGCTATGCACACACATACACGTGTATATTATATTTGAAGAAATCGTTATTTTATTATTGAAAAGTTAAAGTATATTTTTTTTTTCAACAATCATAAAGGCAAAGACAATAATTATAAAGGCCAACTGGATTGTAACAAAATCCACGTCCTTCAAGTCCAGCAAACTGATCAGCACAATTTTGATTGCAACACTTCATGGTGACATGGTCCGATACCGGAATTGCATATTTTAGGTATCAGAGAGGTGCATTCAAAGAAGCAAGTACACGATGCAGCGGCGCCCGCGGAGACATCGCATGACCCTTTGCCTCCAGGTGCTTTGATGTGCATTTCGTGTTTCAAGTATCATCGCATGGACCTAACTCTTCCGAGCATATATTCCCCTTCACCATACACAATAATGTGCCTGCTGTTCATCAATTTATTTTCCACCAAATAAATAAAAAACCATTAGACATGTTAATTGTATTTGTATTTAAAATAAATAAATAAACAGTACCTTAAGTGAATACAAGGATGAGAAAAATATGATTGTAAGAGCTGAACTTTGCTACAGTTAAACCCCCTGTAAATTAATCTCCTATAAATTAATATCCTCTCTAAATTAATAAAAAATCCCGGTCCCGACTCGGGCCAGTGTAAAAAATTAATAAACCTCTCTATCGTAATAATATATATATATTTTTTGAAACCTAGTGCAAAATTTTGGTTTCGATTGTCGTATAAATTAATAATTTCATAAAAGTACAATATATATTACAAATTATTCAAGAACTAAGAAAGTATTTCAAGATGATAGTTTGCACTAGGCCACAATGTTTGATATTTTTGACTTTATTATTCATCTTTTGAATTGTCCTCAATAAGTTATTGTAATTACCTCTTGATGTAGCCAAAAGGTTTCAATTAAATTTAGCATTTGAATAGCCTTACTTGTAGAGATTTTAGGTACTTCATGACTATCGTCGTTATCATCATCTATCTCAACCACACCATCATTATTCTATCTTGTGATATCATTGATGATATCCTCTTCAGTTGGAGTGTAACACACTTCTTCTTCAAATTTAGTGGCAAATAGTGCACTACGGTGTTCCTGAGTTGGATGTGATTATGTAACTCTATAAACGGTACATGGGTTGTGCAATTGCGAGGAAAAGCAAAACCTTTCAATTGCCATGGGCAGTGCAATTATGATGAAGAATCCTAAAAAAAAAAAAGGAACTTTCCCCATAGAAGAAAACCGACTAACCAAAAAATCTCAAAAAGGAATTTTCCCTAAACAAGAAATCGGTTTTCATACGTTTTCTAAGACAAAATAAAACCTTATAAGGTAAAACTCTTTAAATTAATAATCCCTCTAAATTAATACTTAAGGATGGGTCCTAAGGATATTAATTTAGAGGGGTCCTACTGTATCTTCAAAATTTTTAATTTTTAATTTTTGAATGGATGCTAATATGCTATAGGTAATGTGTTGGTATTTATAACAAAAAGTGAAATAAAATGAAACGTAGTCCACACATAGTAAAAAGGCCTAAAAATAACAAATGACTGTTGGAATTTTATGTAAAAAAGTTATCAAATAATAAAATTGCCTTATATTGGGTACTTTTATATGGAAGATTATTAACTCTAGTTTTCGACCAAAACCGTTCATGACTCATTAACACTCGGTTTTCATTTATTTGGATCGGATTGACTCGTCTCAATAGGGTGACTCGACTTGACTCAAACATACTTTTTCCGGTGCAAGTCGGTTCGGTTTAATACAGTTTTGGGGTTGATGAGCCTAATGAAAATTTTACCTACGTGTTTAACTGTATTGGCATTTTGGACTATAATTCAACAACTCAAAGTATTAAAAAATATATATTTAACTTCATAATATAAGCAGAAGTCTAAATAATCCAGAAGTTAAACCTCTATAAATTAATACCCTTGGGACAGTGAAAATTTATTAATTAATCGATATATTAATAATTTATAATTAATTAATAAAAAATGAATTTATCAAGGTATTCTTTTTTTTTTTTCCCAAAACATTGAACTTAATGTATTGTGTATTGTGATTATACAAATATTAACTAATTACCGAATTATGAATTATCGTTATTCTATGTATTTGTTTAACCAAAACAAGTTCATGAAGATGAAGTTGAAGACGATAGTTCTATACTAGAGCCTGTCTCGCCCAAAGATTCACTCAAAGCAACAATCACATTGCATAATTTTCTCTTGAAATACGAGAACACTACACCAGAGCTTCTTAATACACTAAGAAAAGTTAGAGATGAGGTCCAAGGAGACATCAATTTCAAGAGGAAATAAGTAACATTTGAGTCATATTTTACAAAGGCCTCCTAATTGAGCCATGTATATATATATATATATAATTTTGATGTATAAGGAGATTATTAATTTATATATCAAGTGGGACCTATGTTTATTTTATATAAAATGTATTATCTTATAAATTTAGTGAATTATTAATGTACCATTTTGATCCCAAGTCGAGACCAGCCAAAAATATTATTTTATCGAGGTTATTAATTTATCGAGTTTATATTGTACATTCCATCATAATTCAAAATATAGTCCATAATAATAACAATCACCACTGAATGTTAATAACATAGTCCAAATTAGAGATAAGTTTTAGTCTTCCATCTCCAAAACAAAAATAAAACCCATCGGATTTATATTTTAAAATTTCTTCGTATTCTTTTATTTTGTTTTCAAACTCTAATTTCTTTAAGTGCCTCTTATATCAAAAATATCAACCTAATAGTTACAGTTTTTTTTATAGTGTAAACTGTTTGATTTTGTAAAAGGGGGAGAAACAAAAGAAAAAAAAAACACAAAAAACAAAAACTACTGATATAATATAATAAATATAAGTACTAATTGCACAAGCGTCCCCTAAGTTTAGGCATAATTACATGCATATGGAATTTTAACCTATAATTGTACAAACGTCCTATGTCGTTAGTTAACTTTAACCGTTGACCACAATTTTACCTCACAATAACTACAATTAGGGGCGGGCAAAAAACTGACCAACCGAACCGAACCAGTGGATCAAACCGGTCTAACAGTTTTTTTTTTTTTTCGGTTTAGGTTAGTGAGCCGGTTTAGTTCGGTTGATTTTTTTAGAAAACCGACCGGTTCGATTTTTGTCCTGTTTGACCCTCAAAACCGGTAAAACCAAACCGGCTTTGAGTATAAATTTATATTTTTTTTTTCTCATCTGTTTGACTGTTCTCACTTCTTAGACCTAGGCCGCCGTAGACATATTTGATATCTCTCCTTCAACTTCTCTAGTCTAACCTCAACCTTGAATCTTAGGTATAGATTCATTTGAAATCTTCTTTTTTTCTTTAATTCAAGTTTGGCCTCTTCTTTAATTCAAGTCTGACCTTTTCTTTTTTTTCGCTCTCATTCAAACCTTAGGTGTCAATTACTCAACAGATCGTGAGTGGATTGCTGTTGCTTTTTTCGCTTCTGGGTTTCTGGTAAGAATAATAAAGTTTCTCCCTTTTTCTTTCATTTGAATTTGATTGTATTTCTCCTAAAGTTTGCGTTTTATATGTTGGATTTTGTCAGTTTCTATATGGGGTTTTTGGGCGATGGATTAGGTTTCTTTTAGGGTTGCTTTTGATTGAAGTAAGCCATATGTTCTAGATTTTATTTAGTTTTGCTTGAAATTACCTGCATTGGGGTGTCAGTTAGTTTATCTTTTTCATTTTAGATTTGGGTCGCTATTTTTTTTATAAGCATCTGTTTCATTAATCGCAAATGTGAAATTTAATTCTCTTTTCAGTTTATTTGAACCCTGTTTATGATTCTGATATTGATGGCATTTTCTATTTGGAGGGCTTGTATGATTTTTGCTGTTTGATTGTTTTTAAACTCTATCGAGTGAGTGTTTGTTTGTGTTGGTGGTTGATCGGAGCAAAGATAATTTTTATGAGTCTTGTGTTGTGTCTTCATTTTGCTTAGTTTAAGATATACATTCGTGGGTTGATCAGACTATTTTATACCTATTTGAGGTCCCCCATTTCCGATCGTTTGTCTCGTTTTTGAGCGTATTTTTGTATATAATGTTTTGTTTGAGCCTTGTGTAGGTACATATTCCCTACAATAAGGTTTTGAGTTTAAAGATTAGTTTGGGAGGCAAAATGAGCAAAAAACGGAAGAAATTGTATATGCTCGTGCAGAACGTACAACTTGTGGGGGTCATATCTTCCTGCTCAGATCGAACCACACTGATATCTTTATATATTCGGAAAGCCTCGGAAGTCTAGTTTCCAGAACATTTTACGGATTACAATTCCGAGCTTTCTACAAGAAGTTATGCCCATTTCCGTAACGGTGCGCGATGCTGAAATGCTGAAATGCTGTCAGGTCAAAACGGCGGTTGGAATGAAACCGCCGAATCAGGTCCAGAATGTCACTCAAATATTCGGTGGGCAATTCGGCGGTCTGGCCGCATAACATGAAACCGCCGAATTAATGAAACGACTGCGTTTTGCCCAAGACGTCTAATTCGGCGGTCACAAATCGGCGGCCTGGCCGCCGAATCAAACCGTCGAATCACTCCAGAAAGTCGTTTTTTGGGCGAATTTCAGGGACTGTTTCGTCCTTTCACCCCAACCTTCAGCCCTAACCTCCCAACACTATATATACACCTTATTCTCTTCTCTCCCAAGAGAATCCACACCTCACACTTCTTCTTCTTCATCTTCTTCCACACCAAAAGAGAGAGAGAAGCTTTCAAGGGCATCCATGGAGGTTTTTCCTCCATGGATGCCTTCCATTGCATCTTCTACCCATCATCCACCCATTTAGGAGTAGATTACAAGGAGAAAGGAAGGTCTTTGGACTAATTTCGAGCTAGGGCTTCAAGGAGGACTTGGAGGAGGTTTTCTTCAAGGGTTGTCTCCTTTAACTCATCTCTTTGTATTTCTTATTTTCTTAAATGTGTAATCCCCACTTGGGAATATTTGTAAACCTAATTTGTGCTCAATATATATGTGTTGGTTGTTTTTATATCTAATTTGTGTTTTGATTCACTCTTGTTATTTATTGATACATCTCTTATCTTGAAATGCATGTTTATGGATGATTGGAAATTAATATGTATTCATGGATGGGATTAGGAGTAGATTAATGTAAATTAGGAGTAGTTGTAATCAAATATCCCATTTTGTGTTTGTATGTTGATGGAAGGTCAAAATTACATGTCATGAATGGGTTTGAGTGACTTAGAGTTAGGATTGTGCCTTTGGAGGGGCTCTCTAGGCATAATCTTGGCTAATTAGCTAGGAAGAGTGGGTGAACCTATAAATTGTCATATTATAAGGGTTTGGTTTATTGTTCTTGTTAACAATTGGACTTTAGCTATTTCTCACTCTAGGGGCTCTAGGTGAGTCATGGTTAGAGTTACAATTATTGGTTTTCGGCTATCTCTCACGCTAGGGGCTCTAGGTGAGTTATGGTTGGAGATACAATCACTCTTTTCACATTTATTGTACCTAACGTTGCCATTTTACATTACCGTGCTAATATTGGGACTCAATTTAGCATCGGTTTGTAGAATCGGTTCACATATGTGGGTTGCGGTTTCGTGTTTGAGAGGTTCTCAACACACTCTTCGACCGTTAGCTTTATGAATGGGTATAAATCGGATCGAGGCAAGAACGAACCCTTAACTAAAATTGGATGTCCTTAATGTCTAACAACCAACTATTTGTGCACTTATGTATGGTGAACTTGTTGAACCTTGTGTGACCATTTTCATGCATCTCTCTTATCCACCATTTTATTTATCACTTTAAACACCACTCTCACCATTCCATATTCTCTTTATTTTTATTTATTTTCATTTCCGTTCTATACTCACACACACACACACTGCATTGTACATACATTTCACACACACCATTCTCACCTTTTCACATTCTATTTACATGCTTACAATAAACACTAGAACCTGAAATGGTTGATGAATCACACCTCCCTGCGGAACGATACCCTCGCTTGCCGCTTTACTAGTCTTTTGCTAGTTTAGAGCACATTGCGTAGGAAACCCTTTTTACAAACGTAATAATCTTTTGATCCTCGTGATTCTTTCAACGACGGAAAAAGCGAGTATCATGGGTTCAAAATTTACTTTAGATTCTGTGGTCCATGAACCTATTTTAGATTTTGTTTTTGTGATAAATCTTCAATTTTGAAGCTTCATATAGGAGCACCATAAATGGAACTTTTTGCTGATATATGTATACTGGAACAAATGATGTAGTTGTAATAAAATATTGGAAAATGTTTATGAGAACACAGGTTGGGTTTTGTTTTATTTTTTTATTTTTTAAGCCTTGTAGAAGTATCTTGATTTGGGTTCATAATTGTATGAGAATGTTCATTTCTTTCATATTGTTCTCATCTTGCACCATAATTAGTTTAGCAACTTTAGTAGTCTGTTGTATTGCTTGAAGTATGGATTCAATCATATGGTCATGAACCATATGATTCTCTCAACCATCACTAGTAAGAATATTTTAATATTATGATTTTTTTTTAATTGTAACTTATTGTTTGATGAATACTGAAGTTAATTTAATGACATTAACAATCTCTGAGCCTTTTGTAAGTGTCCCCGACCCTTTTGAAAGTGTCCCCGAGCCTTTTAAAATGTTACCCGAGCCTTTCTAATAGTCCCCAAACTTTTTAAAATCTCTAAGCCTTTTGACACTAGATCCGAGCCTTTTCATGAGTTTTTGAGCATTTTGAAACTAGATTCGAGCCTTTTAATTATTTATGAATAGGTTAGTGAATTTTGATTCTTCGAGCCTTTTAATACACTACCCGAGACTTTTAATGAAGTGTTATACAGTTCGAGCCTTTTCATACGCTACCCGAGCCTTTTTATACACCACCCGTGCCTTTTGATGAAGTGTTCGAGCCTTTTCATGCGCTACCTGAGCCTTTTCGTACACTACCCGAGCCTTTTCATGAAGTGTTCGAGCCTTTTATTCATACACAACCCGAGCCTTTTAATGAAGTGTTACACAGTTCGAGCCTTTTCATACTGTACCTAAGCCTTTTCATACACTACCCGAGCCTTTTAATAAAGTGTTAAAGTCATACTGTACCCGAGCCTTTTCATACCCTGCCCGAGTATTTTTATTCGAGCCTTTTAATGAACTTATATGTTTTTTTTTTCCTGTGAATATGCAGATGAGTAAACAACGAAAGGATTCGCTTAAAACCCCAGTGGGAGCATGGTACAAGGGAAAAATTACGAGGTATGACCATTTCGATGACCTTAGAGATATCGACAATGCTCTTGAGAGTGTACCTGACGATCTGAAGATCGAAGACCGACGTCGGTATACTGAGTTGTGTTTTGGTCATTTCCTTCAGATGCATCGTGAAATTCATTTTTCGGTTGGGATTGTCCATCGGCTGCTTTTGCATGAGTTGCATCACGATGGCCTGGAAGAAGAGATAAGATTTTTGTTAGGCAAGCACAAGGTCCAGTTCTCGAAGGTTGAGTTATGTCTAATCACCGGTTTGAAGTTCGGAGTCATTCCCGATACGGCGAGGTATGATATGGTAGAAAGTGACATACATGAGTGGTACTTTTAGAGTCGAGACATTGAGTTTGAAAAGCTGAGAGCAGTGCTGTGGAGTAGTATTTTTGTGCAGCAGTACGATGCGGTGAAGTTGTGCTTATTGTTTATGCTCCACTGGATATTGATGGGGTTGGATGAGAGAGATAAAGTTCCATTATGACAGTTTTGCCTAGTTGAGGACTAGGACGCTTTTGATGCGTTCCCATGGGGCGCACACATGTATAGGCGGTCTATATATGGTTTCAAGCATGCTTTGGATGGTCGATTTGAGCAGTTTGAACAACGGCAGCAAGAAAAGGGCGTTGATGTACACACCATCGATATGTACAACTTATACCGTGTATCGCACGCACTGTTGGTGAGAATTTAGAATTTAGAATTTGAAGTCTTACTTTAATTGTAATTTTTTTTATATGACTGATGTTTTTACTTATTATCATCGTACTTAACTATTGCACAGATATTTGCTTCTGAGGTGAACGAGCTACCCCCCCTTTTACGTATTCTAAAATGGGAGTTGAATAAGCGACCGATGGGGAAAAAGCTGGATACCATTTTCATTGAAAGGGTCAGTATTGTTATTGTTAATATTTTAAATTATTAATAGGTATACAATTACAATGATGTAACTCTGATTTCAGATGTTTGCGTGGTCTGAATTGGTGCCAACGGCTGCTGAGAGGGCTCAACGGTACTACGAAGGCATAGTCTTGAGAGACAGTCTATATGATGCCGATGCCGCTGATATATGTGGTGACCTTTCAGATCCCGAACGACATAGGTCTACTGGATGCAGTGATACGAAGGGTCAATATTCCAGACCTGGTGATACTGAGGGTCGGTATTCAGAACCCAGTGATATTGATGGTAGGTATTTCGGACCCAGTGATATGAAGGGTCGGTATTTTGAAGGTAATGATATGGAGGTTTCAGACCAGGAGGTTCGTAGTGGGATACCCGTGAGGAGGTGTAGGCGTGTATGATTCACGTTGCCCAGACAGCCTCGACCTGAAGGTGATTCACGAGGAGGCGTTGGAGGGCATCCACAGGTACATAAAAAAAATAGAACCACATTATTTAATTTCAATCGAGTGATCGATTTTAGTACTGATAGAGTTCGAAATCCTTTCAGGACCGTTGGTATACTGAACTGATGAATGCGTTCCGAGAGTTACAGGTGGAAGTGTGCAAGACTGATAAGAAATAAGATCGAGAGCATCAGAAGTTACTGGATTTGATTTGAGGTTTTCAGGGTTTGATGTCGCAGCCCTATAGTTCATACCCACCGTTTGATGACCAAGACCGAGACCGAGACCGAGACCGAGACCGAGACAGAGACTTTAGTCCTAGAGACGGGTCTGGTAGTCATCAAGACGGGGCAGACCCAGAGACCGGAGGTGATCAGCAAGGGTAGATCCAGAGACCGGGGGTGATCAATAGGGGCCTGGTATGACACCACTAGAGGAGGTTACTGGTGGTACTGGTGTTATAGAGACAACACCTATGGAGATAGAGGAGGAACCTCAGGTTTGACTAGACCACTCTGGCTCTTTACACTGGACCCCTTTGGTCGATCCTAGTGCAGCGCACCCCTCTATTCATTCCATGGGGACAGAGTTCCTCAATTGCCTGCCACCCCTCGGTTCTATCCCAGCGGAGGTCACACCTGCAGCAGATCTACAGAGTAACTTCATACAGCATGTAGAAGATCCATGAGGACCCAGTTCCTTCTCACATCACACCCATGCAGGAGATCCATGGGGACCTAGTTCCTCCTCACAGCACACCCCTGCAGAAGATCCACGGGGACCTAGTTCCTCCACACAGTGCACCCATTCGGTGGATCACAGTGGTTTGGACCAGAGTCCCCCACCCCTTCAACGTCAGTCCCGGGTTCGTAGGTGAGGTTGGCAGCAGCGGAGCCCATACACTGACCCATGTCGGTCGAAGAGGCCAAGGATTATGCCACCGCCACCACCACCACATGTATGGGCGCCCCACGCATTGATAGATGCTGAACACCTTACGACGTACCAAGCCTACAAGAGGAACTTGACGGGGGAATTGTAAGTATAATCGTAGATATTACAATCTTTTTATTGTATTTAGAAATATTTGAGTAAAATGACTTGGTTATCTAACTTCTTCAACAATTATGTAGACGTGATGTGGATCTACACGAGTCAGTTTCTGCCCCCTAGTTCCACCGGTTTCAAACCAACTTCATGGAGTTAGAGGATATGGTATGTACCTTACCGTAATTTTCTGTATAAGTTGTTTCATAAATGGTCGAATCCTAACAATACAAAATATTGAAATTTTCAGCACATGGACGCATACTTGCATATTTTGCAAAAGCATCAGCGAGCATACCCCACTGTCTACGATGCTACGATCAATATATTGGATTCACAGTTCTATGTAAGTGTTTAAATAGTACGGTTTTGGCTTGTGCATTGATTTGTAGATAAATCTTTTACCCAACGTTTTTGTACAGTTATTCTTACTTGCACGCTGGGAGAGAATGATGGGAACTAGGGCCAGCGCACCTCATAAATGTTGGTGCATTGTGAAGCAGTAGTGGTCTGAAAAGGACCTTACGGTTGTACGTGGATTGCTCCCAGCTGGAAACATACCATGACACAATGTTGACGCCGTGAGTGTTTATTTTACATGGTTTCAATTTGTATAATAAATAAAGTTGACACCGATAACACTTTGTTCAAAAACCTATAGGTTTCGATTCCTTGCAAACTTAGACGTATACATTAGGCCCTGGCCAGCGTCGACCTTATATAAACAGTGCATATCTACCTGATGAACCCATTCAGACAGTAGGTTCCATTTCACCACAGGAAGATGCAGCTCGCTTGGTTGAGGTATTTTTTACCCTCGATGCTGCATACGGTGGACTTTTATGGTTGCAGACGGAGGGGTGATATGACTTACCAGGAGAAGCATATGCCTTCATTTTTTATTATGTGTCTAGAGACCGTGTGCTCTAATAGGATACAGGGTATGACTGTCTCAAAAACTTAATCCCTTTCTTAACGGTTTTAATAACATTCCATTCTAACGGTTGTTCATGTGGTGAATTGCAGGGGTAACTGTGGTGACAATACTTTGAGGTTGATAGAGTACCTCGTGGCAAACGGGGATACGTTCAACTGGACAGAAAATGATATGGCCACCATCCGGGAGAAGATGGCCGTGGAGGTTTTTTGTAACTCGAAGGACTGGTCTTATTGATTTAGTTGATGTACATAACATTTGAGTAATAAAATGATAATTTTTTACTATTTTAAGTGTTTACAATTAAAAGTTGAACACACAGTTCATACATTCAAATCCATAAACAATATAATGAATTCTGAACACTATAACAAATGATCCAGTATGACATTAAACGAAAAACTGAATTAAATCAATTTCGGAACAAAAATTAAATAACAACAGTTCAACAAAAAGCATAACACAAGTGTATCGAGCATGGTTCCTCAAGTCTGAACGATGTTGGAAGACATTAGCAATCATAAGCTTTTCTGATCGCCATTCTCAACGGCTCCATTCATTCAACGACAGAGTCCTTCTTAGGGCACGTTTGTTTGGTGTGTCGAGTTAAATGACAGATGCTGCACTTGCGACGGTATTCCTTGGGAATAATTGTGTTGGGACCTTCATTAACCATATGCAGGTTGGAACACCTCCTACTATTATGTCTTGGTTGTCCACATCTTCTATACGATTGTGTGGTTGTCCTCTCCGAAGACGAGGCATGTCAACCATCCATCGGGTGACCTGATTGTCTCTTCGACTTTGGATTTAAAACCACCCGCACTGTGATGTCAGATGGCACTACCCATGAAGATGGATGGCCAACAAGTATAATAGGAATCGATTATGCATCAATAAGTGTTTCCCTCTTGTAGTAGTCTGAACAAAGATATGTGAAATCCAAGTTTCGCTCCTTGCAACAATGAAAACAGTGAGATTTATGTTTGTTTAATATAAAGCAT
Source organism: Acer campestre (assembly GCA_954870605.1). Lineage (NCBI taxonomy): Eukaryota > Viridiplantae > Streptophyta > Magnoliopsida > Sapindales > Sapindaceae > Acer > Acer campestre. The sequence goes on from OX940804.1 coordinate 20,195,017, forward strand.
TAACTGTAACGTCTCATGTACATTGATGCTGTGAGTGCGTGAGAAATGGAAAATGGTTTATTTGGAATTTGTTGCATCTGCAAGTCCTCGTGGCTAAATTAACTGTCCACTGCTCTCCCTTCAGTTTGACGGAGAATATGTTCCAGTCAACTGGATTCACTGTCATATAATTGCACTTCTCGACACGTTTCAAGATCACAAGATGTGTTATGTTGGTTAATTGATGACGCATGGACCGTGTAGCTGCATGACGATCGTGAAACCACTTTTGTAGCATATTCCTAATGAACTTTGCCAGTGTCATCATTGGCAGTTGCCGTGCGAATCTTAGGCATGCGTTTATGCACTCTGCAACATTTGGGGTGCGTTTGGTACGCGGGACGGGACAGGACAACTAGGGACAGATTGTTCTTGTCCCGCGTTTGGTGCGACATTGGCGTGGGACAAGGTGAGACAAATTTCACAAAAAAACTGTCCCATGCCAAGCCCTCGGCCAAGTTGTTCCATAGCATGGGACAAGGGTCAAAATGGCATATTTGCCCTTCCAATGTTAAAAAAATTACAAGTCTGTCCACTATAAATTAAAACCTCAGCTTTTTTCTCTCATCTGTCTCTCCTCTCTCCTCTCTTCTCTCTTCTCTCTTCTCTCTTCTCTCCAAACCTCTTTCCAAACCGATCAGCTTTTTTCTCTCATCTTTCTCTCTTCTCTCAAAACCGATCATTGTTCTTCTCTCCAAACCGCCGCAACTCATCGCCAACTTGGTTTGCTGTCGCAAGCGTACATCGTCGAACCAAGTATGACCAAGCTTGACGTCGCTTCTCTCTCCATCTCAACTGTTACTTGGCCGCCGACGAGGAGCCACGATATCTCGCAGTCTCTCCCGCTTGTCTCTCTCTCGATTTTGGGTTTTGGGATTTCGATTTTGGATTTTGGGATTTCAATTTTGGGTTTTTGGTTTTCGATTTAGGATTTTCGATTTTCGATTTTGGGATTTCAATTTTGGGTTTTGGGATTTCGATTTAGGGTTCTTGATTTTGGATTTTGCGATTTTAATTTTGGGATTTCAATTTAGGGTTCCCGATTTTGTGTTTTGATTTCTTTCACCAATTTTTTGATAATTAGTTTAGTTTATTTGTGGAATTATTTGTGCTTCTTTTGTGTTTAAGGGTTCAAATAGATTGAAAGAGATTTAGGGTGCCTGGGAGCTGCTGTGTTTTGCTCTGCTCTGTTTTTCTCTTGTTTGTTGTTGTCTTTTTGGGGTTTTGTTTTTGCTCTCCCGGATCCTTTTGTTGTAGCTTGGATTGTTGGTTTGCTTTTGCTCTTCTTGAATAAATTCATGCAATTCAAAAAAAAAAAAAAAGGATTGAAAGAGATTTTGGTTGAGATTCTGTATTAAAATTGACCATTTAAATTCTGAGCCAGTTATAATTTCAAACAAATTGTAAAGTAGTCCAGATAAATGAAGTGATGCATTGGATTCGATATGCTGATATGCTTGTTGGATTCGATATGCATTGGATTAGTCCAGATAAATGAAGTTCAGTATTGGATAAGGAAAATTCTTAGTCAGCTTGTAATTGAAAATTAGTGTGACAGACATGATATGCTGATATGTTTGTTCATAGTTCATCAACAATTCAATATTGAATCTCCAGTAAATTTACACTTTGTTAAAAAAAAAAAAAGTAATAAAATTGAGCATAATTAAGTATTAAAATAATTATGTATTAAAATTTATTTTAAAACAATAAAAAAAATGATAAAATAAGTCTTTCACCTAAAAAATGACAATAGGGACACTCTGGTCATTTGAACCACTTGTCTCGTTCTGTCCCAACCATACCAAACGCATAACAGTACAGTCCATTGTTCTGTCCCAGACCTTCCAAACACAATACAGAACAATACATCCTGTCCCGTCCCGTCCTATCCTGTCCCATTTACCTTGTCCTGTCCCGTCCGCGTACCAAATGCACCCTTGTGGTTATCAGCCTGTACCTTCTTTAGGGACAGTGTACGCGGGACCACTTGTGTGGACCAGCAGCAGTGACATAATTGAATGCAGCTTTGTGTAGCTTACGTAATTCCTCCATGTGTTGGTTATATTTTAATTCACTGTACGTCGTAGCTGCCGAATCCATTACGTCAGCAACATCCTTTCTGTGGAATCGCTTCTTCATATTTTCACCAAAATGCTTGTAACATATGGTATAGGTTGCATAAGGGAACACTTTAGAAATCCTTGCTTCAATGCTAGCATGACAATCGGAAATGAAAACCAGATCATCTATATGACCAAGGGCATCCCTCAAGCATTCCAAAAACCACTCCCAGGAAAGGTTATTTTCTGAGTCATCGTACTAAAAAGCAATTGGATACACCTGTTCGTTTCCATCTTGTGCAGTTGCAACAAACATTGTACCCCCGAATCTTCCCTTCAAATGGGTACCATCAACTGCAATCATAGGACGCATACACCTCTGGAAACCTCTAATTGAGGACCCTAACGACATGAAAAAGTAGAGGAATCTACCATCGTCAGAGCACTGTAAGTCAGTGATTGTGCCAGGAATTTGTTGTTCCAAAACGTATGTGAAAGATGACAGCAGTTGGAATGTTTCTTCATGCGTTCCATAGGTCAATGACAATGCATATTGCAGGGCATCATGTGCTTTAATGTACATGACTTGGATGCCATACATTGTTGAAGTCTTGGTGCAATGACTTCTCCGATTATGACGGCACTAGCTTGTTGGTGGCGACGGTGAATCTCCTTCAAGGGACAACTGTGTTCGTTGACAAAACTTTTGACTTGGAAGTAAGTCCCTTCATCTCTCCTCACCGCTCTTAATTTCTACGTAAATCCATCATTGATGCAAACCAGATGTAACGTTGTCTTATTAGACCTTTTCACCTTCCATTCAAAGTTCTGCCGCATTGAAAAAAGGCCAACGAGCCTCTTCAAATCCTTTTTACTCGGAAAAAATTAACCTGTATAAATCATGCTTCTAGATTTTTGCGCTGCCAAGGTGCTGCTTCTACCAATACCAAATGAGTTTGAATCTGCTCTGGGAATAACCCACGTTCTCGCATTATCAGAATCAAATGCAATTACAATATGCCGGACCTTGGAAGTCCCAAGCATATCAAGTGCAGAGCAACTAACTCCTTGTACACATCTTCCACGTCTTTGCATTTGTGTAGGCTCTTCATTCACATTTTCTAGATCATCAACCTGTACATTATTTGCCTCATTATCCACCTCATGGTTCTGCTCATTGCACTGCTCATTATATTTCTCATTTTACTGCTCAATTCGACAGCCAAACACATCGCCAAATTGAGGTTCAACTACATCTGCATGGTCAACCGCTAACGGTGGGACACCACACATGTTTTCCCCACCTTCGGTGGCACTCCTTTGGGTGAACACTTGGTTGCTATCGGTAAAGGATCCAAATTGTTGGGTATTTTCAGGAGGAGGAATATCATTCCCTCTCACATCTCCAGCTATCCTCTCAGTTAGACCGACACATACTTGAGGGATCACCTAATCTTCCCCTAGCATAAATTGAACATCATCGTCACTTCTTATAAATGTGCGACATGTACTGCCAGAAACGATTGATATTGATGCCAGATCAACATTGAATTTGTTTACATCATACTTGACAATGGTATGCACGATCGCCACCAATTATTTGTAAGTTATATTCCTTGACACATACATTTCCTAGTTATCGGATCCAACAAACCTCTAACTTCCATCGGGTAACTGCTCCCATCAACCGTTGTAAGATATTACTATTCTAACCCGATTCATGATGCTGTCAAATTAATCATCACAAACCATTAATAAAAAACTCAGGACTTTACAAAGGCTCGAGTGAGGATATTGAAAAGGCTCGGGGAATACTTGAAAAGCCTCGGAGAAGACTTGAAAAGGCTTAGGGAAGACATTAAATGAAAAAGTTCGGGGAAGACATAGAAAGGCTTGGGGAAGATATGGAAAGGCTTGGGGAAGACATGAAAAGGCTCGGGGAAGACATAGAAAGGCTTGGGAAAGACATGAAAAAGCTCGGGAAAGGCATGAAAAGGCTTTGGGAAGACATTAAAAGGCTCGGGGAAGACATGAAAAGGCTTGGAGAACTCTTCAAAAGGCTCGGATAGTTATTACATGGAAAGTCTCGGAGATCCAAAAACGAAAAATTCTGAAGGGTTTGCAAAATACTCGGATAACATATGAAAAGAAACAAATGAAAATGTGAACAAATTCAAAGAAGTATTTGGAAATAATATTACCTTATCAAACTGAAGCACGTCTCTTCTTTATAAGTTGAAGAAGAAAGTCAAGGCAACCTTGAACTTTTATTTGCATAGAGAGAGAGGGTTATTGAGTTAACACTAGTGGAGAGAGAAAAATACAAAGAGAATAACATAAACTAATTTCTAAGGGCAATTTTGGTAGTTCACCATAATAAGTGCCTTTTAAACTTAACTTATTAAACCACTGACAATGTCACCAACTCATTTTAAAAAGGTGACATTTCTCACCATTTCCACTTTTGTTTTTAGTGTTTCAAGCTCACATGTGTATGCACAGGTGCCGTTCATAGGGAAGATTTTTGTTCCAAGTCAACGATAACATCAATCAGGTTGGTAGTCTAGCAAAAGTCATTGAAGGAATTGAATTGTTTGTTGAGTTAATCCCCAAGCTTAGTCAACGGAAGAAGAGATGGCAACTCCATCAGGATCATCAACGCACTCGGATCACCAAGAGTTTAGGTCACATTTGGTTAAATGGGGTAATGGTAATCGGAATGGTAATGAGAATGGGAATGAGAATGGAATGGAAAAATGATTTCTTTGTTTGGTTGAGACTTTAGAATTAACATCTGAATCAGTATTATTTTGTTTGGTTAACAACCGAATGGAATGGAATTAACTGTATTTCGACCAAAATGCCCCTAATTACATAACAATTATAATAACATGATATATTATGAAAATAATAATAAAATATGAAAGTATATATAATAATTATATATATATATAAATTAATCTAATTAATAATAAAATTTATATTTTTCAATTATTGTCTTTGTTCTCCTCAAAAAGAAAAAAGAATATCATCTTTAAGATCGAAACCCAGAACGACGACGACGACAACAGCTCCAGCGCCAACAGACAACCGGAGAAGCTGTCGATTGGGACGCGATCGTGCGAGGTGGATGAACGGCTGTCGTGCGCATCCAGTCGCTCTCCTAGCAGAGCAATAGGTTGTCTGTCGCGCACCGCATGGCCATTGGCTCACCACAGCAGTTGTCGCAGATCGTCTTTCCTTCAACAGCGACCCACGTTGCTTCTTCTTCACCGGCGATTCATCGTCTCTTCTTCCCGACCACCGTGCGTCGCCGACCTTCTCATACCTCCGTCAGACCAGACGTGTTGGCCTCTTTTAAATTGATCTAGGTTTTGTTCTTCTTTGAATTCAAAAAATAGATAATTCTTTGATCTAGGTTTAATTTTTATATTCGTTCTTTTTTTCACAGGAGATTTTTCTCCATCTTCGACAGCAATTTGTCCCAGATTCCAATTCACCATTTTTTTTCCTCCTCTCTATCAAGATTCAACAAAAGTTTCAATTTTTTTCCAAAGTTTCAAATTTTTTTTTCCAGAGGGTCATTTTTGGAAGTGAAAATGTTGTTGGGAATGGAATGGCCTTTCCACTGGATTGTGGAAGGAAAGCCCATTCCACCATTTTGGTGGAAACCCAATTCCATTGGAATTCTCATTACATTGAATTTTTATAAACCAAACATTTGGAATGGAATGGTTTCCATTCCTTTCCTTTCCATTCCAATGAACCAAATGTGACCTTAGGACAATGGGAGATTATGCGGTCCCTTTTGTAGGAAACCCTATTCTTCTAGTTGCTGCAGCACAAAGCTATGATCAACTGCGGACGAGATGCTTTCAATATTTTAAAATTAAAATATGTTTAATTACAATATTTTACCTGATAAATTAATAAGGTAATGATACATTCACGTATCATGGAACTAAACAATTTATTTTAATTTTATTTTTGAATTATTATACTATTATATAAATTCGGGGGTTTTTATAGAGAGGGGAGGACTCGAACCCGCAACCTCGTGATGTATGTATGAGGGGTTTTACTACCAGATCAACCTCATCTTATCACTTATCAATTTATCAAATAAAGAAAATGTGATACTCTTATAAATTTAATAATACAAATAAGTGTTAGAAATTAATAATGTAAACGTATTATAACTTTATTGTGGTATGTTTAGAAGCCTATACAAGTGGTACATCATTCTTCTCATTGTAAATTATCTCTCAAACAACAAGATGAGGTTGGTTTGGTGGTATATCCCTCGCACCTACCTACTGATTTGGATCCCACTTAATTTGTCATCACCTTGGCAAAGACATAACAATTAATAGAAATAATTTAGACCATTGATATTTTATATTAAACACATGGAAAGGACAATTAAGGTGAGGAGATGATCTAGATCCCTCACTTACACCATAAGGTCGTAGATTCGAGTCCTCCTCCTAAAAATAAACCCAAATTTATGTAATACTTAAAAATAATAATAATAACAATAATAATAACTCTCAAGCATTCAAAATATCATCCATAAGTAATACTTGAATTATTTCATCCACATGTCTTTTACTTTCTCCTTCAAGACAGTTTGCCGCCATTTCATTCACTTGGTTTGTATGGCATGGCTTGGTAAAATAATTACAGTCTGATCACGTCATTCTCTATGGTTTAAAAACTTAGAAGTAACCCTTCGTGATTGTTTACGTAGACTGTACGTGGAGTATACTATCTAGTAATATATTTAAGGGGAAAAAAATAGAACTGGGAAAACTCGTTATTATATTATTGAAAAATTAAGAATATATATATTTTTCAACAATTAAAAAGGCAAAGACAATAATTATAGGTAGCAGGGCCAACTGGGTTATAACAAAATCCACGTCCTTCACGTCCAGTAAACTTAGCAGCACAGTTTTGATTGCAACATGTATCACTACAGGCAACACTGCATGGTCCGATACCGGAATTGCATATTTTAGGTATCCCAGGGGTGCATTCGTAGAAACAGTTGCACTTTGCAGCGGCGCCGGCAGAGACATCACAGGACCCTTTGCCTTCAGGATGCTTTGATGTGCATTTTGTGTTGCAAGTATCATCGCATGGACCCAAATCTTCCGAGCATATATTCCCCTCCACCATACACAATAATTTGCCTGCAGTTCATGATCAATCTTTTATCTATTTTAATCAAACTTTATAAAATGGAAAATAAAAAATCACTCATTGACCATAAAAGTACTAATTTTAACTTTAAATCTGAAAGTATATATGTATATATATATATATATTAATTTGAAGATACATGGTTTTAACTAATTTGAAGGTAATAATTAACAAGGATGATATATATGTTCTTAATGAAAACATTACATAAATATGCAGTGATGATGAGTACCTGAAGTTAATACAAGAAGGATGAGAAAATATGATGAAAAGAATTTCGCCATCTTCAAAACTTTTTTTAATTAATTGTTTTGAGTGTATATACATACGTGATTGTAATACACCGGTATCATATCATATATATATATATATATATAATATAGTAAAATGGAACCTCACCTTGACATGTGTCGCCGTTAGGGAGCCTAGGATTTAAATGCATTAATCTATATAATTTTCTATATTAGTAATTTTGATTGTTTTTTTTTTTAAAATAAATTGAAATATTCTATTAAAGAAGTAATAAATGATAATAATTGTTTTGAGTATCATCAATTGAAGGGGTAACTTTTGGCTTTTCAATACTAATTTTTGGGTGTTCAATACTAATATACAGATATAACTATATAATATAGTAAAATAATTTTGATTGTTTTTTTTTTTTAAATAAATTGAAAAATTCTATTAAAGAAGTAATAAATAATAATAATTGTTTTGAGTATCATCAATTGAAGGGGTAACTTTTGGCTTTTCAATACTAACTTTTGGGTGTTCAATACTAATATACAGATATAATTTTTGGATTTAAATACATTAATCTATATAATTTTCTATATTAGTAATATTGTTTTTTTTTTTAAATAAATTGAAAAATTCTATTAAAGAAGTAATAAATGATAATAATAATTGTTTTAAGTATCATCAATTGAAAGCTTAACTTTTGGGTTTTTAGTTCTAACTTTTGGGTGTCCAATACCAATAAATTGACATAACTTTTGATCTTACCCAAACAATTTATATATATAAAGACAAGCATGATGGCTATGTAGAGAAACAAAAAGCTACCCAATTATTATGGGTAGGTTTAGACACCAAGGAGCAAGGCTCAGGTTATGCAACTCTTAATTGCTACATAGATGACAGAGCTCAACCATCACTAAGGTATGCAAAAAATTTCATATCTATTTGATAGAATCACTATATAAATTGTTAATGTTCAAATCGTTGTTTGTTGTTTTTTTTTTTTTAATAAAAAAATTATATATAGAAGTTGTTATCAACAACCAGCCATCACCCCGACGGTTACCTTATTTAGTCGTGAACCAATTCACATCGTCGACCACTAGCCACTAGGCCCACCACCATGAAAAAACGAATAGAGATTATAGTATTATACAAAGGAAGAGAGAAGATATATGGGAAGAAGAGGCTTGAGGAAGAGAAAGAGAAAGAGAGATGGATCGAGGTTTTGAGAGAGAAACAAATTAAAATTAATGAGAAAAGAATTTGTAGAAAAATGAGGAATGAAGAGATACGAGCATAAGATTGAGAAGATGATGAGAGAGTGAGATAAACGTAGTAATTAAAACACCACATAATTTATAATTTAATTTTTTTTTAAAGAAATTTATTCAAATTTAATATAGCATTAAATAGATTTAAAACATTAGAGTTGGAAAGTACTCAATATGTGTCTATATTTCAATTGATTAGTGCATTCGTTATTGAGATTAAAAATTGATAATTTGGCTTTAATTAAGAGTAATGCTATATTGCTCAAATTTGGTGCCCAAATGATATGACAACAATGTAGACCATTCAATTAAATCATGCAATTATAATACAATTTAAATGAATGGTCAACATTGTTGCCACATCATTTGGGCACCAGATTTGAGCAATGTAGCATTACTCTTTAATTAAACCATTAAATTTAATTTATAAACCCAAAAAGTCTCTTCTCATGCATATTCCATTTTAAAATGAATTTACATATATATTTTTTACATTTTTTTTTTCTTTTCTATTTTTAACCTTTTTGTTTCCTTTTCTTTTTGGTTTTTTAATATGTTTTAAATACCCATTAAATACACAATGATTATATTCAAAAATAAATGTTTTTGAATTTTAATTATTCTTATAAATGGTAATAAATATATATTTTTTAGAACAAATTAAATTATCAATTGTAATACCAAATTAATGGTACTCCGTTATTTATTTATTTATTTATGGAATTAATGGTAATTTTATTTAAAAATATCAATGGTAATATATTAATGTAATCCCAAAAAATTAAAATAATAATATTTCATCAAATATTAATGGTAACACATTAAAGACATTAATTCAATGGATTCTTTTTCTAAATATATGAAATTCACTAATAATATTTTTTATAAATGGTAATAAATAAATATTTTTGTGAGCTAATAAAAATAAATCCACTACTCTTTGCATCTTCATAAAAATCTTTAACTTTTTATTTATTTTTATTGAATCTATGAGAACATCGCATGAAAAAAAAAAGGTTCTAGAAATATGAGTATATTAAAAAAGATGGAATGTTTTAGAAAATAAGTGTGGAAAAATAAATTATTTTATGACAATAACCTCCATGGAGTTTTTTTTTTTTTTTTTTTTTATTTTTTATTTTTTTTTTTTTTAAATAAAATAAAAATTGAATACCTCTACAAATATTTTTATAATAAACCTTTTTCTAATTATTTATTTATTTTTTATAAAAATGGTATTTCAGAGTAAATTGGGGTGTATTTAGAGGTTTTAAAAACAATATTTTTTTTACGGTTTTTTATTCTTTCTATTTTAACCCTCTTGTATATTATTAATATCTTCTATTATTAAATGCTTTTTCATTTCTTCAAAATAATAAAGAAATAAATGCTACAGTTAAATCAATTTAGTAAATAATAATAATAATAATAATAATCAAAGCAAATAAATAATAACCCTTTCCTATTCAACTTAAACGTGGAATATATTGGATTCTTAAACTGCGAAGCTAAATTCAAGGAATTAAAATAATGATTTTTATTTGATTAATGGTAATTGTGGTTTTATAGACTCAATTATTTAAACCATCCCCCCTCTCTCTCTCTCTCTTTCTCTCAACCATTTATGCCCTCTCATCTCCCTCAATTTTCTCTATAAAAACCATCCAAAATCTTTTTTTTTTTTTTTTTCCATCTCATTCCATTGACTTTCTCAACAAACTCAAAACAAGTTGTGGAGAATTGGATGTCATTGGGTGGTAAGAGGAATTTCTATAGATTTTTATTTTTATTTTTTATTAATATTTGGTTGAATAATTTTTTTTTTTTTTTTTTTTAATCTCATGTTTTTTCCATCTCAGCCTATTGACTCTCCCTCACGAGCAAACTCAAAACAAGCGGTGGGGAATTTGATGACGTTGGGTGGTGAGAGTAATTTCTACAGATTTTGTTTCAATATTTGTTTGTTATGGAACCATCCAGTAAGGCTAGCATCCTGCTTATAACCACCAATGCAGAAAATTAATGAACTGGTCGAGACTTATAATGTGTTTTGTACTTATGAACGATAGATTCAATAGACATACTATTACTATAGATAAATATTATGGTTATATTCTTAGTTCTAACTGTAACACTATAGAGTCTCTTATAAAAATAAAAAATAAACATAAAAATAAAAATATTGTATCTACTCTAGTTTTTGGGAATCAAATACCCAATTTTTCCCCGGATTTTTTAAAGGTAATTTATACATTTTTTTGGCATTTTTTTTCTTTATATATATATATATATATTTAACCTTTTCGCTCTCTTTTCTTCTTGGTTTTTTAGAATGTATTAATTATGCATTGAATACAAGATTATTATTCCAAAAATAACTGTTAGAATTTTAATTATCCATATAAATGATAATAAATAAATATTTTTCAAAACATCAATTGTAATACCAAATTAATAGTAATCCGTTTTTTTTATAGAATTAATGATAAATTCTAAAAACTTATTAATTGTAAGATATTAATGATATTATGAAAACATAATAAATAATTAAAATAATGGGTTCAAAAAAATTAAAATAATAGTTTTTGATCAATTATTAATGGTAACACATTATAAACATTAATTATTACATTCAATTAAATATATTAATTTTCTAAATATATGAAATTCACTCTTAATTTTACACACACACACATATATATATGGTAATAAATAACAAATAACTCCTACTACTATTTGCATCTCCATAAAATTCTTCACTAATTATTTTTTTTATGGAATCATCTATGACTCTATGAGAAAGACGCTTGAAAAAAATTATAATCAATAATTTATTAAAAAAAATAGAATGTTTTAGAAAAAAATTGTGGAAAAATAAATTAATTTATCACTTGGTTTGATAATATCCTCCATGGAGTTTTTATTTTTTATTTTTTATTTAATTAATTTCTACAAGTGTTTCTAGAATGAGCTTTTTAATAATATATATATATAATATTTTCGAGTAAATTGGGGTGTATTTAGAGGTTTCAAAATTTTAATTTATTAAAATGAAATGTCTTAAGAAAATAAATGTGAAAAAAAAAATGGATTGTAAATAGCTAATCTCAATAGTTATTTAACTCTATATAATTATAAATATTTATAATTCTTTTTCTATTTTTTTTACCTTTTTGTTTTCTTTTCTTTTAGATTGTTTAGAATGTATTAACTATGCATTAAATACAATATGATCATTTCTAAAAATAAAAGTTTTTGAATTTTAATTATTTTTATAAATGGCAATAAATAAATAATTTATAAAGAAAATTAAAATAGTAATTGTATTACCAAATCAATGGTAATCTGTTAGTTTTTTAAAATTATTTATTTATTTTTATGGAATTAATGGTAAATTTTAAAAGCATATCAATGGAAATATATTAATGATAACATAACAAAAATTAATAATTTGTCATTATATATATATATTGCTAAAGAGATATATAGAGAGCTTTTCAATTAATACAAAAAAATAATTTTTAATTAACCTATATAATAAATTAAATAATCCTTAAGAAATCTGTTATCTAAATTGGAATAATGGAGATAAAAGTGGAGAGTCTCTATGAGGTTCCTTAACGGATTATTAGAGACAATAACCATCATTATAATTAACAATGATTTAATTAAATCAGATTTAACTACTTAAGAATCGGTTCATCTTGCTTTATTGTTTTATAATTAGTTCTTTTTATCAAAATATAATTAGTTATTTATTAATAATATCAATAATTCAATCATTAATGAATTTAACATTACAATTCAATGATCATTATTTGTTGGGAAAGTCAATAGACATGTCAACTTCTCTGATAAACAAATAATTTTTTTTTAACATTTCTCCTTAATTTGAGGATCTATGTATATCATCAATGTTGGTGTGTTTTATTTTTTCTTGCTATCTGATGACAGATGCTTTATTAAAAGGAAAAACTACATGTTCATTAAGTTTAAACAAGTTTGCATCAAAAATTTCGGTATAAATAACACAATGTTTTACAAACAATTTTTTATTCAAAGCCCATGCAACACTCAGGTTGAAAAACTAGTATATATATAATAATAGAGTTTCAAAGTGCTACATGTCATTATGAGAGAGTTTTGGTATTAAATTCTCCTATTATTCTCCTTTCTCAATTTTATATTAATACTTATTTAATTGAAGTTTAATTAAATTACAATGAAAGGTCACTCTAAATATATATATATATATATATTTTTAACTTATTTAATTCGCAATGAATGGTCGATAAAAAGTCTCCCTATACATACGTTGAATTCTTTTAATGATTGAAAAAAATTGATTCTCTGAATTGAATGCTAGAGTTTGAATGTGAATTAATACTTATTTTACAATTATTTTTACATGATGACTTGATTGCCTCTATTAATTTCCCATAATCACACCAATTTTTTAAGTCTCTTCAATCATCGTAAGACATGTAGGAGGGTGTATTCAATTAGGATTTCAAATGACTTTTCAGACTTTTTTTAAGTGAATGACTTTTGTAGACTTTAAGGATTTTTAATGACTTTTATAGACTTTATAAAAGTATGAAAGACTTTCATAGACTTTTATATACATTCATTTTAAAGACTTTCAAAGACATTGATCGACTTTCAAAGACAATCGATAGATTTTCAAAGACTTTTTGACATCTAAAAATAATATTTACTTTGTTGTACTAAGGAGCATACGTTCCTCAGATACCAAACTGTTGACAGCTTTTTAAACAACAAATTCATACTAAATTTTGGTATTATTCAAAATAGTAATTTTGGTGGAGTTCAAAAAAAAAAAAAAAAAGCAATAGCCTTCTCTTAAAAATCATACACTGTCAAGCAGTGCAAACAAAGACAATTCTGAAAACACATTAATATATGGACTGTCTTCATAAAATTTGATGCACTTTAAACATATTAAATAGTAGTTACAACACCAAACTCTGTTAATAAATAAATACAATCAATTAACAACTAAAAAACAAAATTCACTGCTTTGAAAAATAGTAAAAAAAAAAAAAAAAATCATTGTAATTAACAATTCAAAAACCATATTGATTTTACTCCAAACACAACAAGCAGAGTTGAAAAAGAAACTAGCTATCTCTCTTTCTGGACATCTGTAATATGATAGTTAGGCAAATTGAAGAAGACCATTCCACCACTTAAAAGACTTGAAAATATCCCGTCCTTAATTGGTTGATGGAGAGTTGTTTATATTATTTTTTTAGTGTTTTTTTTTTTTTTTTTTTTTTTGTAATAATTTGTTAATGTTTGTATGTTTTTTTTTTTTTTAATAATGTTTATTCATTTTAAAAGTTATTTGTTTTATTTTATTTATGAAATTTAGTAAGAATGAGTGTGCTTTTATTTGAAAATAAAACATATGTTCGGTGGTTGATGTTTTTCAAATAGTTTTATGTTTTTCTTCTAAAGTGAATTTTTTTTTTTTTTTTTTTTTTTTTTTTTTTAAGTCATTCAAAGTCTTTGGTAGGAATGGAAGACAAATTGTGAGATTTGTTATAACAAAAAATTATTAAAAGTCATTGATATTTTAAAGTCATTAAAAGTCATTGAGATTTTGAATACCTCATAACTTTCATAGACTGTTAAAAAGTCTTGATTGAATACCACATGACTTTTAAAGACTTTTTTAAAATCTATAAAAGTCTGTATTGAATACCTCATGACTTTTATAGAGTTGTTAAAAGTTCACATTGAATACATCTAAACTTTTTAATTTCAGAAAAGTCATTAAAAGTCTTTTAAAATCCTAATTGAATACACCCTCCGTAATGTTCATGTGAGGATACAAATCAATCATGATGTCAATTCCTTATATAAACCATAGCTTTACCTAATCTTTCACACATCCATCCATCAATCAATCTCTACTCTCTCTCAAAATGTTTCTCTCCTAGTTTTGATGATGATTTATTGTTACATATTATATAGAAATGTCGAGGTGAGTTTTTATTTTTTTTTATTTTTTTTTATTCTCTTTTTATTATATTTATGGAATAAAAGTTTAATCCTACTGATTTTGATGATTTTAGTTTTCTATTTTTGTTTTTGGGAAAGACTTTTTTTTATTTTTTTTATTTTTTTTATTTTTTTTTATATTGTAAACTTAATTTTAGAGGATTTATGTTTAATTGAGCAATATAATTTCCTTAGCTTTTTGGTTTTTAGTGACAGTAGGATTTTAAGGTGTTTTGTATTATCAAAATTTTATATCTAATTGTTTGAATTTCCTTGATTTTAGTGAATTTTTTCTTGGATTTATGACTTTAGAATAATAAATATTATTCTATACTTGACTTGATCTGCGGGTTTGAATTCATGATTTCAAACAGAGGGTTGATAGCAATTAATATTTCTTCGGTATCTTTGGTGAGTTTGATTTCTCTAATTAATTGTCGTGCCTTCTGCTTCTCTTCATATGTTGTCTCTTAATTCGTTTTTACAATTATATTTAAGAAATGTTTTAATTTCTATAAACTCTTTTGCGGTGTAGATTTGAGGAATGATAGTCCACATGCTCGAGACAATATTTACATTATGCAAGATGATTGGATTGCCTTAGTGGGGAATTGCACATGGAGATTGAGATACATTGTATTGTTGACTTTGGATAATATTGTAAAAAGTGGTTTTGTAGTTTGTTTATGATTTTCAGATGTTTTATAGGATATTAGTTTTGAGATGTCTTGTGGATATATATATTGAATTTGGAAGAATAAAATTGTTGGAAAATAAGATCTCCAGTGTTGTTTTGTTTTCTTTTTGGTTTTTTAGAATGTATTAAATTTGCATTAAATATATTATGATTATTTCCAAAAACAAAAGTTTTTAAATTTTCATTATTCTTAAACAGTAAATGATAATCAATACATATTTTCCAAATAAATAAAAATATCAATTGTAAATACCAAATTAAAGGTAATCCGTTTTATATGGAATTAATGGTAAATTTTTTAAAAAATATCAATAGCAATATATTAATGATAATATAACAAAAATTTAAAATAATAATTTTTAATCAAATATTAATAATAAGATATTATAAACATTAATTTTTTCATTCAATTCAATTGATTCTTTTCCTAAATATATGAAATTCACTCATAATATTTTTTATAAATGGTAATAAATAAATAAATAATTGTATAATAAAAAAAATTACTTCACTACTATTTACATTTCCATAACAGGACATGTGAAAAAAAATATATATAAGTGAGTTTATTAAAAAAAAAAAAATGGAATGTCCTTAGAAAATAAGTGTGGAAAATTAAATTAATTTATCACTATGCTTGACAATAATCTCCATGGAGTTTTTTTTTTTTTTTTTTTTAAAAAAAAAATTGAATACTTCTACAAGTATTTCTAGAATAAATGTTTTTATAGAAAAAATAATAATAATAAAACCTCTAAATATACCCCAATTTACTCGAAAATACATTTTATATATATATATATATAAATGTAATAACTAAATATTTTTCAAAACAAATTAAATTTATATATATATAGAATAATCTAAACGTCTTTATTTCTATATTTATCAACAAAGCATGTGAATTGACTCTTTGATTGTAAATATGAATATTAATTATTTAAAAATCAATTATGGAATTGGTTAACAGAATTTATGCATTATCGCATTGATTACAAGATTTTCTCTATGGATTGCTCCTTGATTTTTTTTTTTTTTTTTTTTTTAAGACTCTTGATTGCCCTTTTATTTGTACATTATAATTATTGCATTAATTGAAATTTGACTACTCTCTATCTCTATATATTTAATAAAACCTATACATCGCACAGGTTACACACTAGTTTATAAGAAAATTAGAAGTCAAATGATATCAATAGTACTTGGAGTATTTTTTTAAGTTTCAAACATATCCTTTAAGAGATCTTTTTTTTTTTTTTCCTTAGTATTGAGGATCCCGGACTTTATCGAGACACCCATCAACCTATCCTCTATCCTTAAGAGATCTCATCTCATTGATGCATAATATGCAAAATAGGTAACGATTATTGGATATACAACTTTTTACTTTCTCCTTCAAGCCTATTTTCCATAAATCAAAATATTTTTGCTGTAATACACTGGTATTTATAAGAAAATTAGAAGCCAATTAACTGGTATCAATAGTACTTAGCAGTATTTTTGGAAGTTTCAAACATTCCCTTAAGGGGCTGTTTGGTATGGGGTAATCAAAATAATGTGATTCCTGGGAATGTGAAACCCAGGAATCACATTACTGGGAAAGTTGTATACATGTGTTTGGTTGTGCATGGGAATATTATGTTCGATTCCTGGGAATGTTAGATAATTGTGTTTGGTTGTGTATGGGAATGTTTTTGTCTTTATATAAAAAAACATGTCAAAATTAATTTGAAAATAAAAAAAATTATAAATAAACAAATAACATTACACATTTACACGTCATCGTCATCTTCATTGCTGTGAACAAAACCAGATCAGGAAGCCAAAAAATAAAAAACTGGATCACTTGTCTTCTTCTTCATATTCTCGTTGCCGAAGTTCGTCTTCTTCTTCATCTTCTCGTCGTCGAGAAGCTCGTCGCCGAGAAGAGAAGCTCACCGTCGCCTAGAAGAGAAGCTCACCGTCGCCGAGAAGAGAAGCTCACCGTCGTCAAAAAGCTCGTCTCGCCTCGCCGAAAAGCTCGCAGTCGCCAAGAAGCTTGTCATCGTCGAAGTTCGTCGTCGTCGGCGTCGTCATCATCGAGCAAACCCAGATGATGTGATTCGATTTTAAAATTGATCGATTTAGGTTTGGGTTTGGGTTTTTGAAAATTGATTTGATTGGACAAGATTGGGATTTGGGGATGAATTGAAGGGTTTGTGTGATTGAAAATTGAAGAAGAAGAAGAGGTGGTGTGATTGAAAATTGAAGAAGAAGAAGAGGTGGTGTGATTGAAAATTGAAAATCAAAGAAGAAGAAGTGTGATCTGCATGACAACGAAGAAGAAGAACATAAAAATAAAAAAATAAATAAAAAAAAAAAATTAATGAGGTGGGTCCCACGGTGGGAATCAGATGGAGGGGCATCTGAAACCCACCTGTTGGGGAGGGAATCACATTACCCTCTTGGAGGGTAATGTGATTCCCATGGGATTCACATTCCCAGGAATCTGAAATTACAAACCTAGTAACAAACATGGGAATCCTATCAGATTCCCATTCCCATGCCAAGATACCCCCATACCAAACGGCCCCTAAGAGATTTCGTTGATGCATAATATGCAAAATCGGTAATGACATTGGATATACAACGTTTTACTTTCTCCTTCAAGCCTATTTTCCACAAATCAATATTTTATTTTGCTGAAACTGGCTGGTTTTCATTTCATTCACTTCCCTTTTATGGGCTTTTGGTAAAATAATTACAGTCTGATTACCTCTTTGGTTTGAAAAATTAGAAGTTATTTCTTCTAACCCTACGTGATTGTTTGGGCTCGAGTATACTATCTAGTAATATTTTGTGAATTTGGTCTATCACTGTATATATTATTTTTTGTGTGGATTAGATATCCTCAATATATGAAATAATAGGAAATTCACTGACGCTAGACAATCCATAAATTATCCCAAAAACCAACCTAAATAATGTGGTAAATGGTTTTTTCATTAACTACGTCATCACACGATTTGTGTGGTAATGACAATCCACTTACCACGTCACTTGAGTTGAACTTTGAGTTAATTATTTAGATTGTATGATATTTACTCTAGGAAATTACACTCAACCAACGGGTTCAAAAAAATTTTGTCACTATTTGGGCCTGACTTTGTAAGAATATCAGCACTTTACTAATTCAAGTTTAAAAGGCACCTATTTAGGTGACCAAACAAAAATACATTTATTTTGTCAGTTTATGTCTTTTGAAACGTAGAGAGAAAAAAGTTGAGAGAGAGAGAGAGAACAGTGAAGAGAGAAAGCATCAGGTGCAAGAAATCCGACTGAAAATCTCACGACGAACTCACCGGCGGTGACGCTACAGTCTTGAAGTTGACCAAAATCTGTAAGACGATGAAGATCTGGGTTTCCAAACCTTTTCATACACTTTTCGAGCATTTTCAACAGTGATTCGAGCCTTTTCATACACTTTCCGAGCCTTTTCAACAGTGATTCAAGCCTTTTCAATTTTGAATCCCCGAGCCTTTTAACATTGTATCCGAGCCTTTTCAATTTTGAATCCCCGAGCCTTTTAACACTGTATCCGAGCCTTTTCAATTTTGAATCCTCGAGCCTTTTAACACTGTATCCGAGCCTTTTCATACACTTTTCGAGCCTTTTCAATTTTGAATCCCCGAGCCTTTTAACACTGTATCCAAGCCTTTTCATACACTTTCCAAACCTTTTCAATTTTGAATCCTCGAGCCTTTTAACATTGTATCCGAGCCTTTTTATACACTTCCCGAGCCTTTTCAACATTGATTCGAGCCTTTTCAATTTTGAATTCCCGAGCCTTTTAACACTGTATCCGAGCCTTTTCATACATTTTCCGAGCTTTTTCAACAGTGATTCGAGCCTTTTCAATTTTGAATCCCTGAGCCTTTTAACACTGTATCCGAGCATTTCCATACATTTTTCGAGCCTTTTCAACAGTGATTCGAGCCTTTCAATTTTGAATCTCCAAGACTTTTAACACTGTATCCGAGTCTTTTCAACAGTAATTCGAGCCTTTTCAATTAGTTTCCGAGCCTTTTCAATTATCTCTGAGACTTTGTAAATAGTCTCCGAGTCTTTTCAATTATATTCAAAATTCACACAACTAGCTTAAGGTTTACAAAATACTCGGAGAACAAATGAAAAGGAACCCAGCGTCTGCGTAGCGCCAGAAAGCTAATTATCCAATGAAGTTGTATTGATAATGTTATGATGTTTAACCTCCATTGGAGATCTGTTACAGAGAAAGATAAAAAGAATAAAATATCAGAAAAACTTTAAAGTAAGAAAGAGAATGTGTAAAGTAAGGGCATTTTTGGAAATCACTTACTTTAGTGCCTTTTAAACTTAAGTTATTAAGGTGGTGACTTTCTTACAAAACTTAGTCAAAAATGTGACATTTCCCACCATTTCCACCCCAACCAACATGGGATTTGACTATCCACAAATGGAAATAGTTTTTTTTTTTTTTTTTTTTTTTGAAAAACTAACATCGATAACCTTCTCCTCCACCGTTAGCGTTGACCATTAAGTTTAATAGTTGAACGTGTTAAAAATGATAATTGACTTAAATACCATTATCACTACTACTATAATAAAATCAAATTTTTTTTTAAAAAAATTAAAAAATGTAACAAAAAAGATAGATCTCTACTAGAGATGGCAGTATTCCCCGCAGGGTCGGGGCCCCGTGGGGCCTCACCCCGAATGAGATGGGGATGGGGGATGATATTCGGGGATGGGGACTGGGATGAGGACAAAGTCTTGTCCCCGAAGGTGAAACGGGGCGGGGATGGGGGAAGCACTCCCCGCCCCATCCCCGGCTCGCCCCGATATTTCCCCCATCCCCGCCCCGCCCCGATATATATATTATATACATATATATTTAACTACTTAAAGGATTATTATTGTTGCCTGAGAAGGCTTCAAAGATTATAGGACTCTGTTCTTAAGCCATGCCTTGGAGTGTTCATTTACTGTTGTGCAAAATATGATTGTTGTTGTTGTTACTTATAACAGTGTGAGACTTATATATAGTCAAAATGAATGCAGCTGTAAGGATGTAATTTATCTATCATACAATTAATAACTCAATGGCAAGTCTCACAACTAGAGACATCATTCGATCGAAATATATATATATATATATAATATCATTTAACATTAATTTTTTAACATAAATAGTTTTTTTTTTTTTTTTTTTTTTTTTTTAACTAAACTTTAGAAGTCGGTTTGTTTTATAAAATCTTTGATTTTTGACTAAATATGATTTTTTTTCCTTCTTTCTTTTAAGTTTAATTTTTAAATATATAGTTATATTAGACGGGAAATGGGGTGGGGAATGGGGACGGGGATGGTTTTATGGGGTGGGGATGAGGATGGGGATGGAAAAGCATTCCCCGACCCCGACCCGCCCTGTTGCCATCCCTAATCTCTACTGTCCATCTCAAAAGATGGAAAATTGATGGTGGAGATAAAATAAAATTAAAGGTGATTTAATTAAAACAAATTAAAAAAAAATAATAATAATTAAGAAATGAAGCCTTTGAGATGTGGATAGTATTGGAATGAATTACTTTTTCAGGTTTTATTTATTTATTTATTTATTTATTTTATCTCCACCTTCCATCTTTTCAGATGGACCATGGAAATCCATTTATTATTATATTTTTTGAAAAAAAAAAATTTCATTTTCATTTTTGAACTCCATCATCCATCCTTAAGATGGATAATTGGATGGTGGAGATCCATCTCTTTTTAATATATTTTTTTCTTTTTTCAAATTTTATTTTTTAAGAAAATATTAAAAACTTGGATAAAAATAATGAAAATACCCTTCTGACTATTAAGTTTGATCGGTCAACGCTAACGGTGGAAAAGGTCAATGTCATTTTTTCGAAAAGTTATTTTCATGTGAATAGTCAAACCCTAGGTAGGTTGGGTGTAAAACAAAAGCATTAGATTTAGGGATATTATTATTTTCCACTCTCACTTATGAGGTATTAGACGCTTTGCACCCTCTTGTTTTGGTATTAGCCATTTTCCACCCTACCATTAATTTTGGATGGAAAAGTGGTGTTTGACATCTGCAGATTTGGAAAAATACCTTGTTACCCTTGAAATCTTTTAATTATTATATATTTTACGGTTTGCTTTACCAATATTACCCCTGTTTCTATTTTCCATTTTCTATTTTCTTAACATTAGAATCCAAAAAAAATAAAATATATTGAAAATCAATTTTTTTTTTTTTTAAATATATCATTTTTCCAGATCTAACACCAGAAACCATTGCACTACCGTTCATCTCAATCACCAAACCCTAACCCTCAAATCTAAACACCTCACCAACAGCCACCCTAAACCCATCAATCACACCTTCCGCTGGCTCAAATTCGACCAAACCCATCTACCACAACCACCCACCATTGTCTCACATCCAACCACCACCACCCCAAAACTAAACCCAACCTCTCTGCCTCTCTAGGAAAAAAAAAAAAAGCAACCCACAGTGGAGTCGAGATGAGATCGGGAGATGCAGAAAGAGGAGATCGAGACCGGCAGTAGTTTTGATTCAGTGGGTTTGAAGTGGCAGCGGCAACTGGTTTGGAGGCCCAGCGAGGATGCGAGGGTCAGCGACGGTGTGAGGGGCAGCGGACTGGAATGAAGCGATAGAAGAACTAGAAGAGAAAAAGAAGAAAGAAACAGATGAAGAATTGAGGTGATGATAGTGAGAAAAAGGAAGAATTTATTTTTTGAAGAATTTTTTCAGCACGAGAAGATGAAGAATTCAAGTGACTATATAGTTTTATTTATTATTATTTTAATTGGTTTTATATAATATTTTTATTTTTATTGATGTTTTGAGATTCTGATTGAGTTAGAGATGAGGAGGTGGAGATGAGAGATGAGAGATTGAGGTAGAGTTGGAGATGAGACTTAAGAGATTGAGATTGGGTTGGAGTCTGGAGATGAGAAGAGAGAAGAGAGAGTGAGAAATGATTGAAAGAGCCAAGAGGAGAGAGAAGAGAGAAGAGAGAAGAGACAACGTGATTAGGTGTTTTAAGTTTATTTTAATATTTATTATTATTGTTAATTAGTTTGTATAATTTTAATGCTATTGACACACCCCCTACCGATCTATTTATACCCATTTCTTTAAATTTTGATTTAATTAAATAACATTAAATGTTTTTATTAATTTATTTTATTTATTTCCAAAACTACCCTTTTACTCATTTTTCAAACTTAATAAACCCCATTTCTAATATCTTTATCTATCCCAGATCTATTTATCTCTAGTCTCGTTTTTCTCTCACCTCCCATGAACGAATTTTTTGGTTCCTCACTTCCTCCTCCTGTTGCAGATGGAAACTTTACAACATTTCAATATTTTATATTTTTTTAATCTTATTTGTTTTCCTTTATTATCTATTCATATGACATGTACATCATAATACATTAATCCATTTATGGGATTTTTTTTCTTTCAGTTCTCTAACCTGATCATATTTTATCTTTGACAGTTCATATTTTTCTACAACTAATAGGAGGTGTTAAGTTAAGATAGAGACAAAAAAAATTGAAATAATTGGTCTAGAAGTTTTAAATAATGTTCAGGTTAAAAACCCAGTAAGATTTTTCTTGAAATTCCAAATTGCATGTAGTGTAGTAGACAGAGGTTAGTTGCTGGAGTGCATAATTCTATGATATCTGAATATGGAAGTTCTAAAAGTAGACAAAAGATTGGGGAGGAGAGGACCACACCACACCACACCGCTCTTCTAATCTAAAACAGCCCCAATTAAAGAGCAAAGAACAGAGTAACCTAAAACAAAATATACATAGAAAAAAAAAATGAAACAGCCTACAAACAAAACAAAATGAAACAAGAAGCAAATAACAAGTATTTGTTTTGGTTATCATTATTTCACTTTCAGATTCTAAAAGAATAATAAGATTAAATAATAATTAATATCTCATCTGTCTAATGCACCCCAAGTGTTTGATTTATTGTTTAAATATGATCCAGTACAAGTATTTTTAGGGTTTAAGAGTTATATATATATAAAAAAAAAATCAAGAAAAGAATTTTAAAAAAGTCTTTTTTTTTTTTTTGAAGGAATGTTGGGTTTTATTATATTTACTTTATAGAATATATATTTTTTCTTAAATTGTATGTCTCTTTTAGTAATTTTGATAAAGGAATAAAAATAATACTAAATAATTAAAAAAAGTGGGGCATAAATAGGTTAGTAGGGGGTGTGCTAATAGCACCACTCAATTTTTTATTTATTAAATGATTTATTTTTAAATTTGTTTAACTTTTCTATATGCAATTACCATTGTTCCCTTACTAACATAACAAAATTTTTGATTTTTTAACAGAACTATAACGGTAGGGTGCAAAATGTCAATTACTTTCGATTATAGGGTGGAAAATGGCCAATACCGAAACCAGAGTGTGCAAAATGACCAATACCTCAAAACTCAGGGTGGAAAATAATAATATCCCTTAGATTTATAATAGCACCAAAACAAAAGCATTTTCGGTGTTTTTGTTTTCATTAAGTGGAAATAACTACAAATAGTCAAAAATATTTTTATTAATCTCCAAATATATATATATATATATATATCAGTCTTTCTATTTCCAATTCGACCTGGCAATTAATATATCAGGACGAAGAATATGGACCATAGATTATGGAGAAATTTTAACAAGTGCATACACTTTGAGTCAAAGTATGTAAATCTAGTGGTCCACATTCTTCGTCCTGATATATTTATTGTCAGGACAAACTGATAATAGAAAATATATATATATATATTTTTGTCAACTTTAACCTCAAGTGGATTGGTGTGTTTTTGTTGGGTGGATAGCTGGGGATGGTGTTTGTGTGTTTTTTCTATCTCAGTTTGTTTTTTTAGCTCGTTGGGCCTTTAGGCATCTGCTGTCTGTTGGCTTGTTTGGTTGCATTGTTGGGCTTTCTTGGGTGCTCTTGTGTTCTTTTTTGTTTAGGCTTTGTGGTGGGGGGTTTGCCTTTTGGTCTTTGCTCGATGTTTACCGTAAAAAAATAATAAATAAATAAATAAATAAATAAAAACCTTTAACGATAAAAATACTATTTGACTTTAATTTTGTTTATATCGAAGAAAATGACTACTTGGCATAAATTTAGTGTCAAAATCTAGTACCAAAATAATGTGGCAACACTCTAATCCATTCATTTATGGCTTTTATCAGGGAATTTCACAACGATGGCTCAGTGGTGAAGGAATTGAACTCTACATTCATTACATCGATTCCAAATGTGAAGAGGCCAATGACGATGAGTGATTACAAGCCAATAAGTTTGGTTGGGTCTATGTACAAGATATTGGCAAAGGTTTTATTGAATAGACTCAAGCCAGTGATGAAATCAGTGATTGGAGATTTTCAGATGGCTTTTGTTGAGGGAAGACAAATACTGGACAGTATTGTTATTGCTGACGAAATTATTAACAAATGGAAACGTGAGGAGGAGGGAGGCGTTGTTATCAAGTTAGACTTTGAAAATGCATATGATAGTATAGATCATGGGTTCTTGGATGATGTTTTGGGATACATGGGTTTTGGGGAGAGATGGCGTAGGTGGATTAGAAATTGTGTGTCATCTCCGCTTTTGTCAATTCTTGTTAATGGAAGTCCAACACCTCAATTTGGCATTAAGAGAGGTCTGAGATAAGGGGATCCACTCTCACCATTCTTGTTTAACATAGCCGCAGAGGGTCTTAGTCGTTTGTTTATTAAAGCATCCGATTTGGGTATGTTTCGTGGGGAAGATTTTGGGGGAGGTGGATTTCATATTTCCCACCTACAATTTCCTGACGACACAATCATCTTTTCAAAGCCAAAGTTGGAATATCTTTGTAACATTAAACGGATTCTTAGATGTTTTGAGTTAGTTTCAGGTTTGAAAGTTAACTTTTTTAAGTCCTGTTGCGCAAGAGTTGGTAAGAAGATGGTTCATGATTTAGGGTGGGCTGCTGTGTTGAAGTGTAAGGTTGTCGAGCTTCCTTTAAATTATCTAGGTATCCCACTTGGCTCTCATCCTTGCTCTAAAATTTTTTGGAGTCCGGTTATTGACAGAATTAAAGAAAAACTATGTCCATGGAAGTGGAAATTTTTGTCCAAAAGCGGTAGAGTTGTTCTTATTAAGTATGTATTGTCAAGTATCCCAACCTATTTTATGTCAATCTTTAAAATCCCGGTGGGTGTTGCGCTCAATATCGAGAAACTTCAAAGAGATTTTCTTTGGGGTGACAGAATTGAGAAGAGGAAGGTGCACGCTGTTAGTTGGGAATCGGTGTGTCAAAGTAAAGGTAATAGTGGTCTGGGTATTGGGAGAATTGCAATAAAAAATAAGGGATTGTT
This sequence comes from Acer campestre, assembly GCA_954870605.1. Taxonomy (NCBI): domain Eukaryota; kingdom Viridiplantae; phylum Streptophyta; class Magnoliopsida; order Sapindales; family Sapindaceae; genus Acer; species Acer campestre. Next base: position 20,221,006 of record OX940804.1, read on the forward strand.
GGCTAAATGGGCATGGAGATTCGGTTCTGAGGAGAATTCATTGTGGAAGAAGGTCATTGTTGCAAGGTATGGGCTGAATATCAATAATATTTTTTGTAAGGGTTCGGATTCTAGGAATGCCTCTAATTTTACTAGAGCTGTGGCTTGTATTTTTAAATCGAATTCTAAGGCGGCAATCATCATGAAAGAGAATTTGAAAGCTGTTATTGGAAATGGTAATAAAGTTAAGTTTTGGGAAGTCAATTGTGGTGAATCAAATGTGTTGTGTGAATCATTTCCTAGAATTCATGCTTTGGCTACAAATAAGGAGGACGCAGTGTGTGAGTTTGGTGAATGGATTGGCTCTACGTGGGTTTGAAAGGTTTCATTTCGGAGACAGGTGTTGGATTGGGAGTAGGACCAATGGCGGTGTTTCTTGGCTTTCATTGAGAATATCAATATTCAGGCCAATATTTCAGATTCCTTGGTATGGAGCTTGTCTTCCGATGGTGTCTTCTCGGTCCGTTCGTTTTGTAATTCATGGGAGGATAGGGTGGGTGATCAAGTTGGTATTGACAAGTTTTGCTGGCAAGATATATGTCCTCCTAAGGTGGAGTTTTTTGTTTGGCGGTTATTAAAAGGAAGAGTTATGGTTAGAATGGTGCTTAATAAATTCGGGATGTCCTCTATTGCAAGCTTGGTGTGTCCATTGTGCAATGTGGTAGATGAATCAGTGGACCATCTATTTATTCAATGCAATTGGACGTGGAAGTTATGGTGTAAAGGGATGTGGTGGTGGGGAGTTCATGGGTGTATTTCTAAGTTTATGGTGGACTGGGCTACTGGTTGAGGTTCTTTATGCCCTTCTCGTGAACGTAAAAAAGCTTGGTCTTCTATGTTTTTCGCTACGGTATTGACAATATGGGAGGTGAGGAATAGTAAGGTCTTTAATAACAGTGAGCCGGAAATTTCATTAGCCTTGGACTCTATACAATTATGCATTGCCTGGTGGTTCAAGCATCATGGATGCGGCTCATCAGTACCACTTACTTCTTTGCTCCAAGGTGTGAGTGAGTTCTGCAAGGACCCTGTGAAAGCAAAGCAATGGATTGCTCAATCTTGGATTCCGCCGGCATTAGGGTCCCTCAAATTTAACGTTGATGGCTCCTCTAGAGGTATGCTTGGGCTGGCTGGTATTGGAGGTGTTCTAAGAAACAGTAGAGGTATGGTGATGTGCTTATTTTCGTTCTTTATTGGTTACCATGATGCTATCACAGCTGAATTAATGGCCATTGGTAAAGCTTGTTCTATTTGTGTATCGAACCTTTCGTTGCAAGGTATTGAAATTGATATTATTAGCGATTCCTTGGTTGCGGTTACTTGGATTAACTTTGATTCTGTTGGGAGCCTTGAGCATGTGAATTTGGTTTACGATATTCGAGATCAAATGCGGAATCATGGAAGTTTGTCAATTCAGTTTTGTTCTAGAGCTTCAAACTCTTATGCTGATAGTTTGGCTAAGAAGGGATCTAATAGGGAAGGGGATGTGATTCAATGGGGGAGTGTATGATTTTGTGGCTGTCTTTGATTCTTATCTGTGGTGGAATTTGAGTTTGTTTTAGCGGTGCTATTTGTTTTTGGCTGTTTCTTTACATATTGTTGTTGTCTCAACGGTGCTGTATGTTATTTATGGTGGAGTTTGTTTTTGGGGTGGGTGTTTTTTTGTATGCTTTTGGCCTATATGGTTTGTATATGTTTGCTTTTGGGATTTTTGTCCCTTTTAATAAAGTTTGCAGTTAAAAAAAAAAAAAAAAATTAAATCATGCAAATTTAAATAAATAGATTAGAGTGTTGCCACATTGTTTGAGTACTAGATTTGGATATCAAATTTAGGCAAAGTAATATTATTGAAATATATATATATATATCAATTAGAATAAAAAAAAATCTAGACAGACATGTAACTTAATTTATTTATTTTTTTGATAATATCTATTAATTCGGCATCATGTATTTTTTTTTTTAAGTTTTCGTTATTGATATAATTCGAGCCGCTAACCTGAGAATCATTTGCCCAAGACATGTAACTTAATGACAAGAATAATAAATTTTTTGAAATTATAAGTATTGATAAATTTAATATTTCATAAATATTATTCGTTATTTTCACATAGACGTCTTTCATTATATTAAAAAGTGAGGGTACAAATGGAGTCTGCATAATTTCTTACTCTTCAAAGGAACAACAAGACTCATGAAACTTTCATTTTACAAACTGCACACAGCATTAGCGGTAACCGAATCAAATATCTTTCATTTTTTAACTCTTAAACTATACCAATATATACCCCAACTAAGCAAACACCGACTTCCAATTACATCTCCTTCTCCAACTATCTTCTAACTAAATATAATCAAACATGGTTGTAAGCTACAAGAGCTCGTACACGGTGAAGCCCGCCGAGCCAACATGGACCGGCTCTCTTTCCCTATCAGAATGGGACCAAATCGGCACCATAACTCACGTTCCCACTATATATTTCTATCAATCTTCCCAGAAACTGCTCATTGACACCGTTATCACAACCCTCAAAGACTCGCTTAGACGTGCGTTGGTTCATTTTTATCCACTTGCCGGACGTTTAAGGTGGATAGGCCACGGTCGTCTCGAGCTTGTGTGCAATGCTGCTGGTGTTCAGTTCATTGAGGCTGAGTCTCAAAGCAAACTAGACAGTTTTGGTGATTTCTCTCCGTCCCCGGAATATGATTTCCTTATTCCTAGTGTGGATTACACTATTCCAATTCAAGAATTACCATTATTGATAGTTCAAGTAACAAAATTCCAATGTGGTGGAATTAGCCTTGGTTTCACTATATCTCATGCGGTTGTTGACGGCCAAAGTGCTCTTCATTTTATATCGGAGTGGGCAAGAATCGCTCGTGGGGAGCCGTTAGCGGTTTCTCCGTTTATTGATCGTAAACTTTTGCGAGCCGGAGATCCACCTGTACTTTCACGTCCGATTCTTGATCATAAAGAATTCAATCACCCCCCACTCTTGATTGGCCAAACAAACAACATTGAAGAGAGGAAGAAGAAGACCACTGTAGCTATGTTGAAGCTCACCAAATCCCAAGTTGACAAGCTCAAAAACATGGCTACTAATAAGAGTCTGAATACTGGCCGTCCTTATAGCCGTTATGAGACGATAGCCGGACATATATGGCGGTGCGCATGCAAAGCACGTGATCACAAGCCGGAGCAACCAACTGCCCTTGGTGTTTGTGTTGATTCACGTAGCCGCTTGCAGCCGCCTTTGCCACCGGGTTACTTCGGCAACGCTACGCTTGATGTGATTGCGGTTAGCAGCTCCGACGAGCTGATTTCGAAGCCGTTAGGGTACGCGGCAAGTAAAATACGAAAGGCCATAATGACAGTGAATGACGAGTATGTGAGGTCTGGGATTGAGTTTTTGAAGAGTCAAGCAGACTTGACAAAGTTTCAAGATCTTCATGCCTTAGGAGGAGACGATGGTCCTTTTTATGGAAACCCTAATATCGGGGTAGTGAGTTGGTTGACTCTACCAATCTACGGTCTTGATTTTGGATGGGGAAGAGAAGTCTATATGGGTCCAGGAACTCATGATTTTGATGGGGATTCGTTGCTTTTGCCAAATCATGATGATCATGAAGATGGATCCTTGGTTGTTGCTTTGTGTCTCCAAGTTTCACATATGGAGGCTTTCAAAAACCACTTCTATCAAGATATTATATAAATCTAATGATGTTGCTCAGCCTAATCAAGGAGTATGATCTGTTTGAGACACGACAATGAAACAATTAGTGAAAAATAATTAAATAATTAATAACCAAAGCAAATTAAAGAAGATTGCTTAAGGCTTTGATGATTAGGTTTTGAGTTTATATTAATTTAGTTTAGTATATTTCCATTTTCATCTATGCTTAATTGTAAGAGGTTGCAGTGTTACATATATATTTACGGATAATAAAAGAGTGATTCGCCCTTATTAGACTAGTGTAAGTATTTTTGGCTAAAACTGTCATGGATCAAGATTATACTGTTGAGTTTGGAAGGGGAAAATGACAACCTTAATGGACAAAACTTGAGGCAGAGCTGGCTTGTGAACCCATTAGTACCTATCAATGGAAACCAATTACGACAATACAAAACATTGTCAATAATTGAACACATGTGACAATGCACAACGGGATGCACGTTGTCATAATTATTACATTAAACATATACGGTAATATAAACATTATGAACGTTCTTATTGGATACTCTTTAGCAACTATGTATTTATGCTGCAACATATATCATGCAAATTATTGTAGAAGCCTCTTTTGCATATCTTTTTTAGCAATTGGTGAGAAAGGCTAATATATATTCATCAACACATACGTGTGGGGAGTCCAATACTTGAGACTAGTTACTGTGTTTTTTTTTTTTTTTTTCAAGTTTTGTGATATTTAGCCTATTAGTTCTTTTAGTAATTATAGAGATCCAAACTGTTACGATCTTTTTGTGAACCATTGATAGGAAGTTTTGGATTTCCTATTGTGGAGCTAGAAGAGCTGATGCTAAAGGCATAGCATGGAGTCGTGCTAGATTTTTGGAGATGCAGATCCAGATGGAGCTCCATGGAGGTGGAGATCCAGATTTCCATCTTCCTAGATGGGTGGTGATCCAAACCGGATCTCCACCTTTTTTTTTTCTTTTTTCTTTTTACATTTTATAAAAAAAAAAAATTATTTTCTTTTAAAATGAAAATAATGTCCAGGGATAAAATAGTCATTCAATGTTTTCTATAACCGTTAACTGTCAAAATTCTGGTCCCTCAAAACTTAGAGACCAACCCAATGAAAAATGGACAAGCATTACAAAACACATAATTCAAAAAAAATATAGGGATCCAAATGATAATTCCCCAAGACGGACTATAACATGGCTAACCCTAGCCCATCTTAATTTTTGTTCTTAAAAATTGAAAATTGTCCCTGCACAATTAGCAAAATCCCTTGTAATTCAATATTTTTCTAAATCAAACCAGAGTTTATCTTGTTCCATTTTTTTTTTCTTGTTTCTTTTTCCTTTATATTTTCAATTTGACCCAAACCCACCGCTCGTAACCAAGTAGAGTTTTTAATAACAACTCTCCCTCTCATTCTTTTAAGTTGCTTCAATCTCTCCCTATTTAAAAAAATTATTCTTCAAACTAAGTATATTTTTATAAATTATATACATTTGATTTTTTTATTTTGTTTTGAAATTTTATAGTTAATCTAACTTTTAGTTTATTGACGTTATATTATCATATTTAATTAGCTCATTCTTTGTCAATATAAAAAACTTAGTTTTAATTAGCTCAACTTCTTTGTCAATATCATAAGATATACAACACCACTCCAAGTGCTTAATAAAAAATACATTATAACAAATTGCTAGATGAGGAGAAGATTCAGAAACGTGGTGAAACAAAAAAATAAATAAATAAATAAATAAATAAATAAATAAAAATTGAGACTCCAATCGCTGCTCAATTCTCTCAAAAGGGCAGTAATATCAAAGAAAAAGGAATGCAAAACAAAAGTTTTCACAACAAAATGACTCAAGCTTCCTTCCCTGGTCAACAATCATTTCGCCCCACTCAAAGCTACAATCGTACGTAGTTTCCCTCCTCAAAATAATGGCAACAGCTCTAGTGGTTTCTCTCAACAATCTAATTCCAATTCTGCATCCTAATTACCGGCCAGGGTGTTAGGTTTTTGACTTATATTCCTAAACGAACCAAATGTCATTATAAAAAAGTGATATTTTCCGACGGCTAAATGCCGTCGGAAAAGACCATTTTCCGTCAGAAATACGCTTTTCCAATTGGAAAAAGCCGGAGGCCGTCACAAATACGCTTGTCAGAAATAACTATTTATTGACGAGCCATCACAAATACTGCCAATTCTGACGGCCCTGGCCGTTGGAAAAAATGAAAATACCGTCAGTAATAGTAATTCAAGGTGGTCAAAATTATTTGTATTTCCGATGGCTTTACCACTATTTCTGACGTGTACCCGTCACGCGCCACGTCACACAGCAACCTTAACTACATGAAATTCATGTGGTTCAAACCCTTGACTTGGATGATAGGAAGGAGTTACCCTTACCATTTTGCTATAACTCTATATGTGATATGTTTTGCATACTATTTATATATAAGTTATTGATATGTTTATATAATATCTAATTAAATTTTATTTTTTGTATACTATTTAAATATAACTATTAAGATATTGTTTTTTAAAATAATATTTTATTAAAATTATTAGAGTTTGTTTAAAAAAAAATCTGATATAGTAGTGTCACTAAATATAATTAAAAATAACTAAATGTTCCCATGATTACTAATAATTTTGCTATATTTTATATTTAGTTAATTTAGTAAGATGTGTCCATAAAGTAATTTGAATTAAATTTTAGCATTTATGATGACACTTTTTATGTTGTTAAAAAAATGGGTAATATTGACGGCTTATTTGACTATTTTCGGACGGCCCAAAAGTCGTCGGAAATGTGGTATTGTTTTTATTTATTTATGGGAGAATCGCAAATACCCCCCCGACTTTTAAGCTAATGGCAAATCAAACCCTCTGGTTTGAACAATCAGCAAACAACCCCCTACAAATTTGAACAATCAGCAAATAACCCCCTACAAATCAGCAAATAACCCCCTACATGCAGCAAAAAATGCAAGGGTTCTTAACGGTAGGGGGTTGTTTGCTGATTGTTCAAACCAGAGGGTTTGATTTGCCATTTGGTTAAAAGTCGGGGGGGTATTTGCGATTCTCCCTTTATTTATTTATAATATATATATATTTCTGACAGCACAAAAAGTCCCACAAGTCATCGACATAACTCGGCAATTTGACACAACCCGAATCAATCTTGCAGATGTCATGTACGAGGGCGTCGTAATGTTTGTTGACATTCATACGTGACTTTCCCGGCAGTTGATTGGCGATATTTTGCCATCGGGCAATTTCTGAAGATAAAAATGCTTATAATAAGAAGGAGTTCCTAATGAATGACGTCAATATCTCACAAATCCCTTCATCATAATCCTGACAAATGTTTTGTGTATTTATGTTGTATCAAAGTGTTCACTCTGGATTTTTGCACATATATGTCATTGTCCGAATAGCAATTTAGGGAAAATCAGGTGTATTAAATGCTTACTACGAAATAGAGTTTATATAATTATTTTATCTAACTTTCTATTTTTCAAGAAAAAATAAATCATGAAATTTTTATTTGTACAAATTATTTGAAGAAACTTTATATAAAAATACGGTTTTGACACTATAATAAAAAATTGGTCTTTTCCAACAGCTAAATGCCATCGAAAATGTGGACTAAGTTGCCGTCGGAAACGTTGGGTTACTTTTTCCTCATTTACAATGGAACAAAGATTATTTCCAACGGCATTTAAGCCGAATGTATTACTTTTTCCTCATTTCCAATTTAACAAAGACTATTTCCGACAGCCTAAATGCCGTCGGAAATAATGTATAACTTTTTCCTCATTTCCAATGGAACAAAGACTATTTCTGACGATATTTAGGCTGTCGGAAATAATGTATTATTTATTCTTCATTTCCGACGGAACAAAGACTATTTTCAACGGCATTTAGGCCGTCAGAAATGTGGTATCATATTTTTACTCATTTTCAAAGGCACTGAAATGGCCGTCAGAAATGGTACCTTTTCCCACGGCAATTAGCGCCGTCGGAAATAGTTCATCACTGATAAGCTTTTTTTTTTTTTGGTAGTGTGTGAACCAAACAAAACTAAACTGAGGTATTATTTCCTGAAGACGTGAGATAACGTTTAAAAGTTTGTAAGTTCCTCAAGTTTGATTGGCTTATTTCGGTGATAAACCACATTTGGAGTTTGTGATGTAATGGTAGCTTAAGCTTCTAATTGTTGATGATCAAGCACAACAAATGCCCTCTCAAGACCTCAAGGTGTTAAGCACTCCAAAGGTAAAACTTTTGTGCTTACTTGCATTGAAGAGATTTTAGTAGCACACATACACACAACTCATACATATCTAAAATTCTTGTATGTTTTGTGTTTCTTGTATTTGCATTCTTGTTTTTAACTCTTCATGCATTTGTTCATTGTCATGCCTTTTTGTAGCTTAAGAATGCATGATTTTTTCACTTAAACATTGCATGGACCTGGCGACCGTTGTCGATACCACTGCTGGCATCCGTAGCGGTGAGAAATTTGTCTCGGCCGCCCTCTTGACCACTGTGGGTTTCTGTAGTGGTAGCACAACGGTTTGCAAATAGAGCATACTGCTGTCTTAACCGCTGTGGAAGCCACAACAGTCAGAGCAGCGTTTTTGACACCTGATTACATTTTTGTCCACCGTTGTGGATACTGCTCTGGCTTTGGCAGCGGTACCCGTAGCGGTTTCCCCTGTTTTTGTCAAAACGGCATTGCTTCAATTTGGGCTTCTATATATATTGTTTTGTCTTTAGGTCGTCCTAATGACTTAAAAAGTCATATTTTTAATTGAGAGCATTTTCAAAGAGAGATTTTCATTCAATAACTCATCTTTGATCACTCAAATCATTTTCCATATGCATAAATCATCATCTAAGCATCATCTATGGTATCTAGGATGTGCTAATGCATAGGTCTTCTTCAACACACATGATTTGGTAAGATTAACACTATCTTCATACTTTTTAGTGTTTTTTACTTAGTAATTAATCTCTTTTATAACTTGTATGCTTTTAGATCATATTGTTAGGATTATGCTCAATAGTAAGAGTGTAATATTGTAATTAACAATTTTTTTCATATTAATAAAGTGATTTCTGGTTTAAACAAATCTTATAGCATTTATAGTTTAATATTATAATTGTCAAAGTAAATAATCATAAGGTCTAAAGACTATGAGAAAAGAAGAATTGTTCGTACATCTGGATATGTATGTGGTAGACACAATTCTTTAGTTAGTCTTGAATATTGTTCACAACTTAAGTTAAAGGTTGGGCACCTTTATCTTGTTAAAGTTGTAGAATTCTTTTGCTAGCATTTGAGTGGGATCAAATGAGATATGATTAGTCTAAAATCATCGGAGTGTCTTCGAGCAAAAGAATCTAGTGCACTGGGTGCATTGAACTGGATCACAATGAAATACTTTATCTATAACCGTCAGTAGATAAAAGTCATTTCATTATCAGGACAATCGGAGAGTCTATCTTAATCCTGAGATAAATGATGGACTTATGGTTGCAAGTGATATCATTTGAGTTATCAATGAGTACGATTATATCGCATAGTCTATCCTCGATAGTTTGGTGATATTCATTTGTTAATCGATAGAGGACTTCATTTATAGATATGGACATCGTGGCTCAATTTATCAAATGAGAGTATAATATCATCATATGGATGTTTTGAGGTAATTGGATATTAAATCTCAACGTTGAGTTTTCGATAGTGTCTATTGAAAACATGGCTTCTGGACAAGTCAAAATATCCAAGTTCAAAACGTGGTCATATTAGTAAATATGGTAACTTGGAGAGTTATAGGCGGTCTATGAACTCTTGGCGATTACTGATATTAATCACGAGGATACACTATCTCCAACATGATTGTCTAGGGTATGAATGAGGAAACATCTTCCTTTTCTGTCTTTATTTAAGAGTTCAATTTTAGCTCTTTAGTGGAATGAGTTAAAATTAATGGATCGGACCTAAGTGAATCATTTGTTGATTGTGATTTAGGTTATGTCTATTGAAGCTTAAATTTAGATAGCCCACCAAGATCCCCAATCCACACGGACTTGCATGGATCACTTGATATATTCTACCGGACCAATTTAAGGGTCCATCTAGAATTGCATTTAACATATTAAGAATATAATTTGCACATTATTTATGTAATGGGCTGCTCAATTATATTTATATATTAATTAATGATATGTGGGTTTGTTTCTTTTAGTAAGAATGGGTCTAGTTCACATGTGGGCTTTTTATTTAAAGTCCAATGGATTAAATGAAATAAGAAAATAATATATAGCCCATTTATTTTAAGTGGGGCGGCAAAGGTGAATTAATTAACCTAATATATTATTTTGTTTCATTATTTAATTAAATAAGAATTAATTAATTTATTAATTAATTGTTTAATTAAGAAACAAATCTTTTCTGATTAGGAAATATGATTCCTAAAGGTATACTATTGGTAGTAGTATACTTAAATTAAAAGACTTGTTTGACAAGAAAATAAATAATTAATTTTATTTATTTAATCAAATAAGAAGTCTTTTTATTTAGTCAAATAAAAGAATAAAAGATTTATGAGTTGGATTAGGGTTTGAGAGCCTTAAACTAAATAAGAATTAGGGTGCAATACAAACTCCTTTTTGGCTTGAGTATTGCGGCAACCCTAGTCCCTTTTAGGTTATTATTTTCGGCCACCCTAATAGAAAGAGAGAAAGAAAATTTTGCCACCTATATATGTGGACTTATAGAATTCTGCCACTTTAGGGTTTTTGGTGCTTGATTCTAGTTTCTTCTTCTTCTCAATTCATAGAAAGATTATTATTATTCTACTAAAAACATAAAAGAAATATAGATTATTCTTTGATGGTATGCTATTTGCTTATTCATCAATAAGCTTGTGTGTACAACATCGATCTTGGTTCACGCGAGTTTCGATCATTAGATTGAGAACTCAAAAGTGACCAGAATAATCTTAGTATTCTTTTGATTGTTTTGTGACTAGCAAAGAAAAGAAAAGTTTGTTTTGTCCATTTACATGTTTGCAATTCAAAGAAAAGGGAGACCACGCTCCTAGGTGATCCACGTTCGTGCTAGGATTGAAGATCTTGCGGATTACCATCAACGCAAGTCAATCGGATCACGCAACAAAAGGTATTCTTCTTTTGTTAGATAATGTATATGTTTAATTGATTAAAAGGGTTAAGGTTCATAAAAGGAAAATTTTTTAAAAGCTACTAAATCTATTTTATTTTTAGTCTCGCTTCCGCTGCGTGTACTATACGGTATTTTTCCCTACACATATTCTAAATACAAGATTGAGATTATATGTTGATTGATTGAGTGTTGTATTGTGATAGCTATACCTAGGATTGTTTCATATATAGTTATGCTTTATGCCATGACATATAGCAATTGATATCTAGGATTGATTTAATTGTCGTCATTTAATCCTAGATAAGCATTTAGTGTAACCTAACATTATTGCATATTGGATATCATGCATATTCACATAGGTTGATTAATCTCTTCATTGAGAAGTAAGTCTTACGACTAAGATAGCTTAGTGTGCAAACAAATTGATCTAGGTTCACTTTTAAAGGCCTGTGGATAGTGGTGGTGGACTAGTGACCGTGTAGGATTTGACATGAAACAATCAAAATACACACGAAAGCAAGGCAAGCAAAAAATAAGCAAGGATCACCTAAGTATGTCTAGGAACCCACTTTGATACCAATTGAAACAAATACGGCATGTTCTAATATTATCTAGAGGGGGTGAATCGGTTGTTAACCCGTTATTATCAAATTTTTCGGATTATTCAATATTACAAATATAACCCCAATTCTCCAAACAACAAAATCAAGTATAAAATGCAGAAATTAAAAAATTCAACGGCGACCTAGCCGAGCTACAGCGGCGTCGACCTGGTTCTGGGCGTTGCAAATATTTACCAAAAAAAAAATCAACTCATTTAATTTTTGATATATTTTGGATAACCAACCAAACGTGTTTTTTATGTTTTCATATTCAGAATACAGCTTCTAGGATATGCTACCAGACGCATTTTTGGATTTCGAAACTGAAACCAAAAACACTGTTTACATTTTCATTTTTATTTTTGATAAACAAAAACAAAAACAGTTTTGAAAAACGTTATAGGACACACCCCTAATCTTTAACGAGACGAAACCACACCAAAACCTGAACTCAATATCTAATAAAATAAAATAAAATAATCATTTGACGATCAATATCACACTGACAATCTACCAACAACAATCTAATCAATTACAAAAATAAATAAATAAATAAAAATCACATCTAATAATGATGGTTTCACCATGAAATAAGAGAAAAAAAAAAAAAAAAAAAAAAAAAAAAAAACAAGTCCTGCGAATAAATGTGAAAAAATTGTATATAAAGATTAGAGAAGAAGTGTATTTTTATTTTTTTAAAAAGATATAGGGTGTATTAAGTTTGAAAAATAAGTAAAATGGTAGACCTAGAAACGAATTAAAAAAATTAATAAAACCATTTAATTTTATATAAAGGTGATACTATTGACAATCCACTAAATATCTTTCTACACTCTATTTTAGTTATTTTTTTTATATGACAATTTTATCCTAATTGAAATTACTAAAAGGGACAAAAAAAAAATTCTAAATACACTACAAAAACAATTTTGCTAGACTCTTCTTTTCAACAATTTTTTTTTTTTTTTTTTTTTTTTTTGGCTAGACTCCAATAATACTTCAATATCTTTCAATTTTTATTTTATTACAAATTAATGAGAATGATTTACAAAAAGAAACAAACAATTTTTTTAAGTGTTGATTTTTGTTGACTTTTTGCATAAACAAATAATAAGAAAAAAAATTACAGATTTTTTTTTTTTTATCTTAATTGTTCTCTCTTAATTTTTTTTTTTTTTGAAAAATAGTTAAATGAAAAAAATAAAATTTGAAGTAGCCATGGAGCTCTTTTAAGTGTCAAGTGCAGAACAAAAATTTTCCTTCAATATTAGCAAAAAAAAAATTAGTTGAAGATTCGGGGTGGAGAGAGAGAGAGAGAGAGAGAGATGGACTTGTGTGGGTTGGATACAAGACACCATTTATTAAAAAAAATTGAAACTAAATGATTGTTTTGTTTTTAAAATTTAGGTTTTTATTATGAAGTGTTAAAAAAATATATCACAAGATAAAAAGGATAATTTTGAAACAAATGGAGTGTATTTAGAATTTTTAAAAATTTAAGATTTTAGAATGAAGTGTACTTAGAAAATGAGTGTGGAAAGAAAAAAATTAGATTGTAAGGAGAAAATCTCTTTATATAATTATATCAAAAATTTTAAAAATAAGGTATAAATAGTTCAATGGGGGTGCCAATAGCACCACTAAAAAAAAAAATCGCATTGGTGGATGCATTGCTTTGAGTCTCAAACAAGTAAGAAAGGCATGCCGCCATTCCAATGGGTAACACCAAATCATAAACTTCCAAAATCGAAGACAAAGAGAAAGTAGGTGGGAGAGATGAAATTGTCAAATTCTTCTCTTTCAACCAGTTAAGGGTATTCATAGAAAAGCTAATGTTGTAGCTCATGTCTTAGTTAAAAACGGTCTCTCCTGCGTTGAGGACATGTTTTGGCTGGAGGAATACCCTCCCTGTGTTGAGGGTTTTATTTTGGCTGATTACCGGTCTGGTTTGTAATTTCTGCTTCCTTCAAAAAAAAAAAAAAAAAAAAAAAAAAAAAAAAAAAACCATCCATAGTTAAACTTAGTTAAAAAAAATTAGATTATAAGGAGAAAATCTCTTTATATAATTATATCAAAATTTTAAAAAATAAGGCATAAACTTCCAAAATCGAAGACAAAGAGAACGTAGGTGGGAGAGATGAAATTGTCAAATTCTTCTCTTTCAACCAGTTAATTAAGGAGTAATTTTTACTTTCGGTTGAGAGAGGTTAGAAGTTAGAAGAGTGTTTTTTGAGATTTTTATTTATTAATAAAATGTTTTTTTTTATATATATAACTGTTGAAAAGACCAAAATAACCATCCATAGTTAAACTTAGTTGTGACTTGTGAGGCATGTTTGTGTTGAATATCCAAAGTTTTCCATTTAGCTATCTAGAGATCCAACCTCAGGAGGTCCAATAATGTAATTTCCCCTTTAATATTTATATAAATAGGAAAATAAATTACATCATATCTGTGTAGTTGCTTCAAATTCGTCTTGAAGTGAGACATTTTATCAAAATTCTAAACTGTCAAAATACTATCAAATACTATATTTTTATTTATTTATTATTTACAAAATTTCCTTTTTATTTTCTTTAATGGTGTCACTTATTAATTTTAATTTTTTTTTATAAAAAAAATTACATTACCAAGTGTCATTAGTGTGAAAGTCTCTATTTTGTAATGACAGAAATACCCTCGTTTCTGTTTAGTGTGACTAATTAATGTCTAATTTATAGAATTAACAAAATGGTCTATTTTTAAAAATCTAAGGATCATCCGAGTCAAAATAGAAAAATCGATCAAAAAGTGACGTTTCATAAAAAAATTTGGATTAAACTACAAATTAATGGAGTTAAAAAGGTCCTACTTATCCAGTACACTAGGATAAAATAATTTTATTCTCAAATTTTACTGGAAAAAAAAAAACCTACTTTTAATGTTTCGTAAGAGCACATATTTACATGATTAATGGATGCTTAACTTATGAATACTAGGGCAGTTAATGGTATGGGTCGGGGCAAGTTTTCCATTACCATCCGTCTATCCCCATTCCCAATTTGTATGAAAAATATTATCCTCGGTGAATACTCACCTTAAAATAAACAGTGTGGGCATGGAGAATCCCTATTAAGGGATCGGTTCGTTGCCTCATACCATTCATCCTATTAATATATATTTTTTTAATGATTTTTTTGATAGAAATCATATCAAAATTATTGAATAATATGATATATATATATATATATATATATAATAACGGATATGGGAATGGTTCGGGGCAGGGTGGGGCAGGGCGATGACTTAAAATCTTGTAACCGTCCCAAAATTAAATCGAGTATTGAAAAAAATATCAAATTCATACTATAATATAAATCGTAGGTACTAGACCTACCCCTAACAGAGTAGATCCCCAGATTAATGGGTAATTTTGACATCCCTATTTCATTCTAATTTTACATGAGCTTCTAACATCTAGTACAATCAACACAAGACTGAAAACACAAGAAGATATAATTAAAATACATTCTCAAATAATTATTTCCATTCTTCCTTTGGACTTATGACCAAATTATTTAATTATTTATAAATATTTAATAATTTATTTATTTATTTTTAAAATGTATGGAGGATGGATGGAGGAGATCTGACCACCTCCATCCATCTAACAATCTCCACCCTTGACAAATTTATTTTTATTTTTTTTAGAAAACAAAATAATCTACTGAAAACAAACAAATTAAAATAAGAGAGATCAAACAATCTCAACCATTGACAAATGGACTATTGATGGAGCAGATCTGCTTACTTTTCCAAGATTTTCCGAGCTTTGGATGAAGTTGTCACTCTATTTCACTTATTTATTATTATTATTATGTTCTAATTTGCTTACTTTAAACGTTGTAATATGGCAAGTAAATACAGTTAAATGACATACAAATAAAATGTTAGTCATAGCCAATCAGAAAAACAACTCTTAAGATTAGCCTCCAAAATACAAAAGACACATTATATAGTATGAATAATGTAACATTATATTTTTTATATTTGGCTGAAATTCCAAAGTAGGAAAAAAAAAAAAAAAAAAAAAAAAATCACACCTTTTATTGTCAAAACAAATGAGTGAACTAGTTTTTACACTCTGCTGTACATATTTCCATCCTCAGTTGTACAATACAACCTAAATTGTCTGAATTCTCAATCCCCTAATCACTCTACAGAAATCAACTTTTATAAATCAAAAAATGAAAATCAAAAATGCAAGCTCACAACAAACCTGTGACCATAAAGAATACCAAGGCAGCTAACTCAAGCCGGGAAAAATTAAATAATAATAAAAATAATAAAAATAAAAATTACTAGACTTCAAATCATCAGGTGAAAAAAAAATTTCAGAAAAATCTCCGATTTCATTCATCAATCAAGAAAACAGGCTTCTTGGGACCAGAAGCAGCTAAAAATGCACTGATGCTGTCCCTCCCTTTCAGTCCTGAGAAATTGTGTTACCCAAACTGCAGGAAGAAGCAAAGCAGAGCAATTAGAACGATACTGATATTGTAATTAACAACATTAACAAAAAATTATTAAAAGGAAAGAATTTTTACAGATTTACAAGCAAGCTTTCTTCCACCTGCAACCTCAACTGCAGGGAGCTAAACAAACCACAGAGGCAACAAACAGACTCAGAACAATTGAAGGGCCATTTTAAGCTTGTTTTGTTTCCATTTCGGCAACTTATAGAAGGCGTCTTTTGCCATTCCAAATTTCTCCCTGAATTCCTCCGATGATAGATAGGTCTGCACACATTAAACCAAAAAAAATTCTCAGTAAGAAATCAAAGATGTAAACTTGAAAAATGATATAATGCTATCTAAGATACTATACCTCTCGCTTGGTTACATCAATTTCTGTAACAGGATCAGTTGATAATACTTTAAGGCGTTCATAAGGATAAATTGGGAGACCTTCCTCATCTTCAGTTTCACCTTCTTTCACATCTTCCTCTATAGTGAGGGATTCTATTCTGTTGCTCATGGAGTTCTCCTTAGAATTTGATTCTTGTTTTGAACTGGGTGACACTGGAGCTGGGCTCACTTCACAATGACAAAAATACACTTAAGTACATACAAGAAATGAGAGGTACCAAAGTAACTAAATTGCCTTCATCAATGCATACCTTTAAGAGATTTGGGTATAATAAGTTCCCGTGCAGGCGGTGATTTTTCAAAAGAAGCTGTGAGAGCTGCAATAGCAGCAGATTTGGGAGCCAAATTTGTTGGATCTGGAGTTACGGATTTCGGGTAGAGCTTTCTAACCATTGGGGGTGGCGTTGAAAGGTTCCTAGCATTAGGGTTCTCAAAAGTAGCTGCTAGTGCATTGAAAGCTGGAGACCTGCCCCTCACACGAACTCGGTCAGGGCTGAAAGACATGCTTCTAGAACGCTGTGACTTGTCTGGCACACTAGACCTTCCTCCATATGATCCAGGTGTTCTCCGTTTTGGTTTCTGATCATGCATCAGTTACATTAACAGAGAATCAACAGTTATGTGAGAGGCAATAAAAATTTTAAAAAAAATATATGAAAGTGAGATGTCAAGCGAACTAGTGCAATGTTAACTTATCCAACTACACAGCATATCAAGGTGGCATAAAATGCAAGTAAAAAGTATTGCTCATCTTTTTCTATTATAAAGATGATAATATTCATCAAACATTTCAAAACGGAATCATTAGGTAACACTTAGACCCAAAAGCTTAAACTTGTAAGTGCATAAACAATAGTAGTTAAGCACTCTAACACATCCCCTTAAACCACATCCTTAGGTTCAAACACAAACATAAATTCAAATGTAAAACAAATTTAGATAATAAACACAAATACAATCACATGAGGAGACTAGAATCCAAAACTCTTGTTAAAACAGATTATCAGATCATGTCAAATAACCACTACACCCAAAAGCTTAAGTTTGTAAGGTAGGTTCCAAATAATATATAAGCACTCCAACACAATTATTGAAAGCTTTGATGGCTGCAGGACAAGCTTTATGTACTCTTCAATCATTAAACAACTACTCTGTTCACTCCTCATTTTCAGCCCAATATATACATCTGGTAACTGAAAGAACATCACATTTGCATAAGCATGCATAATGTTTTTTTAACTAATGAAGTTCTAATTTTAAAGTTTTTCAAAAACAAAAAAAAAAAAACATTTAACAATAATAGGTCATGTATGAAAGATTTTCTAGACCAGAATGCATTAAAATAATTAAAGCATTGGATAACTGACATAAAGCATTCTATAAGACAGTTTCATATTCATCTAAAAACCACGTAAATTTGGCCAAATATCTTCCTAACTTAACACGGTCTTGAATCACCAAAAGTGCAAGTCTAGCATCCACTAAAGAAATAAGTAAAACTCCCAAAAAAGCTTCATTTGATTCTAAATACCAAACATCCTAAGTTCCTAACCATACCATGTCTATTTATATAAACCTTTTCTCATGTCTCAGGCAATAAAATAAATTTTAAATCATAACTACAAAACTAAAATACTTGAATAAATTAAAATCTTATCACTTCTAGGATAAGAAACCTAACACAATAAAATTCTAATTACAAAAACAATAATGAACTTCATGCAGTAGTCCTAATTAAACACTATGCCATCCCACGTCATTTAGGCTTACAGCAATGAATCAGGTATGATAATCTCAGCAAGATTAAGACTCATTTCCTCTTTGGACAATTAAAGCATGCAACTGAAGTTGTAAGGACAAAAATTCTATATTCAATATATTGAAAAAAAAAAAAAAAAGGTTTAGGTCTTTCTTGGGATCTTTTGGCTTAACTTTATCCCAGTTTTTCCAAAGGAGCAACTCCATTTTTTTTCCTTAAATTGGTCAAAAATATGCAGAAAATTTCTTACTTTTTGTCGAGGATTAGATCTAGTAACTGGGGGTCTATGGCCGACCGATATTGCACACGGTCTTCTAGCTATTGCAATTCTTTTCCTGAAAGTGGGTCACATGTATAGGACCAACTAGGGCATTGGTATGGTCTAGAAGAGATTTTAGAGGCTCATAAAGATCCATTTACAGGCCAGGGGTCATAAAGGGCTATATGAGATCCTAACAATGTCATGGCATGCTTAATATTTCTTAACGCATGATAAATATATCAAGAAAAAAAATAAGAAAAAAAATCAGCTCATGGATACTACTTATGATATTATATACTAACATGATAAAGAGAACACGACATCAGGTGAAAATGTCTCAAGAATCACTAATCAACCGATGACAAAAAAAAAAGTATGAAAAGCGGTTTAATAGGATGGCATGGAACTTGAAGTTTAAGATGCACATGTACACTAGGAAAGCAACTCAAGAAAATCAAGATGAGTAAAAATGTTCTACAAGCTGAAAGCATTAAATAAAGTCTTACATCTTTAATTGGAGTACCACCATTTTTCACTATTGCAAGTTTCCTTTGGAATGAATTTCCATGCATCTGCAGCCAACAAAAATATTCCATCACTTAAAAAGTTCAGAATCATAGCAACGACTTCACAATAACTATAAAGCCACTTACAGTAGATTTTGCAGAGTCCCATGTGAAAAATCGCGTGAAGAAAGGCGGCTCATTCCCCTCCATGATAATATATATTGGAGCTTCACTAGATAATTTCTCCAAAAGAAAATCATGCTCAAGGAATTTCTGTTAAAAGTGATCAAAAGGAAAAAGGATAAGAGCATGCCACATGAAATTTGCTCAGTATTTAAAAACTTAAAAACTAAAAAACCAGTTGATACACAATAAACTGTCATTGCAGGCTTAAGTTAAATTAAACAATGGTCAGGGGGCTAAGGACAAGCTAAGTGGCACTTAATCAAGGTTTTAAGACCTAATTGATAAAAATTATCTAGTGGCACCTTCTCATACATGATTCATATATCAACTATTTTGCCAACTGCCCCCCTCAAAACAAAAGTGCAAATTAATTAAATCTGAGAGCAATT
This sequence comes from Acer campestre, assembly GCA_954870605.1. Taxonomy (NCBI): domain Eukaryota; kingdom Viridiplantae; phylum Streptophyta; class Magnoliopsida; order Sapindales; family Sapindaceae; genus Acer; species Acer campestre. Next base: position 20,240,566 of record OX940804.1, read on the forward strand.
GGCTTACCTCTCCAATAGTTAAAGCAAGCGTTTTATTCTTAGAGTCAACTTGTTGCCCAACCCAGACAAAGATCTCTGAGTGACAATCCAGGATGAATATATCTTCGGTCATCAAATCATCCTGGGTGAAGTTATAGATCTCTGTCACCTGCAATAATAACTTCAACTTCAATCCATGTTGCAGCAATAGAACATATAGATTCATACAAGTAAATCTTTACATGCCAAATGACCTAAATTTAACTCATTAGTAAAAATTATAAATATTCTTACAGTACAATACAACCAAATACATAACAAAGCGTCTAGCAATAGTCAGCTATGCTAACATGACATATATGCACATTGATTGTATTAAAAGGCAAAATTTCTAAACTGATAACATCTTACAAATAAAAACCCAAAATAAACTTCAGAGTTCAAAATGCAAATTATCAAATTACCTTCAGATTTCCTACAGATCAGCGCACATTTAGGCAGTAAACATAACCACGCAAGAAAAGAAAAGGAAAAAAAAAAAAAAAGAATTAGGGATTAATTTACATTAAAAGTATAGGAAACTGAAAAGAGATGGAACTTTAATAACAAAAAAAAAAAAAAAAAAAAATTGATTCTTACCTTTGGAGAACGTGCAGGAAAATAAGTGAGGATCACTTTCAGCCTCCTTTCCGATCTTCTGACTTGAATATTCAGATTTTCCTCCCAACAAATCCCAAAATTGTTCAGATTCCGCGCCTTCCTTTTGAGGTTTGCACTGAAGATTTGGCTGCACAAAATCGAAAAGCTATGAGAAGCTGAAGCATATAATCAAGGAGGACTGGAAAGAGTAAACAGTAATATCAATAAAACATATTAAAGTAACCCAACTCAAAATTCAAACCTCCAGATGCATAGGTTCACCAGGTTGGATCAGAATACAATGGTTTTTTGAACCCATGATGACATATGCACTTGTGCAGTCATCTTTAACGTCTGATCTATTTATTATAAATGAAATTCCAGAGAGAGTTCATGGAGCATTGTACATAAGCTATATCAGAATCTAGAAAATATTTTAGAATATGTATCCTACCTTTATCAGATCCAGCTGCCTCTCCACAAGTTCCTGGTCCTCTGAGGTTGTAAGGTTTCCAGACCACGTAAAAACAGAGGAACCACTATGTAATATGTAACAGTAGGAGGAATTCAACGACGATGCAACCTGATCACAGTGTAGGGTTAAGCTAAATCAACTTAAAATTGTGAGTTTGTGACTTAAAGTTTTGACTTCTCAAACACTCATGTCCTTTTAATCCAATGGTTGAGATTTGAATGCATTTATAACTCTTGGATTAAGAGCACATGGGTGAATGAGATGTTGAAATCAAGACTTTAAATCACAAACACACACACTCATGTCCTTTTAATCCAATGGTTGAGATTTGAAGGCATTTATAACTCTTGGATTAAGAGCTCATCAGTGGATGAGATGTTGAAATCAAAACTCTAAGTCTCTCTAACACACACACACACACAAACACACACATATAGAGTACTAGTAAAGAGATATGCTGAAATCAAGTGTAAATATACAAACAGCAATAAACAAAATGGGACTATATGTTCCAAGCAGTTGTAACTTGTAACTGGAGAGGTCAAGCATAAAACTATTTTATTGTAACATTGTTACTTTGGGAAGTGTTGCATTCCTAAACTGTTAATCAACATTAAAAATTAAAAACAAGAACAAAAAATCAAGAACAGCCAGGCTCTAGATGGGAAAAGATTTGTCCTCACACGCACAAATAACTCTGAAAATGTTTATACTGAAAATTTTCCCTGTGGGCTGTCAGAGATGCCAAAATCCCTCAACCTAAGAGATGCTAGTTTCCTTAGCAAATCAATTCCCATCTACAAATGCTGAAATTGTTTACGATGAATATATTTCGTAATAATTCACATAAGAAGGTACACAAAGTCGTGCTTGATAACTTAATGACAAAGTTGAACCTAGATGCTAAACTATAAAGATAACATTTTATAGCTTAATAATAGGGTTACAATCTTCGGAAGGGGAGACACTTCAACTCTTTAGAAGAAAATTAAGATGAAGTAGAAATGGAAAAATTGCAACACAAGTGCTTAGAACTTTCAAATATCCTTATACGTCTTGGAACAGCCTACAAATAATATAGTAGGGGCAGAAAAGGGAAACAATTTTTACAATAAATATTATTTTAAAAAAAAAATTGAAAACATGAAGGACTAAGGAACAAAATATTTTATGACATTCATGACATATTCTAAAATTATCTAATTAGATATAGGTCAAGAATAATATTTTTGGTTATACCTAGAATTATTTGGCTGTTTCCATTACTAATATCAGAATCCTAAATTCCTAATACAATTTATTTGAAAATGTAGCTTTTTCTTTTTATTTTTCACTTCAAGCACTCAATTCTAACATGATTCTAATGTTACAGAATTACAGCTAATTGAAAAATTATAATAAAGAAAGATATTCTTGGAAAATTAGGGTTCAATCAATAAAGTAACCATTCTTTATAACAGTTCCTCAATTTCATTTTTGGTTTAGTTCTTTCCCTTTTCCCTATCATGGAGAATGCATGCAAGTCTAACAGGAGAGCCGATGTACGTCTACACGTGTGGGAAAAAATATTAATGAGAGAGAGATGGGTGAGATGGGCTACTTCAAACAAAATTCAAAAGAAACCAAAATGTAATCATATAGGTATTTGTGATAGACAAACTTGACATTGAATATAAAACAAGAGAACAATGGTGGGACTTTCTTCCATAACAAAAATACTAACATAATCAAATTACATTAGTTCTAGAGGATATAGATATGGCAGACAAAAGTACTTACTGGATCAACTTGTATTGCTTGCATATTCTCAGGTCCAGACCCCTGAACTCGAAATAGTGCAACACCATCTTCTTGGTATGTCTCATCTGGGATTTCCTTCTCCGCAATAAAATTCTTGTATCCATCAGTAAGACCACCCTGAAAAATTTTACATTGGTTGATTTGGTAGTCACAGGAAAAACTTAAACTAAATTGAGAATATTTAATGAAGAACATTAAGCTTTTCAATCAACTCCCACACCTTAAAGACAATAAAGCTCTGGAAGATTGAAAAGAACTGAATTGTTTCATTTCCTTCATAGATGCGGGCCTAGGATTAATACCAACACACCATCAGGCATCAGTATGAAAGAGAAAGAGTAATGTACAAATAACTTCATCAATATACGAAAAGCATCCTGCTTAGAAAAAATATCTATACCTGGGCAGGAAGAAACTTCATTGACTCAACCATCTTACTAGCCATTGAAATTGCAGACGCTCTTTGTTCCTATGTTCAGTATTGAAAATACAATAAGTAAATAAACTAACAAATGTATGACACAGCACCATAATACAACACCTAAACATATTATAGTTGTGTCGTGTGTAAGTTTCTGTCATGGTGTATATGTAAGTACATGCACATATGCCTTCACATACTTAGAAGAGAGGAATAAACTCAAGATACTGACAAATAATTAACCAACAAAGAGTTTTTGTCCCCACAGCAAGCAATGCTGGCTTCAGAAGAATGCTATGTAAAGGAATTCAGTACACGTAAACCAAATACGATTACTCTTCTTATAGATACATTTCTAGAATTCTCATGGAGACAACTATAGAAAGTAACTGACTCATAATTCCAACTACCAAGTATTTTGATATTTAGCAGATTCTATTGTTTTGGAAACCTTTGTCAAGTGTTAAATGCAGTATGCTATACACAGCAGAGAAAGAGGTCGGGAGGCAAAATAAAAACTAAAAAAGAAAAAGTAGCACATAATGCTTAGAATCTACCTCCACACTCTGCTTCCCAAACCATGTTCCAATAAGGAATTCCTCTTTATCTTCTCCAGGATATGAATACTGAAAAATATAGCAATCCCCACCATAAAACTTTGACTGATCAGCAGCTGAAAGGAGAACCTTTTGCTCACCATTTACACGCCAAACCTGTGCAACAAGGAGGAAATTATCAGCAGACTAAATTGTAATCTACAGATTTAACGTACAATTCATAAATTACGTCCATATCAAGAGGGCAGTGGTCATAGTTTCCAATAAGCTTAATCATGGGAAGCATACAGATGTTTAGGTGTTCCGAAAGATTGATTCTTCAATCGCCTAGGAAGCATTTTGAAAGGTTGACATGGAACTTGCATAAACACATCTATAATTCTGTCATGTTTCTTTGATGTTACCAAAACATTTTGTACAACAATCAGAAAACATTTCTCACAAGATCATTCTTAATCACTTAAGTTTCCAGTCTCCAACAAATCTGTCAAGGCTTTTACTAATTTTGTAGGACTGACAAGAAATTTGCAATTGATTTTACAGCAGTTTCTTTACACTCATGCAATATATCTTGTCCATCGCCATCGCCCCTTATCACTTTCTACTCACATTTGTTTTCAAAACTATAGTATAAAAAAAATTATAAAAAAAGTTCAACAGAGCAATTTTCCCACCTCTGTTGAAAACCATCATGGGGGAATAGGTTATAGGCTTACAGGTAAACTTTTCTTCCAGGATGGTGATTTAAGTGCAAATTTAATTAGACAAAGGAAAAAGAAGATTCATTGATGTTCTTACTGATCAGCCTTGTTATCCCAGGTCATCAACCGATGCTTTAGACTATATTATATATATATATAGTATACATAGAGAGGCACCTGCAGATGTCCTGTGCAATCAATGTATGGTTGTGGTTCTTCTTTTACAGGATCAGCTTTCAAAAGACCCTTGACATTAACCCCCTGCCGTTTTAGAAGAGCTGCAACATTTTATTTTATCAGTATTTCAAGACAAAGTTGACTATGGTGATGACATAATCATCATAACAGTAAGCTTCCAGAAGGATAGTTTATATTGCAAAGACAATAGGAGAATACTTCAGTTACTCACCAGCAACTTTGCCTCTACCATCTTCAGAAACTGTCACATTTGTCGTCTGAGGCCAGGAATCAAATTTTGATCGAAACATCACTGTTTCAAATCCCTCAATAACACGGATTATGTGAGATTTTGATCGATCAGCGCCTTGGAGTAACTCCTGCTCAAGGAGGTCAGCAATGGAACAAGAGTGATTGAGTATTTCAATCAAGATTAACAAAACATATTGCATAAAAAAGAATGTGTATTACTTCTGCAGCTCCACTTGCACTTTTTCTTTCATCAAGAGAGGTAGTTCTCCCCATCCATACAAACATTTCCAAACCACAATCTAGTAGATAGCATTTGTTCGTTTCTAGCAACTCCCTTGTCAAGGAATCAGACTCAACTGGTTCTGCCTGTCCCTTCTCAACACTTGAAAAGCAAATATACTTTTGTCAGACCGCAGAAGTACCAAATCTTGTCACTCTTATAAAAAAATGTAACTGCATGTTGCTAAATGCAGAACACATGTTTCCATCTACTTATCAAAAAAATTTCCACAATTAGAAAGGAGAGAGAATCTGAATTGGTTTTTCTTTATAAGGAAATAGAAAATTCTATTCGAGGAGAAAAGAAAATAAATAAAGAACCACCAGTTCACTAGTACAATAAACTGAACACAAAGCAAAACCAAATACAAAAGAAATTCTATCAATTAATTATAGCCTTCCAATCCAACATGACTAAAATTAAAAATAAAGATATGTCTTTGAATTCTCCAGAACTATATGTCCATAGAGAGGCTAAAAATATTGTTGCCAGCCTCTTTAGCTTCATTAAAAATTATTAAATTCCTCTCTAAAAGTCTAAATAAACAACTCCATAGATTCTATAAACCGATACAGAGAATATAAATTTTTTTTTTGTTTTTTTTTGTTTAGGTTTTTAACTGAATCATCTCAAAAGAAAGTTAATAGAAAACCACATGGAGAAGGAACATGCAAATGCACATGCATAATACAAATTCCAATTTCTATAAAATGACAGCCTATTAGTCCAATTAGAAATAGCAAGATACATTTGCCGCAACAATCAACTTAAATTTGCAGTAAAAGAGAAGAAGGAAAACTAAAATGATAAATTACCGGTATAGCTTAGTAGGTTGAGAATCAACGGTCTTGTCCTCCTCAGGAGCTGTTTTCCTTGGCAGTGGAGCAAACCCACCAAAGAGACCCCAAAATTCTCCAGTTTCGGCATCAGCCATCAACTTACCATCCTCTACATTGAAGGCAAGCAATCAGAATCAAAAATATAAGTCAAGTCGGATTTCAAATGAAAACTTTCCAACCTGTAAATTGACTTACCAATGGCAGCTACCTCGCACTTGCCATCATGATAAGAATCTTTAATGTACTGCACAACTTCAAGTGCCTTTGCTCTCTCTTGAATAGATGAATTGGAACCATTGAATTGAAAAATCTTAGACTTAGTATCTAGAATGAAAATATCATCATGATTGAGTGATGATCGAGCAAAAGGAACCTGTCACCAACACAAAACAAAAGTCACAAAGAAGCAGCATGTATAGACACTAATTGGTGAGAATGATCTCTCATCCTGGAAAAAGCTATGTCAGATAGACTTACCTCTTTTACATGAACAACATGCTTTCCTCTGCAAATAAATAAACGTGTTTGATGTTCTTCCTCCTCAGCATGTTTAAATCCAGATGCAACTCCACCTTCTTGAGGTATGATGCATGGTTTAAAATAAGATAGGAACTTCTCGGTTTCATGACCCTGTACTTCACGATACTGAACAGCACGTCCTCCAAGAGCTGCATCTAGTTCAACTGTCTTGATGGCAGCAGCACCTGCTTCATCCTATTTTAAAGTATTCATTGTCACACAATTACACAGCATGATACTTCGGTTGCACAATAATTAGAATTATGTCCCACAAAGGACTACCTGAGAGGTATTTTTTCCAAGCCAATAATGGATATCTTGACGTAATGCACCAGATTTTGAGGCCGTTGTCTGCACAAGAGAGGGCAACATTATACATGATAATGCAAGAAAATTAGCATTTGAAAAAGATTATACATGGTAAATTAGCATTATACATGGTAAATTAGCATTATACATGGTTTGTCGATGCGCCAAAAAAGATTTTGAGTACATTTGAAACCCAATATAAACTCAACAAAAATAATAAACTATATTGAGATCAGTCATCATATTATGGGACCAATTACAGCATACGGATACATGGGAAAAAAGATAGAACATAATCAAGCCACTTACCTTCATAATCACATATGAATCCCCTGTGAAAAATTTCCCGTAAGAGGACTTTGGTATAGGAACTGGCTTAAAATTTTCAATGCGCCATATTTCAATTCCACTGGATTTTGTCAAGGAGAACATTAGATGTACAAGATCATTAAATATGTATCCAAGATAACAACAACAGCTTGCAGCTTCAGCTGTTAAGTTGTTAGCTTTTCAAAATTATCATCATTAATTTGTATCGTAAATTAATTCAAAACTGAATCAGAATATACATCTATAACATAAAATTTGTGAGTGGTAGACAATTTCTGCAAAGATGTTACATATTTCAGAAGACAAAAGGATACGCTTTTTGTCCAGCTCCCTGGAAAGCTGGATCTAAATCTCTCATGGAAACAGCCATAATGTTCTTGTAGCTTTACTTATCTGATTTCTACAATTTTGGCTTGAAGACAGGAATTGGAGAACCCTGAAAGATGATCAGCACCATTACTCAAGTATGAAAGTAAAAAAATTGGAGATACTCGGATACAGTGTAGTAAGCAGAAACATCAAAGCATGTCAGGGAACAGAAACTATTTGTTAATATTTCCTCTCTTTTTTAAAGGGTAAACAAAAAATTTATTAAGGGAGCCCAAGGAGATACCTAACTGCATAGCACACGTACAATTGCCGATAATATTACTGCAGAAGTGTACACAAATATTGAACCAAAACAACAAACATTCACAGAACGAGGTTATACTTTGTGCTTGTCAAATTAACACAGATTCATATATTAGTTCATTGAGTAGCCCCAAATCCTACCATGGAACAAATCATGGTATTAAGGGAAACTTAAAAAATCACTATTGTTTTGCCAGGTTTGGATAGGAATTTTGTGTAGACATACAAAAATTAAACTAGCATACATGCATACATGTTTCTTGAGAGGAAAGAATGCTTCAAGAAGACTGTTAATAAACATTCATAAACCTCTTAAAACTTTAAAATGAAACCCATTTGTAGTTGCAATCTCAACTCCTTTTTCTTCAAATCATCTCTCTTTCTTATAGTATGTTATAGCTCAGTCAAATTCAATTACTTCCATATGCAGACAAAACAAAACCAATCATCCGCATATATACCGAGGGAAGGAATATCTATGAAATGCTTTACCAGCAGCCCGTAGTGCCACAGGAAATCTGAACAACAGTAACCAGTTTTCAACTCTTGCAACCCACTAGAAGACTGAAAAATCACAAAACAATGTCCTCGCATATTTCTTTAATTTTCAGTCACAGCTACAAAACTAGTCTGTCAGCAGGTTGGACAACAGAACCAACTATACAGGAGAGACACTTGAATTTTCGTCAGGGTAGAAAAGAGCGACATGACACTCATAGTTTCTGTTTGAGAATATAAAATCCAAAGGCAATGGGATGAACAGACTTAAGCTTCTAAAGAGTAAAGACCTTGTATGATCCACTGTTTCATCTAATCCCATTAAACTAATTACTTTTGTGCCCATCTATATAGGGTTGACATTAAGGTCTGTGCATGGTGGATGGACATAAATTTAATGTCAGTAAAAAGAAGCTCTCACATGGTGGTGTAACAATCAGCAACCAACCAATAAATGACACAGACTAGAGAAACAAACAGAAAGCAGACACATTGAAACCGCTGAAAATGAAAAACACCCAATAGAGAAATTTATATGGCTAAAACTTATTTTTAACATCAAATTACGTGCAAAAAAATCGAACCCCGAGAAATTTCAGAAACCCAAAAGGCAGAGTATATATGTATCGAAATTTGAATCGATAAACAAGCTAATGGATACCAGATCAATAAAATTGCAATCCCAACAATCCAATCTACGAATCGGATCACGTTTTCACTTGAATACACAAAACCATTAATTTCCATAACAAAAAAAAAAAAAAAAAAAAACATTCCACATGTCCATTTCCAGTATCGGCAAACATTCTAGATACTCTCATCGTCTTGAATTCATCAAACAAAACAAACATAACAAACAATACCCAGATACACAAATATCTAAAAGAATCAAAAAAATATAAAAATAAGATCGAAATATAAAGAATTACTTACTTGATTAACTCAAAAAAAAAATAACGGCAGCAACCCAGATCCAGTGTAACAGCGAGAATCAATGCGTGAATAAAATTGTAGACTGGAGAGGAAGAAAAAGGTGATATTGAAAATAAAGTAGAAACAGAGAGAGAAGAAGAAGAGAGAGAAAAGTTAGAGAGAGAAAGAGAGAGTTGGAGGGAAGAATGATGAGTGCCAGGCGTGCTTATCACTAACGGGCAACAAAAAGCCCACCCCACAACATCAACTCTATGAACTGTTTTTCTCTTTTTTATTATTATTATTATTATTATTATTATTTTCTGGGATTGTTTTATAAATTCATAATTGCAATTTGCAACTGGGTTTTGATTGAAAAGTAAAAACAAAAAAATCAACAGCAGTGAAAAATGTAAATTCAATCGACAGATTAAAAAATAAAAATAAAACTAAAAAGTACCTTTATAGCTTTAGCAGTTAATCTATTACAGGTGGGATTTGTTCCTCGAGATTCTTTGTTTGTTTCCAGTTTCCATAATTCCATTAGCATTAAAGGAGAAATGACCAGATGAGAAATGCGTTTCTATTTTATTATTATTATTTTTAGAAAAGGAGTAAATGACCTCATAAATTAAAATTAGAATTAGAAAGAAAAAAGAGAAACAAAAAAAATGGTTGGTGAGTGTGACTGACTCTCCGGTTTGTGAGGATTGGGAAAAGTCGGTCACCGGCCACCATTCATGCATTGCCATAAAGCCATAAAGGTGGACCTTCTTGCTAGGGTCCCACTCCTTTTTTTTATTATTTTATCATTTTATTCTACATTTCTACTGCTTCTTTATTTTTATTTATTTAGGAGGGTGTATTCAATTAAAATTCTTAAGGACATTTAAAGACATTTTTTAAGTGACGGATTTTCATGGATTTTTACGGATTTTTACGGACTTTTATAAATCCACATGGATTTTCATTGATTTATTTAGACATCTATCTCAGACTTTTATGGATTTGTTTCGACATATATCTTAGACTGTTATAGATTTGTATAAACATCCATGGACTTTCATGGATTTGTTATCTCTGACTTCTATTATAAATAGAGAAGGGTGACGATATTTGCACCCCTTAAAAGCTGTATGTACACTCCTCTGGTAAGTCCAATCAACTTTATTATTATTTTAAAAAAAAATTAACTCTTAAATGTTGAATTTTATTTATTTTTTTTTGTAGGACACATATCCACCATGGATTGCCTTCACTTTCTAAGCAAACCTCCAACAGAAAAAAAAACTAGCTCATGGCCGGAATAAAAAGAAAATCATTTTTTTTTTGTGTGTTTGTGATTACATATAAAAACAATATTAATAATAATTATGACATCTCCCTCGTTTTATGTTTTAGTTTGCCACTGATCAAATAAACTATGATTTAATTATATAAGATTTCAAATTAAATACATAAATTACATCAAGATGAGTTGGGGTTTGAGCTAATTTTATTTTAAAGTGGTATATTAAAATAATAAAAGAAGATAAAAAATAAAAATAAAAATAAAGGTAAGTTAAATGCATAGAACCTGTATAAATGGCAAAACACAGACAAATAAAAAAAAAATCAACGTTTTTACTTGTATGTGTTACCACTTCGTGGTGTGTGTAACTCATAGAAAAAAAAAAAAAAAAAAAAAAAAAAAAAAAAGACGCTAATCGTGGTAGTGGAATGTGCATTGGTTTATTGTTTATTTATTTTTTTTTTTGGTGTTGTTGGGTAAGATTGCAGTCAAAAAATTAGCAAGGGAAGATCATCCATCATGATTATTTGAGCAGAGAAGAAGTGAGAAGAAGCAACATGTTTCTGTTTTGAGAGAGAGAGAGAGAGAGCAAAGTCCATCAAAATCTCTGGGGAGAAGGCCGGACATGTTATGACATTTGATATTTATATCTCCCACTATCAAGTCCACCAAAATCCACAAAAATCCATGACTTAAGAAAATCCTTTAAAATCTAGTCCTAATTGAATACACCTTGATTCTTATAGACATTTTTAAAGTCTCAATTCAATACACCCAGATTTGGAAGGATTCTTTAAAAGTCTATAGAAATCCTAATTGAATACCACTGGATTAATATAGACTCTTTTAAAGTCTTTAAATGTCCTAATTGAATACACCAGGATTTATAATGTCTTTAAATGTCCATAAAAATCCTAATTGAATACACCCCTCTTAGATAAAAAAAGATTTCCACCGATTACGTTATTTTCAGCATCTTTATTATGCATTTGGGTTTAATTATCCGATACATTTATCTAACCTAAATATAGAGCTTATGTGAAACAATTTTTTATTTTATAACAAAATTCTCAATTGAGAAACTTATTAGAAATGTTGAATATGATTTCTTACCATTTTCCACCAATGCTATTAACAGTAAATAAATGAGGAGCGAGGGTAAAACTCAAAAATGTATCTTGAATGCTATTATGCATTTGAGTTAAATTTATTGCCAAATCTGATGGATATATAACGATGTAAAATAAATTTATCCAATAAAATTATCTAACTTAAATATATAGTTGATATAACAATATTTGTTATTTTATTTTTTTAGATTATGGGGATGGGTTTCTTTTTTTTTTTTAGATAACTAGGGAGATCCACCATGTGCAGGGCCGTAGCTGGCTCGATAGTCAGTCATGGTCGTTTAACCAGGCGCGAATCAAAGACTAGTAGCCCACAGTCGCACTAAGTGGCAAACCCGCGCCCTATGCAGCTAACCCGACCACACCACACAAAATGGGTAAATCACGAGTATGATCTTTGTAGGGAGTCGAACTCAAGGCATGCGCCTTACTCACACAACCCTAGCTCGCCGGAACCAACCAGGCAACCCCGTGGGGTTTATGGGGATAGGTTTCTCGATTGAGAAACTCTTGTGTGAATCCTAGTTAGCGTTTCTCAATATTTCACACAAATAATTATAGTTCATTTAATTGTAAAATAAAATGAGAGAGAGGGAGACAAAAGTTGTATGGTGATTGATCATAAGGTGGATATATATTTTTCTTTAGATAATTGCATTACAAATGAAAATATTCTTCTTCTTTTTTTCAAAATAAATCCATATTCAAGAAAAATCACGATGTGTCACTAATAGAAACTCAAAAATGCATAATAGCATTGGAGATGATCTCTAATGTCTCACAATCTCCCATTTCCTTACATGTAAATATGAATAGGTTTGTCAATTTTGAATCTTTGAGCCTTTTAACACTATCTCCGAGCCTTTTCATACACTGTCCGAGCATTTTCAACAGTAATCCAAACTTTTTCATTTTTATGAATAGATTTGTCAATTTTGAATCTTTAAGCCTTTTAACACTGTCTCCAAGCCTTTTCATACACTGACCGAGCCTTTTCAACAGTAATCCGAGCTTTTTCATTTTTATGAATAGGTTTGTCAATTTTGAATCTTCAAAATTTTTAACACTATATCCGAACTTTTTCATATACTGTCTGAGCCTTTTCAATTATCTTTGAGACTTTTCAATTTGTCTCCGAGCCTTTTCAATTAGATTCAAAATTCACACAACCAGCTTAAGGTTCTGCGTAGCGCCACAAAACTAATTATCCAATGAAGATGCATTGATAATGTTATGGTGTTCAACTTTCATTGGAGGTCTGTTATAGAGGAAGATGAAAGAATAAAATCTCAGAAAACTTCAAAGTAAGAAAGAGAATGAGTAAAATAAGGGCATTTTTGGAAATCACTTATTTTAGTGCCTTTTAAACTTAAGTTATTAAAGTGGTGATTTTCTTATAAAAACTAGTCAAAAAGGTGACATTTCCCACCATTTCCTCTAAAAAAAAATATATATATTGTTATCAAAGTTTTATGAAAACTCCTTTAAATTAAGTTTGTACAAGAAATGGCCTTGAATAAAGTATATTATCCCTATCCATTAAAATGGAAAAAAAAAATTGTGTTAAGGTTAAAGTAGGCGTTAAAGATTGAAAAAAATGAATAATGGCAGGGAACCTTGAACCGTCTCTACTTTGTTTTAAAGTTTTCCCCACAAAGCTGCCTTAACCCACGGCCTAAATAGGGTACTCATAGAGCAACATCTCAGAGACAATCAAGGACCTTAAGCCAAAGAACCAAAATATTTTTCTGTTGTGCAGGATTCTCATTTAGAGGCAAGCATATAGCATACTTAGATTATTACAGACTGTTAATCATCTAATAGAGAAATATTAAAGAAGAAGGAGAGATTTTTAGAAGGCCATAAGAGTTTCTAACACAAAACTGGATATTGTTATTTCTCAATTCGAATGATTTTTACAATGAAAGAGTTCCTCGTATATAGAGGAAGAAAGGAGAGACGTCCAAACTATTTTACAGTGTCTTGCCTAACAGGTGGCAGACAAGATGATAACATGATTACAAAGATAAGGTTCAGCCTATCAGATGGCCAACCATAATGATAATGATTCTATTTTACAGATAAGCACACATCACACATCACACATCATTATTATTATACAGTACACGGTATAAGGATAAGATCAGGGGCTGCTCAAGTTACAGCAAACGTGATCTTCATCATCCGAGTTGAGGGCTCCATAAATAATGCAAGGCCAGGTGTCAATGACCATAGGATCCTGTGAATCAAGTGGGATAGAGTCTTGGAATGGATGCCAGCTGTGAGAAAAATCTCTGGGTATCTCAGGCAGAATGAAGTATTCATCATTAGAGACACCATTGATGTCACACAGGAAGTTGAGGAGAGATATTTGGAGATTATTCGGATAACATTTCTGATAATCATAAGTGGTATGCCATTCATAGCTAATATTGGCAGTCCACAGAAGTCTTTTATGAGGGTTAAAATGGTAAGGCCTGTGAAGTATCCAAATGCATGATACAGTAGAGGCTGAATCAAAATCAAGTTTCCATAAATTATATTGGCCCATGAGCTTGGTGAGCTCATTCTTCCAGTTTGTCAAAGAATCAAACCATTGCAGGAAAGTCCACAGTAAAGAATTCTGTTGGGACGGATCATGGAGATGGACATAAAGTGCCTGAAGAGGAAACACAATGGCATGATGATAAGTAACTGATAAACACCATAAGAACCACAGGACTTGAGGAGAGAAATAATAAAAGGGTGGCATCATGAAAGGATCAAGGAAAGGTCTAGTGGGATTGATGAGTTCATGTCGGCATCTTTGACTTTGGATTTGTGATAGGTAGATCATGAGATGAGACTTAGCAAAGTCCTGTATCTAAGTAAGGGAAGGTTGTTGGTTCTGAGGGATTGTCTCAAGAAGTTCTGGAGGGTAGTTCCATTCTGTGGTGAGAGTTGATGAAGCTGTGGAGGAGGAAGCAGCTGAGGTTGCCATGAAAATGAGGGGAACTCGATAGGACGAGGTAATGAGGTGAACTGGTGGTGGTCTTGAAAACATATCAGCAATTATATTATGTTGACCCTCAATTATATTATGTTACCAAACTCGAGGATTTTAGGGAAAGATAAGTTGTCCATTTGAACAATAAAGTTTTTTGTCTTGAGGTTGAAATCAAATTTTTGGATTCTATTTTTGACAGTAAGGATTTCCTTGTAAATAATGTGGTAGTGCTGTTGAGCATATTTGAATTGTCCACTTGCATGACCACAGTATCTTTTCTGACCATGTTTTTCTTCAATCAGGATGGCCCCCCAAAAGGTGTCACTAACATCAGTCTGAAGAATGAGCTGGCCGGTGAATGGAATAGTGAGTGCTGGCAGAGACTGTGCTATTTTCTTAAGTTTAATTACAGAATCTGTATGACTTGAACTCCAGGGTGGAGGACTCTTTTTCAAAAGAGTAGAGAGGACAGAGGTGTAATGGCTCACCTAGGAGATAAAATCTCTGATGAAATTGACTATTCTAAGGAATTGTTGAATTTGTTTTTAAGTCAAATTTGAATAAGGAAATTGTAACAATTGTTGGGCTAGGTGAGACTAGAATGGTACTGTCCGTTTAAGATATGCAATTTGAGGAATTCTATCTCTGTTTTCCCTATCATATTTTTCTTTTCTTAAAGCATGATACCGTATTTGTCAAGTAATTCATGGAATTAATGGAGAAGTTTGTTATGAGAGTGTTCATCTGGAGAGAACAATAGGATATCATCAATGTAGAGCAGGGCTGAATGTAGGATAGGATGAAATATTTTGGTGATAGCTTTCTGGAATAAAGAAGGAGCTGTCTTCAAACTAAAAGGTAGGACTGTCCATTGGTATTGGGCGTTTGGAAGACAGAACGCTATTTTATATCTTTCATTAGGATGGATATCTATTTGTCAAAATGCTCCTTTGAGATCAAATTTTGAAAGATGGAGGCTCTAGGGAGTTGTGCAAACAGAGTGTTGGTTCTCGGAACAGGGAACTTGTCATCTTTGAGGAAAAGATTAAGAGGTTTGTAGTCAATGACTAGTCACTTTTTTCCTCTGATCTGTTCTAAATGTTTTTCAACATAAAAAGCTTGGCATGCCCATAGAGAGAAGGTAGGCTCAAGTAAACATTGACGAAGCAATTCATCACATTCTTCATTGGCCATTTTAAGGTCAGAAGGCATCATCCCTGAGTGAGAAGCTTTTATAGGATTAAATCTTCATTAAGCTTAAATGGTAGCCTAATAAAGAAATCTGGGTTTTTCCACAAGGGAAAGGGGTGCTTGAAATTAGCATGGCTGTTAGCATAGAGTTGTAGCAATTTTTCTTGAATTTGTTGGAATAAGGGTTGAATTTCAGACAACTGAAAGATTTTGGGAGTGGTGAAGAAAGGTTTGAAATCTCTTTTATATATGATTCCACTGGGAAGGATTCTGAGAGACTTACACTGGCAATAGACATCCTAACCAATTAGAATATCTTTGTCTGGTAAAGGCGTTCATAAATTTGAACCCAAAGAGTATAGGAAGGGAAGATCTTGATACCAATCTTATGTTTGGAAATGAGATTAGTAACAAATATTTTTCCACCAGCAGCTCTGAAGTGACGAACATGGGATTTCCAAGCGTCAGGAGGAAGGATTTTGGGGTTCATCATGGTGTTGTGTGAACCAGTATCAAAGTAGGCAATGACATCAATTGGGTTGGAGTATTTTTCAGGTAGGATTTGGACTGGGACATGAGGGCCTGATTGAGGACTGATTATTGTTGCTTGATATAAGTCCTGGATTGAATCAGTTTCAGAAGAGTCAGGGTATTCTGAACTAGAATTAGAATCTGAGTCTTGAAGTATAAAAGTAGTATTCTCATCAATCCTTTCTTGTTCTGAGAAGATGGATTCAATATCTACATCAGAAGGGCCTTCATTAGTAATCTGTTCAAGTTATTGAACCAGTCTGGCTGATTTTGCTTTTTTGTTTGGACATTTTTTTTTACATAATGTCATATTTTTCCACAGATGAAGCATTTTTGCGATTTGTTCCACGCTCATCTGGACTTCTTTTTGAAATACTTTTGTTTCTTGCTTCTCTTGTGTTTGGGTGAATGGAAATGGTGTTTCTTTTTAGGCTTGCAAGTACACATTTATGTGGATTTGCATTTGATCTGCTGCGAAGGTTGCTTGCACTGGGATTCATATCTTTTTTCCTTCCTTTAACATTATGGAGAAGACTTTCTAGGAAGCATAGAGCTTTTCTAGGGCACCGAGTGTGAACATATGGATTTCTCCCAAGGTTATATCATGGAAGGCTCTTCCAGAAGTGTCAATTCTTCTTTGTAGCTCATTAAGGAGTTCCGTGGGAAGGGAGTTTACATAATCATGTTTGAGGCTTTGATCTTTGATTCCACTAAGAATATGATATTGGCCAGATATTCTTTTGTAGTGGAACTCAATATCTTTTTTTCGAAGTGAACAGCAACGCATCTCAAAAAATTCTTGTCTAGCTTGCTTGTAAAATTGATCTAGGTCTCCAAGGAATTCTCTAAAGATGATACCTAGCCTGAGAGATAAAGAGTGCTTTGACAAACTGTAATTGTCTGTATTCACCAAGGGCTTGGTACTAATCTTTAAGAGATCATGTGAATCTGGAAACAATTCTCTTAGAATCGTCTCTAGTTTTTGTTCTGATTTTGCCATCTGCAAATCAAGTCATACACTCATTTCTGAAATTTACTTTCTCCAGGTATCTAGAGAAGAATCATCCAGGTTAAACCAGGGACCGTTGGTCGGTCTAGAGCCATGAGCTTGTCCTGAAGTGGGGTTTTCTAGAGGCTTTTCAATGAAAGGCGTTGGGCCTGTAGAAGCATCATCATGAGAGTCATAAGTTTGAGCAGATGGTTGAGGGTTTGTCTGAGATGCCATGAAGACTTGAGTCAAGTCAGCAACCTCATTAAAGGCTGAATGATGTGAAGGAGAAGTTGGGTCAAATTCCCACGAAGAATGGGAAGATTCATTAGGAACTGATTCAATTTCTAAGGATGAAGAGGTGTATCGGGAAGTGTATAATACTGGTTTGTACTAGTTTGTCATGGGTTGTTTGTCCTTTCTTAAGGTTGTGGACTTTTTGGTTGACTTCTTAGGTGGATGTTTCTGGAAGAGTTCTCCGGTGGACTTAAAATAATGAGAAGAATCAGGAGGTTTGATTGAAGGTGAGTATGAAGGAGATGTAAAAAAGAATAGGGACTGGGTATATGGTCTTGGAACATAGATGGTGCTGAGGTAAAATGATCCATGTTCATCTATTCAAGTTGTTCCTTGAGACGTTTGATTTCTCTTTCTTTTTGATCAAACTCAGGGCTGAAATATCCATGATTGATATATCGGTGGAAATCAGCATCTAACTTGGCGATCTTGGATTGGAGGTCAGAAAACATGTCTCTGAAGACAGCATCTAATTTCTGTAGATGGTGTTCATGATTAGAAACATGATGGGTAACTCGGTCAATCTTCTGATCAATAAAGTTGAGAACTTTATTTTGTACTTTAGCATTGTGAGATTGCCAGTTGAGTACCTGTTCAGCTTGTGAGGGGTGTTTCAAAGATCCATCAGACAGAACTTTAGTGGTTTGAATAAAAGGTCGGGAAAATCAGTTCCTTTCTGGGTTTGATTAAGGTTCTAATGGAGGGAAATCCTGATCATATTCGGAAGCCATATAACATGGTATAGGTGGAGGTAGAGTTGGAACAGATGAAATCGGTATTTCTAGCTCCGTGGACAAGAGTCCTTCGGATCTCAGGATTTGTAAAGCCCTGTCATAAATGAGAAAGGGTTTGTTTTTGATAGGATGTAAACCTGTCTAAGTGCTGGTCGGATCATCAGGTCTGCAAGGTTTGCGTGAGGGTTTACAAGGGGATAGATAACCCTTTAAACAATCTCGACATTCGTAATCCACATCACACATGTTAGGATCAACATCCCAAATGAAGTGTCCGTTGTTTTTGTCTATGTACACCATGGATCCATCGGCTTGGAAACTATGAATAGGAATGTCGTCTTCTGTGGTGACTGGTCTGATCATGAGAGCTTGAAATATAGGTGGAGCACTAGAGGAAACATTTGAGCTTGAGAGAGGTTTATAAATTATTTTTATGGAACTATCAGCTTCCTTGACGTACTTGGTGTCAGGAGCAACTACCAGGGTAGTGTTCTAAATTTTTTTCTCATAGTTGGTTATCCACTCAAAAGGCATGATCTATTTAAGTTGTTCTTTAGGCAACTGGTTAGGGATTTGAATGATGGTGGGAACTTCATCTTTTCTTTCTGCTTTGATGAAAATGGTGTCTCTAATATGGCCTGGGATGGGAAGTTCAAGGGCATGATCTTAGAGTATGTATGCAATCTGATGATGAAGAGTGGCCATGTATGAGTTTGGTAACATGGGTGCTCCCAAGATCTAGAGTTGTATCTTCAGACAATTGGAAAGATAAGAATCCTGTAACGGGATATTAAAGTTGGGGTAGTATGTGAGAAATATACTACCAGCATGAAGAGTAGATAGGCAAGTACCAATGACTATGTGCTCATACTGTTGGTAAATAGTATTGAGCAGGGCAATCCTTACAGTAACAGGTAAGCCTTTCCTTCCATGTAGAGTGAGGATGATTCGGATTGCACCAACATGCAGGTGAGAATATCCTTCTTTGATCCATTGATCAATCATTTGTTGATCAATTTGGAGATCAACATACTACTCAACAGATGTAGCTGGTACTAAGCAGTTATCAAGAACTGTTGACTGAATGTATTCTTTTGTGAGAGGAGACCTGTGTTGGATAAGTTAAGTCATTCATCTGACCAGAGATTTATTTCTCTTGAAGATGGTGTATGGATTCAACAAAGGTAAAGATGTTTCATTAATTTGAGCAGATTCTGGGATATGGGTGTATTCTACAAGGTTTTGTATTTTATTGGACTGGGTTTTTCTAATAGAAGGAGGGAGAGACAGAAGAAGATAATATAAGTGGAACTAAAGCTGCAGGAGATGAAATATACGAAGTGTTTGCCATAAGTTTAAAGTTCCTTCTTCAATATTTTCTCTACTTGATTCAAAACAGTCTAACTCTTTTCCTGGTTCTTTTTGTTATAGGCTAATTGGCACGGATACCCCCTGAACTATACCTGAATTTGCACCTTACCCCCTGAACTTTTTTTTTTGGCCATTAAACCCCCTGAACTCTTGTAATTTGGCAATCGCTGAAGGAATTTGACCCCTCAAATTGCTGAAGGAATTTGCCCCCTCAACAGGGGGTAGATTCCTTCAACGATTGCCAATTTACGATAGTTCAGGGGGTTTAGCGCAGAAAAAAAAAAAGTTTAGGGGTCACAGTGCAACTTTTTGAAGAGTTCAAGGGGCATCTGTGCCAATTAGCCTTTGTTATATTATAAACATTAGAGTGAAGAGAATGAAATATGATTTAAACTTATAACCTCATTAAGATGGGTGTGGGTGTGCACGCAAGGCCAGCTCAAGGGTATCTGAGGCTTTAGGCGAAAAAACTAAAATTAGCCTTTTTGTAATTGATATTGAATTTTCTTTTAAATAAAATTTATTTTAATTTCCATAGTAAAAAAATAAGGGATATTATTATTTTCCCCCCTGAGGTTTACCCTATTGTTAAGACGAGGATAGGGTTTGGGCTTATTGGCCGTTCTTCCCCCTAAAAGCAAACTTATGTTAACTGACCCCCTTCTGACACACTTTTCATCCGGTCAATCTATTTTATGCCCCTTTGACCGTTCAATGGGAAGGAAATGACCGATTTACCCTTGA
The DNA here is from genome assembly GCA_954870605.1 of Acer campestre. Lineage (NCBI taxonomy): Eukaryota > Viridiplantae > Streptophyta > Magnoliopsida > Sapindales > Sapindaceae > Acer > Acer campestre. The sequence goes on from OX940804.1 coordinate 20,261,150, forward strand.
TGAATTAATGAACTAAATTTTTTTTAAAAAAAAAAAAAAAAAAAAAAAAACTAAAATAAAAAACACAATTAAAATTATATAGATCACCACCGTCCATCTCAAAGATGGACGGTGGAGATCTCTTTTTTTATATTTAAATTTAATAATAATAATAAAAATAAAATCGTTACTTCAGTATATATAAAAATTATTATTTATTTAATTAAAAAAAAAAAAAAAAAGAGTCCACCACCATTATCATCGATTTCCAGAACAAAAAAATTTCCAGAATCCAGATCATCATCAACATTATCATCATCCAGAAAAAAAGAAAAAAATTATAAAAAAAAAGCCATAACATAAACACCACCACCATTATCATCGATTTCCAGAACAAAAAAATTTCCAGAACCCAGATCATCATCACCATTATCATCATCCAGAAAAAAAAAATTATAAAAAAAGCCATAACATAAACACCACCACCATTATCATCGATTCATCATCATCATCATCACCAATCTCCAAACCCATAACCCAGTTCTGTTTCAAAAAAAAAAAAAAAAAAAAAAATCATCACAAAAACCAAACCCAAATCATCATCAAAACCAAACCCCCATCATCATTAACACCAAACCGACGATTTTCGCCCACTTCTGATTAAACCACTTACGAAATCAATCACAAACACACCACCACCATCAACCACTTCCGAACCGAACCACCCACACCCATTGTCAATCACCAACACCAACCCAGACCACCAACAAATCAGAGGTGAGAAGGAGAAAGGGATGGATTCTGGGTTAAAGGAAAGAGAAAGAGAAAAGGGGATCAGAGGCGAGAAGAGATGGATTTGGGTTTCGATCGGCAGCGATTTGGGCTTCGATCTGGGTTGGTGGTCGATTTTCGTTTGGAGAAAGAGAAAAGGGGACCAGATCGGGTTCGAACGAGATGATGGTTTGGTGGTGGTGGTGTGTGCGTGAGAGGGATGGTGGTGGTAGTGGTGGTGGTGGTGGTGGTGGTGGTGTGTGTGAGACAAATATGGTGGTGGTTGGGTGGCTAGGGTTTGAGAGAGAAGAAGGATGATGATGATGATGATTGAATGTGGTAGTGAACTTAGAGAGAGAAGAAGAATTGTGATATTATTATTATTATTATTATTATTAAATTTAAATAAAAAATAAAAAAGAGATGGTCAATGACGTTAATGCCCTTCCATTTAACAGTCAAAGGGGGCATAAAATACATTGACCGATGAAAATTGTGCCAGAAGGGGGTCAGTTAACATAAGTTTGATTTTAGGGGGAAGAACGGCCAATAAGCCCAAACCCTGTCCTCGTCTTAATAATAGGGTAAACCTTAAGGGGGTGGGGGGGTGGAAATAATAATATCCCAAAAAATAATCAAATTTTGTATTCCATAATTTTTTTTTCTAAAAAGGTTTATTCAATATTTACTTTTAATATTGATATACTTTTTTATTGTATTTACACTATCTTGACGTAATACAATCACTCTTATTCAATGGTATTTGATGAAAGATAAATAAAACTTGTTGGGAGAGTTTGATTAGATTTAAAAAGAACAATCACTTCCCAATGTGGTTTGATGTTAAAGAGCACCAATTCTGTATGTCTTAGATTGGAGTCGCTACAATCATTGGTGGTGTATATATATATAGTCTTTCTATTATCAGTTCGTCCTGATATCGAAGAATGTGAACCATAGATTATGGAGAAATTTTGACAAATGCATATACTTTGAGTCAAAGTATGTAAATCTAATGGTCCATATTTTTCGTCCTGATATAAAATATATCATGACGAATTAACAATAGAAAATTTATATATATATATATATTGTACTCACTATTTTGGGAATTATAAATCTTTTAATTTAGTTAATATTGGATTACAGTCTAATGAGAATTAAAAAATCAATTGAGAAATTAATGAAAATGTGTGATAATGAGGAAAGTTATAGAAAAATAAATAAAAGTGTTTAGAAGCTAAGCAACTATAAAATAAAAAATTGGGGCCTAAGTTTGTGGAAGTTTGGCGCTGTGTGCACTCATCATTGAATCACATCAACTTTTATATTTTATGATACTTTTAAATATAGTACGTGACTTATACATTAAAAAAAAAATATTGTTAAAATTTTGAGAATAAAATAATTTAGTCCACTCAGTATATCATATATAGTGTAAAGAAATCCAATTTAGAACCAATTAAACTTTTTATCAAACTTAAATGTTTTCCATAAATTTTACTAATGACATGTTTAAATACTAATATGTAGAAAAAAAATCGGGTCCCGCCAACCCAACTATCAATTAATTAATTGATCTCTTTTGAGGAATATTCTTTTTTTTTTCCTTCTCTTGTGAATATTAGAAGGGTCCTAATCACGACTTCCGGTTCATAACTTTATATATTAAAATGTTTAATAATTCAAAAACTGCCGCCCAGCCGCCGCTGTCAGATTGTGAAAACATTCTTCCACCACCTTTCGGCACCAACGCTAGGGCGACGCTCTTTATTCTTCTTACTTGTTAATGAATATTTGACAATTCACGGGCCAATTAGACTATTGGCTGTACCTAATAATGATTTATGAGTACTTTAGCGATCTCTTTTTTTTTTTCTTTTTTTAAATTATAAAAATTGCTGGGATCCGGTAAGATTAGACTCTACAAGCACAATCCGGAATACTACTCTCATTATCAGGAAGATGGTACAAATGGATTACAACTCTCACAACGGAGAGAGGGTTGCTCCCAATAGAATGAGAGAGGACACCCACACATAGGATTTAATAGTCAAGGTTAACAAATTATATATATACTAAGGCAAAGCTTGAACCTTGGTGGTGGAGCATCTCTTGGAAGACTTCAACCACCAAGGCAAGAGGCCACTGGTGATCTTTGTTTTTATTTTTTTTTTTATTGCAATTTCTAGAAAATAAGATTATTAACTTTGAGGGTGCGTTTGGTACGCGGGACGGGACAGGACAACGTGGGACAATTTGTTCTTGTCCCACGTTTGGCACGTCTTTAGCATGGGACAGGACAGGACAAGGTGGGACAAAAATCACAAAAAATTATCTCACCTAAGACCCTAGGACAACATGGGACAAGTGTCAAAAAGACCAATTTACCCTTTAAATTTTCAAACAATTATAATCATGTATAATATATTATATTATATATATATTATAATTACATATATAATATTATATAATAATATATTATAGATAAAATATATTATTATATATAATAATATATAATAATATTTAATAATATATATCCTATATATAATAATATTCAATATATCATATATATATAATAATATTAATATATATATATAATATATATTGTGTATATATATATATATTATAATATATACATATTATAATAATACATATATATCATATATACTATGTGTTAATATATATATATATATATTATAATAATATGTTTATATTATAATATATATATATAATAATATTCTATTAAATATAATAATATAATATATATATATGATACTGTATATTAAACATTATTATTATATATAAGATATATATATTATATTATTATAATATATATATATATATATTAACACATAGTATATATGATATATATATATATATATAATTATAATACATATATATATATATTAACACACAATATATATGATATATATATATATATTAATATGTATTATTAATATATATATTATAATATATATATTATATAAAATATATGTAATATAAATATAATATATATATTAATATGTATTATTAATATATATAATATATATATATTAACACATAATATATATGATATATATTATATAAAATATATATGTAATAAAAATATATAATATATATAATAATATATAATATATTAAATATTATTACGTATATAATAATATTATTACCCACACAATAATATATATATATATATATTATTACATGTAATAATATTTAATATATATCTTATATATATAATAATAATAATATTTAATATATCATATATATATTATATTATATATATATTATTATATATAATAATATAATATATCATATTGTTATATATATAATACATGTAATATTCTATATTAATATATAATAATATCAAATAATAATATATATATATAATATAATAATATGTTATATATTATATATTTTATTATTTAATATTATTATATATTATATATATTATATAATATTATAATATATGTTGTTATATATAAGAGAGGTATTCTAGTCATTTGAACCTCTTGTCATGTTCTGTCCCAGCCATACCAAACGCATAATAGTACAGTCTACAGTTCTATCCCAAGCTTTCCAAACACAATACAAAACAATTTATCCTGTCCCGTCCTGTCCTGTCCCACCTTGACCTGTCCCATGTCCGTGCCAAACACACCCTGACAACCAATGGATAGGTCTTTTCCTGCAGAACTGGGTGAATATTTAGCATTAACGGAAGGCTTGCTCCTTTCTAAAATGTTGGGTTTCTCTGTTGGCTGGGTTGAAGTTGATGCTGTAAATGTGGTCTCTGGGGTCAATTCTAATCGTTTCTTGTCAAGTAAAGCTAGCCCTATAATTAGTGACATTAAGGCTCTGTTTAGAGATGTTGGGGTTATTAACAGTCAGGTTATCCCTAGAAATAGGAACGTAGTGGCTCATACCCTAGCCTCTCTAGCCTTTTCCTCTTATGAGGACAAAACTTGGCTTTTCGAAAAGCCAGATTGTATTGCTTCTTTGTTATAATGGAAGTTGTTGTTAAGTTTCAAAAAAAAAAAAAAAAAAAAGATTATTAACTTTGACACATTACCTCTTAGTAAAGATGGTAGTGCACCTCTTTTACACAATGACGTTGGAGGGTTCGAATCTCACCATACACATTTACACCCATGTATGGAGAGTTTTCTCTCGATTGATGAGAGTAGTTATTCGGACTTTAGGTCCCGATAGCCTAGTGTAATAGTTGTAAATGTAATAATTTAAAAAATATATATATTAACTTTGTAATTATATTATTTCAAATAAAAATAAAAATTATCAAAAATGACCACATCTATTTCGTGAAATTTGTTTTAAACCTCATACGAAAGTTTAACCATTAATAATCACGAAAATCCCCAGCAACATCTTTTTTATTTTATTTATACTTTTTACTAAAAAACGTGAAACCTTGAAGAAAAATGTAAAACCTTGGATAAAATGTGAAATCCGGAAGAAAACATTAAACCTATGAGCAAAATGTGAAACCGTGTGGAAAAATGCGAAACCTTTAGCCTATGTTTGGTAGGGAGGAAAGGGGAGAGGAAAGAAAGGGGTGGAGGGAAAAGTTGAGGGAAAAGGGATAAGTGTGTATTTGGTATAGAGAGAAAAATGAAGGGAAAAGAAAAGTGGAAGGAAAAATGGAAAGAAAAATGGGTGTGGGAGCCATAATTTTCTTTCCTCCCAAAAGTGGGAGGAAAAGGGAGGGAAAGAAAGAGTAAAAAAAGAAGTGGGGCCCACCAATTTGGTAAATTACAATTTTATCCAAAAAAATTAATATATAAAATATAATATAAGGGGTAAAATAGTAAAATTGATAAAATGATCTTTTCTTTCCTTTTTGTTTACCAAACAACACAAGGGAAAATCATTTTCCTTTCTTTCCCTTATGTTTTCTATCCCTTCAAATCTTTCCAAATCTTTCCATCATTCCTATTTTCTTTCCTCCCCACCAAATGGAGCCTTAAGAAAAATATGAAACTTTGGAGAAAAACGTGAAACCTTGGCCTTTTTTAAACAAAAAATTACTGAAACACACCTCCAAAACCTTGTTTTTAACTTTCTTTACGAAAAAAGTATCGAAACATCACCTCTATAAGGATTGTTTTTGTAGAAAGCGAAACTTTTTTAATTTTTTTTTTTTTTTTTTGAAAATTGAATAGTGCTGCCAGGAAGTGCCTACCCCAGTGGTCTTATTGTCACACTTTTGCGTGCACTACTTGGGTAGCGCACCCAAGCAGCACTAGCGACAATGTCGTTTGGGCCCAAGTGGGGCCATCATTGAGCAGTGCTTAACACATTGGCGAAGGTGGGAGAGAGAGAGAGAGATGAGAGACAAGGAAGGTAGAAAGAGATGAGAGAGAGTTTGGAGAGTTTTTTATATGGGGGGTGTATGGGTAATTTCTCAAAACGTGGTTGTTAAAATTAAATTTTTATCTGTTTAAAAACAAATATCTAATGTTTCTACGGGTTATTCTAATTTTATCAACAAAAACAATTGTAATTAAAGAAAAATTGCACCATACTTGGTCTTTTTATTAGTTCAATTTTAAGACTATGGGCGGTCTAAATAGATAAATGCATACTTGTTCTCTAATTATATTTATACCAAACTTTGGAGGACAATGTTTTTACCCCTATAAAATGGATGATGATGGAATTTAGATCTCGTCCATCGATTATGGTGATCATATATCAAGAGTCCATTTTTTTTTTTTAATTTTTAAATTAATTAATTTTAAATAAATAGTTTAAACAATTTGTTTTATTTGAAAAGCTAAAAGACTCTTTTGCCCCTAAACAATTAATTTTTCACAAAGGATCACTGACAATAGGGGATATTTATATAACTTTTGACAAAATATTCATATGTGTGAGATTATGTAAACACAAGGGATGCTTGTTTAAATACCCATTTTAATCATTACAATAGTTTTAGTATTTTTTTTTTAAATAAATAAATGAAATTCATAGAAAAAAATTAACTACACGTAAGCCTACGCATCGTCCAACATAAAATGTTTTCTAATAGTTCTTTTACTAGCCTATGAATCATACTTTTATATCTACATGGAACTCCTAAAATTCCCATTAAGATCGACAAAATTGAAAAATAATTTTAAAATTTTATGTTGGAGCAAGAACCGCCTTGTCAATCAGGAATATTTGACTAACTATAAAAAGTTATATAAAAAAATAACCATCTAAAATATGTAAATAAATAAAATTTTTTTACACATTTTACAAATTGTCAACAACAAAAAAATTAACCATAGTTTAAAGTTTTATTTCACTCTATAGCTTAAATTATAAAAATATCTATACAAATTTTTATTTTTATTTTTTAGAAAAATGTGAAACCTTTGTAAAAAAAACGTGAAACTTAGGGGAAAACAAATATGAAAAACATAGAACCTAGGAAAAAAAATGTGAAAACGTGAAACTTTGGAGAAAAATGTAGAGAAAAAAATGAAACCTAGAGAAAAAAACGTTAAAAATGTGAAACATTGAGGAAAAACATGAAACCTAATGTGGTGTTTGGATGTTTTTTTTAAAAAAACTATTTTCTATTTTCAAAAAAACTTTAATGTTGTTTGGTTACTTATTTTATAAAATTGTTTTGGAAAACAAAAAACAACTTTTTGAGAGTTATAAGGGTTTGCTCGATAAGCACGTTTGGTATCATTTTTAAAATGATGTTTTTGACTATAATTTTTTAAAATAAAAATGATATTTTTTATAAAGGGGAATTATCATTTGGGTCCCTATGTTTTTTGTTTTTTTTTTTGTTTTTTGAATTATTTGTTTTTTAACTACTTATCCATTTTTTCATTAGCTTGGTTCCTATATTTTCAAAAACCTATCAATTTGGTTCCTCTATGAGTCAACCGTTAATGGTTCCAATGGTATTTTTGTCTTTAAATAAAAAAGATGCCACATGACAACACCAAACAATAAATAATTTTTTTTTTTTTAAAATGTTTATATAATATAAAAAAATTAAGAAAATAAAAAAAGTTATAAATCTCCACCGTTCAAATCGAGGTGGATGGTGGAGATTTATTTATATAATTTTTTTTTATATTTAAAATAGGTAGATTGATCTCCATCGTCAATATTAGATATGGATGGTGGTAATCATATAAGTTCCTACAATGTTATGAACTAAACAACCTAGGTGGGGTGGGGGTGAATAAGTTGATGTTCTAATTTTTAAAAACTCTTTCGAGACTCTTGTAAAACACTTAGTAAGCATACACTCAAAGATAACAACTATCACTTATACACAAATACACAAATACACAAATACACAATACACCACCCTTAATCTAATTCACATCAACATATACAAGTATATTAAAAAGAACAATTAACAAGAAACAATTAAAATAACAAATAACAAGTAAATCTACAAAGTCGTTGATATATGATATTCCACAGAGCTCTTCAATTTACAAGTTGTAATCAAATGTATTCACAAATTCACTAAGTCACAATATTATAACTTGTTTACACAACGACATATTAAAAACAAACAAGTCTACTACTTAATATTACAATTAACCTTTTCAAATTGCAAGTTGTAATTAAGTGTATTACAAAATCCTTTGTATCACAATATTACAACTTAAACATACAACAACAATTAGGAAGGGAGTTAAGGAAGAAAAGCTTGCACAAGTATTTTTATGTGATAAACCTCCAAAAAGGAAACATCCACGGGTTGAACTATTCAACCACCTACGAGCAACGCCATTTTTCATTAGTTGGATAAAAGTACACCCTCAAAGCGATCAACCCACATGATTGTCTACTTCATATTGGATATCCCTTCTATCCTACCCTCGGGCCTTTTATTAGAGAAAAACTTGCTGGCACTCAACTTTGAAGCTGAATGCCTCTAATTGAGTTCTCTATGCTCAACCGATGAATCTGCATGATCCTAGTCGAGACTCCCTTGCTCAAGCTAGAACTGCATGTTCCAACAAGAGACTTTATATCTATGCAAGGCTTCCTAACATGATCAAATGTGATTTTATGCAAACACATGCAACATAGAATATATGATCAATAATATATGACCATCACATATGAAAAGTATGGATTAGATACATTTCATGAAGAACTAGAAATAGACATAAAAGTTCACAAATGTTATTTTTCTAGTCCTTTATACATGAACAAAAACCTAGAAAATCCAATCCAACCAAATCACACTTAAATCCTAGATTTTATTCATGCAAACTAAAGCTTGAAACATAACATATTCATTAAGCACATGTTCAAGACTTTAGAACTAAAATAAAAAATGCTAGAATATAAAAATATGTTCAATCAAGTTTCTCTAGCAAATATTTAGAGCACATATTCACAAAAATAATCAATTAAATCTCAAAGGCCCTAAATATAAAATTAAATGTGCTAAACCTAAAATATATTCAATTAAAAGATCCTAGCACATGTAAAAGCTATCAATCATCATAACAAATTCAATTAACACTCAAATAGCCCTAGATTATAAGCTAGTCACAATACAATATTCAAACATGTGATTTTTGGCTCTACAACAACCTAGTCAACAATTAAATCACAAAATGAATAAATCTAGCTTGTATTTGAAGTTATATCTTCATACAACACTTGATCAAGCCAACTACATAAAAATAGGAAAAAGACCCAAGGTATTTCAACATTTTAAGGCTTTGAAATTCAAAGGATAATAAAATACCTTGGCTTGTGTGTGCTGTCAGGAAAATGGTGTGAGACACCAAAAATGCTTGAATAATTAGCTTTCAAACCCTTTGGAGAAGATAGAGGACTTCAATACGGTTCTCTCACTTTTTGAATCACTCAATTTGGTTGAGTATTGAGTGGGATATGATGTTTTGAAGTTGAGAGAAAACACAAAACTCCATTAATTATTATACATTGATAAAATATCAGACAGTTGCCTATTGAATTGATTATGATAAATACGGGACAAATGGGTTTTGGGAGCTTCATAAGTTTTCTAATTCAAGTGACGATTTTTTGACTGGTTTCAAAATGAAACAATATCAATTGGCTTTACTATATTACCCTAAGATTGACCTCACATTGAGAAGTGAAGGAGAACTTTATATGGTATGTAAATGTTTGATGTTTAGAGTGATGGTTTACCCCTTTATGTTTTTTTTTTCACTATTGCATTATAGTATTTGTCTTTTATATTCAATGAAAGTTTCTAATTAGGGTTGGTAAAACGGGTTGATGGGTCGTGTTGGGCCCAACACGAGCACGGCCCGTTTTGTTAGGATTTTGGTTTGTGTTGGCATGAATTTCATATCAAAACGATGTTTGTTTTGTATTATTTAGTTGTCTTAGATCGATGATGATTCGACCTTCAAGGAAGACTTGACAACTTTCCATACAAGATGGTGTCTTCAAAGAGGAATAAGCTACATTGCTCATCAAAGGTATATTTGACCTCATTCCTCTTACAAGGCTTAGGCACACACACACATGACATTCATATGTGTCTACATAGTTGTACACCATTGGTATAACACATTCACATACTTGTTGAAATGTGCACATGCAGTCGATTTAATTTAACAAACATTGTGAAATTGCATGTTATATGACTATCTCTAGGAAATTGCATACTTGTGTGACTTTGTGTTTATTTGTTTTTGTTTTATTGTTTTTAGACTTGAACATGATCTCATATGATTCCTTATTGAGTTGAGGTCATTTCGGTTACTCACTCATTAGGTTTCCAGTCGAAACTAGGAAGCTACGCCTCTTTACGTTCTCATACGTTGTGTTGTCTTCGTCGTCATATTCCGAGTTGAATTCTCAATCTTTTGTCAAAGTTTCATAGTCGTCCTTATGCATGAGGGAGTCATGGTTCGTAATCCAAAGATGGATTCAAATTCAGAGTTTGGAGGCCCGAATACGGTCGAAGAACGCGAGAAGAGCACAAGGGAGTCAAGAATGGCCAAATGTCATTTGAAGGTGAGCCCTTGAGAGGTGCGTAAGCCTCATGACTCACACTCCTCTCTACCCCATAAGGCTCACGCGCCTCTCATGGAGTGGTGACGACACGTCGTTGCAATGTCGGTCAAAAGATGAACATTTAAGTTTGATCTCGCTAGCGCGCGAGTCACAGGGACTAGCACAGTGGCAAGTGAGGGTATCGTTCCGCAGGGAGGTGGGATTCACCGACCATCACCAGTTCTAGCTATTATTACAACACTCCGAGAGAACTCATGTGTTGCGTTTACGGAAAAGTAGTAAATAATATAAATAAATAAATAAACTAACATAATATATACATGGATAGGATGGAATGGAGAGATGGCATGAAATGTGGTTACACTAAGGAAATGATTCAACCGTGACAATCCTCCTAATTAAGCTCTAGACTCACTTAGTCCCTCAATGTGCAAGTATATCATAGGCTCGTTTCCCCTTAATTGATCTTTAATCTCTCTCGAGTCTTAGAAATCACATCCACACAATGCATGGATTCATTAAGTACTTTGGGACACACACACGAGCAATGTATGCCAGCCTAGTGATCTCTCAACTGTCTGGTCATATACAGTGGTTATTTCATTGGGCATATAATGCACAACCACGTGGGCCATACTACAGCCAATAATTCATTCACAATGACTAACCAAATACGGGATGACAACTAAGTGAAAGCATTAAGAATACAAGATACCCATACAACACTTATGTTATATGCTCGTGTCCCTTTAATTAATCTCTATTCTCTCTCGATGTTTTAGAGATTACATCCATGCATAAATGCTTGGATTCATTGAGGACTGTGGGACACACACACGAGCTCTACACGCCAGCCTAGTGATCTCTCAACTTACTGGTCAAATGTAGAGGATATCACGCTAGACATGTTAATGTGAACCACGCAATATATAACACACAGCCTAAATATCATCCACAAGGTGGCCAACTGAGTGAAAGCATTAAGTAATAAAATACCCCTATAACTACACAAGCCCAAGAGGAATTCAATTTGTCTTTACTCTAGATATGGATTCGGTTTTATCAATCTCCCTAGGATGGCTAGACATGTGAAACAAGTTTACCAAACAACAATATGCAAATAAGTTGGTTGTTATACATTAAGAACATTCAATCTAGGTTAAGGGTTCATCCTCTTGATTTGGGAATTATCCCTAAATCAATTTATTACCTAATCTGGTCAAGGATGGATAATTGTGTCTTAAAAAGACCCATTAAGCACAAGGATTTGAACCAAGGCCAATTTAGCAACTAAATGCCTGAAATGAAACCTTTCCCACTCTTTGGAGCCAAATCTCTAACACTCCAATTATTCTAAACATGACATTTTGGTCATCCATCAATCAATCAACAATCATGAGATGCTAAATTACATTACTCCTACATTAAATTACTCTACTCCTAATCCCAATCATGGACACAAATCAATTTTGGACCTCTACACACATAGATATTGCAATTAGAGCTTAAAACATGTAATTAGCAAAGAGTAAAACAAAACCCACATGAATTTAAGAACAAACAACATATATAACACAAGTGTAGGGTTTACAATATTCCCCAAATCGGGGTTACACATCAAAGAAGCAAGAAATACAAAGAAATGAGTAAATAAGAGCAAACCCTTGAAGACAAGTCCTCCAAAGATGCTCAAAACCTTCCTAGCTCGGATTTGGTCCGAAAACCACTCCTATTTCCTTGCAAACTGCTCTAAAATGGATGGAGGAGGTGTGAAAATGGTGGTGGAGGTGTGTGGTGAGCTCCCATGGAGGAAGAACCTCCATGGGAGCTTGGATCCTCTCCTTATTTGGTGAAGGAGATGAAGAAGATGGAAGAGAGAGAGAGAGTGGGGCGGAAGAGAGAGAGAGGAGAAGTTAGAGATTCTAAAAAACTGAAGAAAAGGGGATATATATAGTGGGGAGGAGCTTTAGGGCAGAACTAAGGTGAAAGGATGAGAATGCCCTCGCAAAAGTGGCTGAAAATTGGCCATCTCGCGGGTGGGTTTCCAGCAGCATGCACCGTTACTGAAACGGGCATAACGTTCTCCACAAACATCGGAATTGCATTCTTGAAGAACCGTTGGAAAGAAGACTTATGGATCTTTCTAACCATATGTAGCATGAAATCTAGTTCGATTGGAGTAAGGAGATATAGCCCCCGCAAGTGGAGCATTTTGCAGGAATCTTTCGTCAAACCCAACCCATGAATTATGCTCCCTATTCTGCGGCCAAGGGAGCAGAATTACAAAAAGTGATCCTCTGCCAAGAAAATGCGCCCTATTATGCGGCCCCTAAATGCAAAACAAGGGTGCATAATCTAACTTTCAAAAATTACACTTTTGCCCCAAAATTCTTACATTTTTACAAAAACGCCCCTCACCTGGAAGAAATCTTGAAACACTTATTTAAGCCGTTAAATACCCGATTTTACCTGGGAAACAAGCATAAAAGATGAAAGTAAAGGGCTACACAACGTGTAAAAATAAGAGTTATCAGGTGGTCAGGTGGCTGACCATGATTGGTCACCTCTCTCCCTCTCTTTCTTCTCTTTTAAATTCCTCATTTCCCTCCCATTTCATTTAAAATAAGAAAAATTAAAAACACTAAGTGTAGAGTTTTCTCTCCAAACTTTCTCACCGTCTATACACTATAACTTTCTCATTCGGATTCCGAATTGAGTGATTCAAGTTAGAGAAGCTACGTAATTAAGTCCTCTACCTTTTCTAAGAGAGTTTGTAGTTGTTTGATCGAGTTTTCTAGTGGCTCTACCCCCAAAACGAACCATCTCGTGATTCTTAAGTATTTGACTTATCTTTGTGTTTTCTTCTTTTTAAACCTTCAATTACCTTGGATTTTCTTCTTCTATATGTATGTGTATGTATGATGAATGCTATTGAGAAAGATAGCTTTATAATCAAACTTAATCAAGTCTAATTAGAGACAAATGTGAACTAGTTTCTATGATTCTAAATTTTCACATGTTTGAGAGTTGTATTGTGATTAGTTTGATATCTATGGTTATTTGTGGATTGATTGATTCATTTTATGATCAATAACCTTGGCATGTGTTTGGATCATTTAATTGAACATATCTTGGATTAACACATTTGATTTTGTTATTAGAGTCTAATAGGATTTAATTGATTATCCATTATATCCTTGCTCTAAATGTTGGCCTAGATTATTCATTGAACATATTTTGTGATTCTAGCATTTTATTTTTATTTTTTGTGTATGTTTCTAATATCTTGAATATGTGCTTCATGTATATGATTGATTCAAGTGTTGGATGTGTGAACGAAACTAGGAGCCATATGTGTTAGGTGTTTTCACATGCTCTAGGTTTTAATTCAAGTTTTGTATCTAGACTATTTTGACTTGTGTTCTCACATGATTAAGTCTAGTTTTCATGGAATGTATTGATCACATGTTCTATGTCGAATTGCTTGTTTGTATCATTTGTATTTATTAATCACACTAGGAAGTCCTTGTAAAAGACATGAAGTCTTGGTTAGGACATGTGGTCTAGATAACCAAGCAAGAAGTCTTAACTAGGACAAGATGTCCGGATAGTCAAGCAAGGAAGCCTTGGTTAGGACAAGAGGTCCGGATAACTAAGCAAGAAGTCATGGCTAGGATCGGGAAAGTCCAGATAGCTATGCATGGGAGGCTCTCTAGAAGCATGAGTGTCTTGGATAGGGAGTTGGCTACAATATTGGTAGGCTCGGGCGTTTGGTTAGACATAGACTCTAATAGAGAGTTGTACATGGGATGTGTATGTACTCTTGAGGAATTTCTAATCTTCCAACGATGTTGAGTAGACATAGACTCCAATATAGAGTGGTTCCGCACTCTTAAGGAATTTCTAATATACTAATAGGGATTGGGTAGACATAGACTCCAATAAAGAGTAGATCATAGGTTGGTCACTTTTGAGGAATTTCTAATCTATCATCCAATATATATAGTACCCAATGGTTGTAGTTCAACCCGTGGATGTTTCCTCCTTCAAGGTTTTACCACGTAAAAATATCTCTTGTGTCAATTCTTTCTATCTCTCTCTTTCATATTTGTATATGTGTATGTTTTAATCTTGTTGCATAATATACACTTGTGATGTATTTTGAAACAAGATTTTGTTAAGTATGATATATAAGCAAATCATTTTGATCATAATTGTATATTCTTTTGTACATTGATTCTTTTGTATAAGTTATATTTTGATTGATACTTGTAACATATTGAACATTATTGGTAATATAAGTATTTTTTGTTGTTGAGTTTTAATGTTATTCTTCCTCTTGCTACATGTTGATATATAGACAATGCTTTAATGATCACATTCTTATTTTGTTTATATATGTATGTATGGTTTATGTGTTGTAATATAAGTTATCTTGAGGGACAAACTTGTGTTTGTTAGGGATTGAAAAAGGTGTAAAAACTTATTCACCCCCCTAGTTATGCTTTAGGCAATTTAACTACGTTTGTATATTTCACATTTATTTTTGACTCGTCACGAACACAATACATTTATTAAATAGGTCAAACCCCCTAAACATGAATATGACACGAATATAAATGGGTCAACATGACATGACATGGTTAACCTATTTATTATACAGGTCAAATCATGTCTGGTCAACATGACCTGTTTACTAAAATATGAAGTGTGAGCCCGTTTAACCCAGTTAATTGACACTTATAAATGACCTATTTAACTTGTTTAATACATTTATCACAAAAATAAACAAATACTTACCAAATAAAAACAAGCAAATGATACAAAAATCCAAATAATTAACAAATAATTAGTCATCTTTTGCAAATAATAAATGGTAAGCTCACTACTACAAAAAAACTTCATAGATATCACTTTTTTAATGATTTAAAAACATATATAGATCGCTTTTAAAAGCAATCTCTATTTAAGTGATCTTAAAAAAAAAAAAAAAAAAATCTAATCGGTTATAAAATGATCATGTAAAACTCAATAAAGATCACTTTTAACTTCAAAAGTCATTTCTATTTAAGAAATTATTTATAATAACTTAATAAAAAGTGATCTTTTATACAAACATAAAAATCACTTCTTTATAAAAATGACCTTTTTATTACTTATTACATTATTAAGTTCTAAAAAATGATCTATTTTTAAAAATATAATAGAATATTTTAATTCATTTTAAATCATAATTATTCTCTAATTTTTTTGTGTTTATATCAATCACTACATGAAAGTTTATTTTAATTGAATACAAACAAAAATTATCAATCATTCATTAAAAAAAAAAAAAAAAAAAAAACACATAACACAAAAGGTTTCAACAATTTTATTTCATCCGAATTCAAAGTCAATAACCAAAAAAAAAAAAAAAAAAAAAAAAAAAAAAAAAAAAAAAAAAGACCTCTCAATTCTATACATAAGAATCTCAAAACCAAAAACAAACTACAAAATTAACTTTAATATTTATGAAAGTTTAACATTACAATATTTATCAACTTGCAGAATATCTCAATCTTCATTTGTAGTCTTACTCTCCAAAAAGTCAATCCATTCACCTCTAATAATATTAATATCTTCTTGGGTATATGAAATCTTTCCTTGAAACTACACAATATTAAAAACAACAAAAAATTACAAATATAAAAGCTTTTGAAAAGATTCAAAAGAATAAATATATAAATTAACTAAAACACACCAATTCTAAATAATTCATATAGTGGATAATAAATATTAAAATTGTAATATATAATCAAAGTACTCATATGTGAGGGTAAGGATTAAAGAATATTTAATTCAAATCAGCTTCTCTTAATCTCTTCCAATTAAGGTGTGGACGCTCGGTTTTCTTTGTACCACTGCAAATGCATATGTAATGTAAAGAGATTCGGTAAAAATCATTCTAATCTCTTTTGAATACTAGGTTTGAAGGCACATGCATATAAAGAAAACTCAGAATTCACTATAAATTTCAACAACTTGAAAACACAAATCACAACAAATGAATAAAAACTCAAAAGAGTTACAATTGGCTAGATTTATTTTTAATCTTAAAACTTCAAATGATCATTAATAAATTTTAATACACTTTTGAAATGCGCATAACTTGTAAAGTTTTTGATAGCTCCTAATAGCTTTTATCAAAATATAATTCAAAATTAACATAAACTTACAAATAACACAATATAAACACTTTGATAGTAAACTTAATATAAAACATACAAAAGTAGGGATGGCAATGGAGCGGGTTCGGGGCGGGGTGGCCTTCCCCGCACCCCACCCCACCCCACCCCACCCCACCCCATTTATTTTTTGAAAACCTATCCCCTCATAAAACCCCACCATAGATGGAGCGGGTTAGGGTGGGGCGGGGTACAACGGGGAGTGCTTTCCCCATCCCCACCCATTTACCCCATTTATATATATTTTTTATTTAAATAATAATTATATAACTATTGAATATGATAGTTATATTCATTTTTTTTCATCAGTTAAGTGCTCTCACATAACTGATGTGCATCTTCTTTTTCTTTTGTTGCAATCGTCTTCACATTCAATTGGGTTTGTTTCCACCCCATGTTGTTCTTCTATATTTACACAATTTTATCTTGATGACACTAGTATTGGATCTTCACTTTCTAGTGTACCTGTAGACATATTTATGCCTACTTGAAGTAGTGATAAACTAATTAAATTTAAATCAAGAGTTGAGAATTATTTAAGTAATAAACTTGAAAAGAAAAAAAAAAACTATTGTTGTTAAACTTTTAATTTTAAAAGTTATTTGAGAAAGAAACTTACTTCATGTCCTCTTGTGTTTGAGGTTTAAACTTGAACAGTGAACTTCGAGTTGTTTGAGGACTAGAGACTTAGAGTTGAAGTTAGCGGCTAGGGTTTTTTTCAATAGTATTTTGTTTTGTCACTTTATGTTAAATAACGGTGGAGAGATGTAAAGTTAAGGTTAATGTATATATATATATATTTCTTATATATATATATATATTTATTTTCTTTGAAACTACGTAGTTTAACTAAGTATTATTTTAAGTGGGGCAGAGCGGGGTGGGGAGTACAAAACTCATCCCCATCCCATACCCATTGCGGGTTAGACTGTCTATCCCCATCCCCACCCCAAAAGTGCAAGTTCCCACGGGGAATTTTGCCATTCCTATACAAAAGAATTCATATAAGAAATACTGAATTAATACTGAATCAAATATTGTGATTAACATAAGTTATCGACTGATATGATAAAAAAGAGAAAAACGTACCTGGAACTTTGGTAACTTCTGTCAATCAATTGGTATTAACAGGATTGAAATTGAGACGATGATATAGGTTAAACATATAAATAAACAATCTAT
Source organism: Acer campestre (assembly GCA_954870605.1). Taxonomy (NCBI): domain Eukaryota; kingdom Viridiplantae; phylum Streptophyta; class Magnoliopsida; order Sapindales; family Sapindaceae; genus Acer; species Acer campestre. The sequence continues at coordinate 20,279,326 of OX940804.1, forward strand.
ATCGTAGTTTTATTTGTTAAAGAAAGTAGTTGTACATTATCGTAAGTAAAATTCTAAAACACAGTGACTAAAGACTTTTGGTTGTGTAAAACCATAAAATTTAACACTTTTTTTGAACTATTACGGTTATTATTTTGAAATTAGGGAAATAGGCTAACTCAAAATCACACCCTCTTTGGTGTAGGTGTAAGCAAGATGCTTATCATTGAGTCATTGAGCTAATATCATTTTGTTGACAATTTTCTATCTATTTAATTTATCAAATTCACTTTTAATAATTGATGAAAGCACAATTAATTAACATTTTATATTCTATAATTTTTGCAATTAGCTATTTTAACACCTATGTTAAAAAAAAATAACATTTTTAAAAAATTAAAAAAAAGAAAGAAAGAGGTGCATAACCTAAATCAGCAGCCCAAATAAATCCACAACAACCAGCAGCCCACTAACTCACAGCATCAGCCAGACTAAGCAAAGCGGTGTCGTTTGGTGTAAATCAGATTGACTCTAATGGTGAGATGATAAGGCCACGTGAAAAGATCATCCAATGTGTTAAGTTTTTATTGGCAAATTCATATTACATATGTGACACTGCAAATAAGTCTATATAACCAAGGATGAGAGAGAAAGGGAATCAGTTTTTTCAATTTCAAATTAGGGTTCTTTTTGCTCTCATTTCTTTTTCTCTCGAAAGTTCTCTTCTTCTTCTCATTTGCGTTATTTGCAGTTCTTGGTGAATCCAAGTTGATTTTTCTATAATATTGTGAGCGATTGTTGTGTATTGAGAGTGATTAAGTGAATGTGTTCACTTTGTAAGGGATTTGAGTGATTATTGTTGTTTAATCACTGATTGACAGTGATGTTTAGGTCTGGTTACTTTGTGGTGACAGATCTTGTGTTCTTGAGTGTTACTGGTTATATTTGTGTGTATTTGGGCTTCAATTTGGTTTGTAAAAAATTTATATAGTAGAGAGAGCTTCTGTGAAGAGCTCAACGTGGATGTAGACTCGTTTTGAGTCAAACCACAATAAACCCTGTGTTGTTTCTATTTCTTCTGCTTTTCTGTTTCGGTTTTGATTACTTTGTTATTGATTTTCGTTTCTGATATTCTTTTGATTATTTTCTGTGAGTTCTTGTGGTAGATCGAAAACAGTTGGTATTGTTTTATTTGGTATTTGTATTTTTTTCTTTTGTAAGTGAATCTTGCAAGTAATAGGAAAACTGATTGTATAATAGTCTTGTGTAGACAACTTTACAACATTATCAAAGGTCTTGAACTAAATGACTCAGTATGTATCCCCACTTAGTCCTTTTTAAGATTTTTCAATTTCATTTTCTGTTTGTTTACTGAGAAAATGGGGGAAAAGAAAGATTCAACTTTTGTTTGTTTATTGTTCTGATTTTGCTGGTTACAGTGGCTGAACTGCAATAGGCAATACATAAACGAATTAAGTCCTTGTTTTGCTTCCAAAGTTTTTTTTTTTTTAATAATACTTGGCAAAAAAAAAAAAATTGAAACTTGACTGTTATATTTATGTTTCATTTATGTCATGCATGATTATTTTTAGTTGTTGAGAACTTTTGATGCATCTTTCTAGGTACCATTTGATTATCTGTATAAGTACTATCTGTGGTTAGGTTTTCACTTGTTGATTTATGATTTATTAAATGGGTTTCACAATATCAATGACCTTTCAAGCTAGAAAATGAAAATCAAATTCAACTAACCTTTTCGTTTTCCAGGCAAATATCCACACGAAATCTCTCTTACTCAGTTTTGCCAATTACACACACAGACAGGAAACTAAGAGGTTGATAAATGAATGAAAAGCAAATTGAGGAGTCATCGAGAGAGATGACAGAACAAAGACACGTGCTGTCTTTGAACAGTTAATGAGAGAAAATCGGATGTTTATCTGATGGTAAATTACAAGTAGAATTTCAAAACGATCCCTGACCATATAACGTGAAAGACACTTCTATCCTTGTTTATACTGTTTGTTACAAAAAAATAATTGTCATTTCAAAATTGTCCAAGGATATAAATGTCCTTTTACTGTGCTAATAACTATAAATAAAATAAAATAATGAAATACCATATATACCCTTTAATTCCTATAGATTGTCTGTAGATATATATAAAATTAGTTAGAAAATAGTGAAAAGAATAAGGGCATATAAGTCTTTCCACCATGAAAAAAAAATCATAGCAAAATACAGAGGGTTAAAAATGTTGCCCAACTCACTCTTTTTATATATAGTCTATAGAAATATACAAATAATAATAATAATAATTACTTCAAAAAAGACAATAAATAATCCAAAGAAATCATACAGTTCAAAAAACATAAATTCTCCCACAAGTTTATACACATATAAGATCAATAAATTCAAAAAATTACCTAGATAATATCCCACTTAGACTATCTAGAGAGAGAGAGAGAAAAAAAAACTCACCTTCTCCACCTCATCAAAAAAAAAAAAAACTACTAATATGCTCGGTTTGAAGTTTGGTGGTTGAACAAGTTTTAGGAAGTGGGTCTTGGTGACAGGAGAGAGACGGCATGGCAGTTATAGAATCGTGTTAAAAAATAAAGTTTGACGTGACCAAACTGAGAGAAAATAAAATGTAATTATTTTGTTTATAGTTTTTAGAAGATATTTTTTTAAACAAAATTAATCTGGTACATGATTGATTCAAAATATCAATCTGTTATAGAATGTAAAATAGAACTCATTAAGTTATTTTGTTTGTTTTTTTAAGTGGTCAAACAACTTAAAAATATCAAAAAACAACTTAAAAAAAAAAGTAAGAAATCCTGACTTTTAACTTAATTCCAAATCACTGAATTATAATTAAAATATTTTCTTCCAAGTCTATCCTCTAAAAAAATATATATTTATAAATTTATCCTAATTTGATATGGTGTAGAATTCTTTCTTTTAACACATTACTTATTTTAAAAGGCTTTTTAAAAAGAAAAAAAAAAACCATAATCACTTCTCATATTGAAATATTCCTGGGATTAAACAATTGAATTTCTCTCTTACCAAATCCTGGTAAGAACTCTTTACTTTTTTTTTTTTTTTTTTCTACATGTAGTGATGAATAAACTTGTCTATCATATTATGGTGTTTGTTATCGTTATTTTTTTATGATTTTATGATCATGATGTTATGATATATTGTTTTCTTTAGTAATCCAATTGTGTTTCTTTGGCCTTGGCTGACCTTGCTATGTTTCCCTTTCTGTGTCATGCGGTCCTTCTATTTTTTTGGTTGCTTTGGCTGTAGGTTGGGTGGGCTGTGGTGTTGTTGTGCTTCTTGTTGATGTGTCTGCTCTGTTTCTTGTTTTTTGTTGGTGCTTTTATTTGCTTTCTTTTGCTCGGTTTATTGCATTTCTTGGCTTTGTGTTTTTCTGTCTCTGTGCTTTCATAAAGTCTACCATTTCAAAAAAAAAAAAAAATTAACATCATAACTTATTTTAAATAATTTGATCTATGAAGCAAATATCCTGAGACAAGAGTAGGCCAGTGGCAGCTTAGCTTTTAGTTTGCTCCCTCAACCTACTGATTGTGCTTCTCACTGTCACATCACAGCACTAGTAGTGTTCAAAGTTTAAGAACTGCCTACTTGTTTAGTGCATTTTTAATACAAGTGTTGTATGTTGTTGTCATGATTTTTTTTATTATTAGAATTATTGTGGATGCGGAAATTTTCATTTGTGATATTGTAATTTTTTTGTGTGGATAATTTATACTTTAAAATTTTATATAGATGGCTCAAAACGAAAGTTCTAGGGCTAATTGGTCTGATCCCATCCAAAGAAAGTATTTTATTGATCTTTGCCTCCAAGAGGCAAATAATGGCTTTAGATCATGAGGAACTTTAAAACCTACTGCTTGGACGTGGATTGCAGAAGGATTGGAAAAAATAATTAGAAAAAAGTTTACTCAGAAACAACTTAAAAATGGATGGGACTATATGAAAAAGCAATACCTTACATGGACAAAATTGACAACAACAACTGGACATGGTTACAACTCTGTGACCCAGACATTTGATTGGCCAGCCGAAAGATGGGACGATTACATTAAGGCAAATACTCTTTTAACTTCTTTTTATTAAATATATCTTTAGTTGATTACATATTTAGCTAATTAGTTTTTTATTTTGTAAAACAGAAATATCCAGAAGCTAAACAATTTCGCACTAGGCCTTTAGCAAATTTTGAGGAGTTAGAAACATTGTTTTCAGGTGTGTCAGCTACAGGGATACACAATTGGAGTTCTGGTACGGAAGGAATTCCCGAAATGGGCAACACAACACCTGCCTTTTCACCTCCAATATATTGTGATAGTTATGTTAGGTTAATAGAGGAAGATGAGAATATTCCAAATAATCCATATCCAGAATACACCTCATTAAATCACCCAATTCAAGATGATGAGCAACCCATTGAGCAACCCACCGAGAAGAAACAAAAGAAAAGAAAAATTGATGAAACTCGTGAAGAAATTTGCAAGATAGTAAGCGTATTGGAGAAAAGTGATAATAATGGACCATCAATGGTAGATTGTTTCTCAATTTTGAAAAGGTTTTTGAATTATAAGGATCCATTATATTTCATAGCAACTAATGCTTTATGTAAAAGGAAAGAGTATCGAGAGGTATGGATGCAAATGGATAGCGATGAAGAGCGACTTGGATGGATTCAAAGCTTGCAAAAATAAATTAAATTTTTTTTTTTATTATTATTAGTTTTTATTATATTAGTGACTCATTGTCATGTAATATTTGAACTCATTTACATGGTTGTTTATTTGCTTAGTTTTTATCAACTGATTATTAATAAAGTTTTATTGACTATTAATTGTGATTGAGTAGACGATCTTGATGTGTTGTTTCTTTTATTTTTCATTTTTATTTGTTTCTATTATTTTATTTTACTAGCATTTGTAACATACTTGTTTTATATGATAGATTTCGATGGAGAGTCCTTATTCTCACTCAAGTAGTTCTAATTCATTGTCATCAAGTGAAGATGATGATATGAATTTAGAGGCTAAAACAGAGGCTAAAAGAGTTTTACGAAAACGTTTGATTACGTTATTATCTACTTTTATAAATGGATCATGTAAAAGGGTACCGGCCTCTACATCGTCCCTTACAGGTTCACTTTTTATTCAAGAGCTATTGAATGGTTCATCTATTACATGCTATGAATTAATGAGGATGCAGAAGAATAGTTTTATTTATTTGTGCCAGATATTTCGAGAAAAAAAGTGGCTTGCTAATAGTAAACATGTGAATGTTGAAGAGAAAATTGCAATGTTTCTGATAACTGTGAGTCATAATCTTCGAAATCGACTTATTAAAAATAGATTCCAACACTCGGGTCAAACTGTGCACAAATTCTTTCATGAGGTTTTGGTTGCCATGATGAAGTTTTCCAAAGAGATGATAACTCCTCCTTCATTTAATGACAATTCTAATGGCATAGCTAATCATTGTTTAAGACAAATTTTTAAGGTATGTTTTCCTTTATCTATTACTATTAGAATAACTGTAATTGTATCAAATTTACATTATTGTTAGATTAATTATGTAGGGTGCTGTGTCTTCTCAAGTCTTAACCATCCATGATCCATGTTTTGTGCTTCTCTTTGAATCACACAACAATAACATAAATGTATGGTGGATTAGTGATTGCATGCATGCATATAACTGGCCAATGCAAATCCAGAAATCAAGAAGACAACAAAACATTGAATGTTTTCGGTGTGTGATTTTGCTTTTTCTTTGATCACTGGTGTATTGCTGCTGTGTCTATTCTGTTTTTCTACTTTTCTTATTAGGCTGCTGTCTTGGTGAGAGATGGTGCAGTGGTTTTTGGTTTTGTGCTTTAACTTTGTATGTTTGGCTTTTAGCCTTTTAATTTGGTTTCCGTTGTTTCAAAAAAAAAAAAAAAACATTGAAAATCTGAGATATAAATATTCCAATTTCAGTACTTATATTTCTTTATAAATTCTTACATATTAATTTTGGTTGAATAATTATGTAGGGTGCTGTTGGTGCGATTGATGGAACACTGATTCATGCAAGTATTCCACTTGATCAACAAGTACCATATAGGGCTCGTGGGAGAGGGGAATGTTTTCAAAATGTTATGGCAATTTGTGACTTTGATATGATTTTTAAATATATTGTCGTTGGATGGGAGGGAACAGCACACGATTCAAGGATCTTGACCGAAACCATCCGTGATCCAAACCATAATTTTCCTATGCCACCAGATGGTAATAAAATTTATTTAGATGATCCTTATATATTTTTACGCACAGTCAAGAATTTACATATATTATGTTATTTTATTTTTTTTCAGATAAATATTATTTGGTTGATGCTGCTTATACACATACAAAAGGATTTATGGCACCATTTCGCCATGTTCGTTATTGGTTGAATGACTTTCGTAGTGGTGGTAGAGCTAGAGGAAGAGAGGAGATATTCAACCAATACCATTCTCGAGCGAGGAATGTTATTGAGCGTGCTTTTGGTGTGTTGAAGGCTCGTTTTCCAATACTAAAAAGATGGCACCATACTCATTTGGTACGCAGAGAAATATAGTGATAGCATGCATTACACTGCACAATTTTCTTCGAAAATTGTCAATTGATGATGAATTATTCTTGCAATATGATGATGAAGACATTCAATTGGACAATGATGATGCCAATCAAAATCAAACACCAAGCACAAGCATTGAATTTAGAAGAGCTGATCAAGTGTTTATGCAACAACTCAGAGACCAAATTGCAAATCAATTTTTATAAGCATTTGATTAATTTTGTTTAATTGTTATTGGAAAATACATTTTTATTTAGAATTCAAACGGTTTTGTTGCTTTAATAGAACTTTCAAAACATAATCTAGAATGATAATTTGTTATGATTGTCATAGTTGCAGTTATATAATTTATCAAATATTCTTTTTTTCGTGGCTTGAAGAGGTTATAGAATATTGTTTATATATATATATATATGTGTGTGTGTGTGTGTACCGGTGTATATAATTTGGGGACCTATTTAAAAAAAAAAAAAAAAAAAAAAAAAGGTATCTTGGAACCTTTAAAAAAAAAAATTTGGTTTATGGTTGCATATGATCGAGGGAACAAAAAAAAAAAAAAATGGTTTCTAGAATTATATACCGGATATTTGGACAATATGTAAAATTGAACTTTAACTTTTGTTTTTTTTATTTTTTTATTTTTTTTACAATAAATTGAACTTGAACTTTGTTTGCAGAATAACATGCAAAATTATATTCCGGGATGAATTTTTTGTTTTGTTAAATTAAACTTTGTTTGCATGAGAACATGCAAAATCTTATAAAGAGTATTGCATGTTAAATTACTTCTTTTAATTAGTATGGGTATAGATGTAAAATTACTTCTTTTCAGACAATTTTATTATTAAAAAACAAACATGTTGACAGTACATTCAGATGTGTGAAAAAAAAAAACAAACATGTCATTCAGATTCAGGTTTCAGTCACTATTCAGTCTTCAGTAAAATTCAGGACTATTCAGTCTTCAGACAAAAAAACAAACGACCCCTTTTTCTCTCTTGATCTCTCGTCTCTCATGTCTCTTTGTCACTTTGTTTCTTTATTTATTTCATCTCTTCATCTATTCTTTATTATTTGATTCATATTAATTATTTCTATTATATTATTTGTCTTTTTATTTTATTTTATTACAACAAGTTATCAGCACGAATGCTGTTATTCCCAGAACCTGAAGTTTGGAATTAATTATTACTGGGACCTGAAGTTCCTAAGATTTATTACTAGAATCTGAAGTTCTGAATTTATTATTATTAAAACCTGAAGTTTCCAAATGTTTATTTATTAATACTAGAACCTGCAGTTCTAAGTTTACTTTTTCGCATTTTACTTTTACGCAATTTATTTTCCTGCATTTTATTTAATTTTAAGCGATTTATTTTCTCGTATTTATTTATTTATATGCTTTTATGAGATTGACTATGCCAACCTACCAGAACCTACAGTTCTGAATTTACTTTTTCCGCATTTATTATTACGTATTTTACTTTACGCAATTTTTTATTTAAACAATTTGGTTACCCATCAAGAACCTGAAGTTTATGAATTTATTTATCATTACCGGAAACTGAAGTTTCTGGATTTATTTATTTACAAATATTCGTTTATATATCTGAAGGTATAAATTCCTCGGATTTTTGTTCGGATTTTTATCAGACTAGAAGTTCTGACTTCAATTGTGATTTTCGGATAACCAGAAGTTATAATAATGTTAAAGCTTGTAAATTTGAAATTTGCTGCACTGGAAGTGTCTGAGGACAATTACGATCTAAAAGCCCAATACCTAACTGTCACAGAACCAGAAGTTCTATGGCAAGAACTAAAAGACCGATTTGATAACCAACTAGAAGTTGCATTACCAAATGCCAGGTATCAGTGACAACATTTACGTTTTAAAGACTTTAGATCAGTCTCTAAGTATAATACTGCTTTATTCAAAATCACTACACAGCTGAAATTGTGTGGTCAGGATGTAATCCGAAATTATTAATAAAAATAGTAAATTTTCTCCCCTATTCACTTTATCTCATACCGTTATTCTTTCATTCTTCTTCATCTTATTTCTGATGTATTATCTGTTATTTTAATTTTACCCATCTATTTAATTTTATGCAATTTATGTATCTGAATATGCCAACTAACCAGAACATGAAGTTTCTGGATTTGTATAAATTATGTGTTGAGCTTAACTAGGTCAACCGTTAAATTTCTGGAATTTAAACCAAGCTCGGCTAGACCGATTAACCAGAATCTGAAGTTTCTGGATTTATCATTATAATTTTTAAGTTGGGAATCTGAAGTTCTAAATTTTAAATTTTAGTAAAAATATGGAGTTCTGGATTCATTACTATGTACATGAATGTCATACTTGGGACCTGAAATTCCAAAATTCGAATTATATACATAGAACCTGAAGTTCTAATTTTGAATACGAAGTATTGAATCTGAACTTGAAGTTCTTAAGTTTTGAACATGAAGTTCTAATCAGACTTGAAGCTCTGAATTCAATTTAAATTGTAATATTAAAACTTTTATGTCAAAGTTTATTAGAACCAGAAATACTGAATTAGATCAAGTTACGATTCTTTCATCTAGAAAGTCAATTTGTAATTTCTATTTAGAACCTGAAGTTTTCTGAATTTTATAAACCTGCAGTTCATGGTCGAACTGGAAGTTCGAAAAATCAATATGATTCATGATTTTGTTTTATGAAATGAATATTTTCATATATATATATATGTTTATACTTTTAATCACTTTGTCTGATGTGCACTTTATTTATTTTTGTTTTTGTTTTGTGAATAGATATGTCTCTAAACGATAAATTGATTGATGTTGAAAAGCAAGATACATGAGATATATGTCTGGCCGATAGTGCAACGACACATACAATTCTGCGGAATAAGAAATACTTTCTGAATTTGACCTTGCTCAAAGCAAATGTTAATACAATATCGGGTCCAGCATATCTGATAGAAAGCTCCGGTAGAGCCATGATATTGTTACCAAACGATACTAAAATATGTATCAGTGATGCTTTATATTCTAGTAGATCCAGAAGAAATCTACCTAGTTTCAAATATATACGGGGTAATGGATATCACATAGAAACTATAAGTAATGAGAATATTGAGTATCTGTGCATTACTTCTCATAATTCAGGCCAGAAGCTCATTATGGAAAAACTGTGTGGTTTATCATCTGGATTCTATTACACTCTTATAAGAGGTGTAAAAATTTATGCAGTTATGAACCAGAAGTTCCCAGATCTAAAAATATTTATGCTTTGGCATGACCGTCTTGGTCACCCGGGATCTACAATGATGTGTAGAATCATTGAAAATTCTCATGGGCATCCATTAAAGAACCAGAAGATTCTTTTATCCCATGAAAATTTATGTACTGCATGTTCACAAGGGAAATTGGTAATAAAACCATCTCATTCTAAAGTTGGCTTTGAATCCCCATCATTCCTACAAAGGATTCAATGGGACATATGTGGACCTATTCATCCACCAAGTGGACCGTTCCGCTATTTTATGGTTCTAGTTGACGCATCCAGCAGATGGTCACACGTTTGCTTATTATCAACACGCAATGTTGTTTTTGCAAGATTACTTGCACAGATTATCAGGCTTCGGGCACATTTTCCCGATCATCCGATCAAATCAATCCGCCTTGATAATGCTGGTGAATTTACTTCCAAGACATTTGATGTATATTACAAATCGATTGGGATTGATGTTGAGCATCCAGTTCCACATGTTTATACTCAGAATGGATTAGCAGAATCATTTATCAAGCGTCTCCAGGTAATTGTAAGAACTTTATTATTACGAACACAATTACCGATTTATGTTTAGGGACATGCTATTTTACATGCTGCTGCATTAATTCGTCTTCGTCCCACTGCTTATCATCAATATTCTCCTGTGCAACTTATATTTGGCCATCAACCAGATATTTCCCATCTGCGTACTTTTGGCTGTGTAGTATATGTCCCAATTGCACCTACACATAGAACTAAAATGGGACCCCAATGGCGTTTGGGAATATATGTTGGTCTAGATTCACCATCAATTATTAGATATCTGGAACCTTTAACTGGTGATCTTTTTACTGCACGATTTGCTAATTGTCATTTCGATGAGGGAAATTTCCCATCATTAAGGAAAGGAAAAACTTCTCCTGAAGAGAAGCGTGAATTTTCTTGGAAAGTTCCTGGTCTAACTCATCTTGACCCATACACATCTCAATGTGATAATGAAGTACGCAAGATAGTTCATCTTCAAACAATAGCAAATCAGTTACCAAATGGATTTACAGATGCTACTAAGGTAACAAAATCACACATATCCCAGCTGTTAATGTACCAGCACGGGTGATTGTTCCAGAAGAACGATCTAAACAAATAGTAGCAAAAGAATCATCTACTGTACGCCAGAAGCGTGGTAGGCCACTTGGTTCGAAAGATACTGTTCCCCGAAGGAAGAAAACAAATTATCAGGATAATGTTCCTGAAATGATAAATAAATCCACTTTATCTGAATCAACTCCACAAGAGTTCCCTAAAAGGACACAAGAGACCCTTGCAGGGGAAGGAATCTCTAAAGAGATACAAGAACATAGAAATGAGGAAATTTCTATAAATTATACAGGAGAAATGTGGAATTGTGAAGAAATAATCATTGATGATATTTTTTCGTATACAGTGGCTACTGAAATTTTAAATGATGATTATGAGCCTTATAACCTTAATGATTGTAGGCAAAGGTCTGATTGGCCTAAATGGAAAGAAGCAATTCAAGCAGAATTGGCTTCATTAATTAAACGTAAAGTATTTGAACCAATAGTCCAGACGCCTGAAGATGTCAAACATGTTGGATACAAATGGGTTTTTGTACGGAAATGTAATGAGAAAAACGAGGTGGTGCAATATAAAGCACGACTCATAGCACAAGGTTTCTCGCAGAGACCTGATATTGATTTTGATGAGACGTATTCACTAGTTATGGATACAATTACGTTTCGATTTCTGATAAGTTTGGCTGTCTCAGAAAGACTTGAAATGCGTCTTATGGATATAGTAACTGCCTACCTATATGACTCACTCAATTCAGATATTTATATGAAAATCCTAGAAGGATTTAGAATGCTAGAAGCATACAACTCGAGACCTCGCAATTCATATCCAATTAAATTACAAAGGTCCTTATATGGATTAAAGCAATCTGGGCGCATGTGGTACAATCGCCTCAGTGAATATTTGATTAAAGAGAGATATATCAATAATCTCATATGCCCATGTGTTTTCATAAAGAAATCAGAATCTGGATTTGCTATTATAGTAGTTTACGTTGATGATATGAATTTGATTGGAACTCCTGGAGAGCTCCTGAAAACTGCTGAATATTTGAAAAAGGAATTTGAAATGAAAGACCTTGGAAAGACAAAATATTGTCTTAGTCTGGAGATTGAACATAAATTAGACGGAATACTTATCCATCAATCAGCTTATATTGAAAAGATTCTGAAAAGATTTAATATGGATAATGCTCACCCATTAAGTACTCCTATGATTGTTAGAACCCTTGATCCTAAGAAAGATCCATTCCGACCACTAGAAGATGGTGAAAAGATACTTGGTCCTAAAGTACCATATCTTAATGTAATTGGTGCTTTATTATATCTGGCTCAATGTACTCGACCGGATATTGCATTTTCAGTAAATTTACTTGTTAGATTCAGTTCAGTACCAACTCGAAGACATTGGAATGGGATCAAACATCTTTTTCATTATCTTCGTGGAACAAAAGATTTAGGGTTATATTTTTCAAAATTTAACAATTTTTCAGGTTTACTTGGCTATGCTGATGCCGGGTATCTATCTGATTCCATAAAGCTCGTTCACAAACGGGGTATGTTTTTACTTATAATGGCACAGCAATCTCTTGGCGCTCCACAAAGCAAACTATTGTTGCTACATCATCTAATCATTCTGAGATACTTGCACTTCATGAAGCAAGCCGAGAATGCATGTGGCTAAGGTCAGTAATTTCTCATATTCAAAATACATGTGGATTTTCATTATCTACAGGAATGCCGACACCGATATTTGAAGATAATGCGGCTTGTATTGCTCAAGTTAGAGGTGGATATATCAAAGGAGACAGAACCAAACATATTTCTCCCAAATTCTTCTATACTCATGAACTTCAACAGAGCCGACAAATTGATGTTAAACAAATACGGTCTACAGATAATCTTGCAGATCTGTTTACCAAAACATTGCCTACATCAACTTTTGAAAAACTGGTTTATGGGATTGGCATGCGTCGACTCTATAAATTACAGGATCAATATTGAAGTTTCATTCAGGGGGAGATTCAATCAGGGGGAGCAAAATTTTAAATGGATATATGTGTCCTGTATTATTTTTCCTTCTACCGGATTTTGTCCCACTGGGTTTTACCGGAAAGGTTTTAATGAGACAGTTCTAAACACATCCACACCACTTGATCCTGAAGATCATTGTATATATTTTGCTGAGGTTTTTGTCCCACTGGGTTTTTTCTAATAAATTAAAATACAAATGATGGAAATCCAAGGGGGAGTATTGTATATTGGTGGATTTCCACATGTCACTATGCATGTGTTATTTTGCTTTTCATGTGTCAATTTAAGATGGGTAATTGCAATAAGCACCCCTCATGATATTTGTCTATATATATGTCTTTTGTATTGATAATAAAACTGATACCTCTTTTGATATCTACAAATATATCAGGTTTTGCACTCTTATTCTCTCTTGATCTCTCGTCTCTCATGTCTCTTTGTCACTTTGTTTCTTTATTTATTTCATCTCTTCATCTATTCTTTATTCTTTGATTCATATTAATTATTTCTATTATATTATTTGTCTTTTTATTTTATTTTATTACAACATATATATATTAAAAAAATAATAATAATAACATATATATATATATTCATATTAATGTTATTGTTTTTCAATATTATCTACTTTAAATGATTTACTTTATAAAACAAAAATCACCTTTTTAAATAAAAAAATATGTTTTTTTTTTTTTTTATGGAGTAAATCATTTAAAGTAAAAAAAAAAAAATCATTTAAATAAAAATACATTTTCAAAAGGATCTATTTTACGTGATTGTTCATTATAAAAATCATTTTTTTTTTCAAAAGCGATTTATTATAAATGGTTCTTTAAAAAAAAATTTACTTTATCATAAAGTGATTTATTTTAAGTGACCGCTCTCTTAAAAAGATTACTTTTTTAATAAGCGATCTATTTTAAATGATCATTTCATTAAATAAATCACCTTTTCATAAAGCGATATATTTTAAGTGATCTCTTTTACTCTTTTTGTAGTAGTGTTTCTTTTGCCTCAGCTTCTCGTTCCCTTTACTCACATCATTGACCTCCTACAATTGAGTTTCAACACCATCATAATCCTCTTCCATTCTTTCAGAGTGAATATTTTCGTCATCAAAGTTATTGGGATCCATAGATTAACCTAAATAAATAACACCTAAAAAAATAGATAGACACACCAACATCATAACATGGATTATTTGGACTTCCAAACCCAATTGGTGTCAAAACTAAAAACTAAAAACAACAAACAATATAATATATGTTATAAATTATAAGTACAATCGTAACACACAAATCACACAATTTTACCCAAATATAATTGTATTACCATTGATCACTTGTATTGTTAAGACATGTTAATTAAAATAACTTTTATAATAAAAAAGAAAACATTTACAGAATTTTGTTAAAGAGTTAAAACTATAGTTTGTATAATAAAAGCTCTACTCGAAGGTGTTGAAAGCAGAGATATAATCATTCTGAGGTAACTAAGCAGAGACATGTAAATGATATATTAACAACCTCTATAGCATGATGCACCTTCAATGTTCTCTGCCTTTCAATTTTCGATGTATTAAGTAATTATTTATAAATTTCTATTAACATTCACACCACTGACACTTTTCATTTTGAAACTTGTTTTAATGCTGCTAAAAGACAGCATAATCATGCCACCAAGTTATTGATTGGTGATACATTTTGACATAAAAACAGGTGAAGTTAGTTAGTTCTATAGTTAACTTCGAATTCTTACCATTATGTGAAAACAAACATGTCCTCAAGTGGTCATAAAAACAACAAAACTTCATACATAGTAGGGAAGATAAGAGTTATCAAAACCATTAAAACAATTCAAGCAAATCAAGCAAAAAAAAAAAAAAAGAACATAGTGATTGTAAATGGACAAACCACCAATCCAGTATTCATTCCACACACACACATATATATAACAAGCCATTGATTAATCAATTTTTGATTAGAGAGTTAATAAAAAAGAAGAGTTACCTCATGACTGTTAGAAAGGGCAGAGATAGTGTTGATAAAAGGTTTGCCGAGGATAGTAAAGTCTTGGTCTAGGTCTTGCTTGGAAGAAGAAGAAGAGTAAACAAAGGGTTGTCTTTGTTATAGTCGTTGCTCTGACGAAGCTTTCAAGAACTTAAACCACCCAAAAAGGCTTTGATGAGATCTAGGCTGCACAATTATGTTTAAAATTAAAACATGAAAAATTGAAAACAAAACAAAACAAATCAAAGAAAACCGACAAACAATTACTAACATGTCATGTGAAGAGACGAAGACCGGTTTTGACGAAGGATGCCGGTGCAGATGGAGGAGGCAACAGTATTGCAAGAGGTGTAGGTCGTAGGCATGAGAGAATGACAGAACAGAGAAGTTTAAGGTTTGGTCTGGTGGCTGAATGCTTGAATGGACTAAATGAGTTAAGGTTTCTAGTTTTCTTTCCTATTTATATAGAACTATAAAATTACATTAATGTCCTTCATAAATATTGAAATTATATTTTTACCCTTGATAATCGTGTCAACTAGTGACACGGAGGGTCAACACGAACACGACCCGTTTATTAAACAGGTTAGACGGGTTGACATGATTATTGACACGACCCGTTTATTCTCAACCCAAACCCGTAATGATCGTATTCGTGTTGTGTCGTGACCCATATTGTCACCCCTAGTTTCAATTCATATCAAAAAATTTATACTTCATAAAATATACATGATTTTCTGGTGAAATACCCAAAATTCGAAACCCAAATCTCTCAAATCTCACAAATTTTATTGTAACCCATTGATGAATAATATGGAGAAAGCTTTTAATGATTATTCTTTTCATAATATATGTCTTGCCACTACTAGTTTGCTAATAAGTGAATAGTTAGGAAACAATTATTCATATTGTGTAAGGATTAAAACCCAAATATGTCTTGTTTAAGAAATATAAATCATTTGCAATTCATACTGATTTGTCTTTACCTGCCACTTCTAAATTTTTTTCCTTCATTGTTCCATGTGTCATCAATCGGTATGCAAATATTGGCTTTGTTTGGTCATACTTGTTCAATGAACATCAATATAGATAGAACATAGCTAACACAAGGTCAATGAACAATTAATAAATACTCTCTTCGTTCCACAAAGATGTTCTCTATTTGACTTTTGTAGATATTAAGGATAAACTATATGGATGGCCAAGAATGAAAATTTTACAACATTATTCCATGAACATACAATATGACAAAAATATTATCAACACAATAAAAAAAATTCCAAAAAAATCATGTGAATAACCATAGTACCTGATAAGACAACTCCCTGGTTGGTGATTTGAGGATATAACTCGTTAGAGTGGATTTAGGGATGGCTCAAATCTCAGGGTGAGATTGGTTTGACGGGTGGGTTTCATGATATCAGGGGTCAAGTACAGTCAATCAAGCGGCGGTATTCAACTGGCTCAGGTTTAAGCCGGTTTGGATAAGTTTAGTGGGTTTATGGTTTTCTTTTGGGTTTTCATTATTTCTTGAACCCATTTGTGGATTTACACAATCACTTTAGACCCTAACCTATGAATCAAATAAGTGCGTCCAATTTTTGCCACTTCATTGATTAACCGGCTGAATGGCTTATATTGTTGTAAATGACAAGAAATCATTATTTTTAAAATTTTTTGAAATATCTTTGTCTATCTTCATTTATTTTACTTTTACAAAATTTGAAAGAATAAATCAATGTTAGGCAAAACTTGAAACATATTTGTCTATCTTCATTTACTCTACTCTAGACACACGCTCTTTATCAATCACTTTCTATGTTTCTTGAAATTTGCTTCTTCATTCACTCACTCTACCTGTGAGCTTTCTACCAATCACTTCCAATCCAACAACAACAGACCGTGTATATCCTACGAATGCAACATATGACGATTAAGGTGTGGTATCGATTTATATTAAGATTGAAATGTAGGTCTCATATAGAAAATTATGAATATGATTCAAATTTATGCATTTATCTTAATAACCGTAAAAAGATATATTACTAATTAGATGTGTGCACTTCCTTGTAAGTTTAGTTGAATATTTTTTATCATCTTCTATGACAATCTTTTCAATCTTCTTTCGTTCAACTGAAAGAGATAAGCACATTAACAACACAAACTTAAAAGTACAGTAGAACCCCTCTAAATTAATAAAAAATCTCGGTCCCGATTTGGCCAGTGTAAAAAATTAATAAATCTCTCTATCATAATAATTAATATTTTTTTTTTGAAACCTAGTGTAAAATTTTGGTCCTGATTGTTGTATAAATTAATAATTTCATAAAATTAAAATATATATTACAAATTATTCAAGAACTAAGAAATTATTTCAAGATAATAGTTTGCATTAGGCCACCATGTTTGATATTTTTGATTTCAACATTCATCTTTTGAATTATCATCAATAAGTTATTGTGATCACTTCTTGTTATAGCGAAAAGGTTTCAATTAAATTTAGCATTTGAACAGCCTTACTTGTAGAGATTTTAGATATTTCATGACTATCGTTGTCATCATCATCTATCTATCTCAACCATACCATCATTATTCTGTCTTGCGATACCATTGATGATATCCTCTTCGGTTGGAGTCTAACACACTTCTTCTTCAAATTTAGTGGCAGATAGTGCATTGTGGTGTTCCTGAGTTGGATGTGATTAGGTAGCTCTGTAAGTGGTACATGGGCTGTGCAATTGTGAGGAAAAGCAAAACCTTTCAATTGCCATGGGCTGTGCAAATGTGATGAGGAATTCTAAAAATAAAAAAGGAACTTTTCTTATAGAAGAAAACCGACTAAACAATAAATCCCAAAAAAGGAACCTTCCTTAAACAAGAAATCGACTTTCATATGTTTTCTAAAACAAAATAATACTTTACAAGGTAAAACTCTTCAAATTAATAACCCCTCTAAGTTAATATTCTTGGGACCCATCCTTGAGTATTAATTAATACTCAAGGATGGATCCCAAGAATATTAATTTAGAAGGGTTCTACTGTAATAATATAATAATACAATTGGTTCACAACAACAATAGATAGCTAACTTCAAAACCTGCTGGAATTTCAGTTACATAGATCATCAAACTAGAAGCAAGAGGAACCCTAAATGACTCTTGATGAAACATGTGATGTTCATTCCAACATTGATATAATCGGTTAATAGTAGCAATTAGTTTCAATATATTTCAGTCTTGCATATGTTTCCATATGTTTCATGGGAATGTTTCATGTTTAAAATGAAATATGACATGATTTCACAAAATTAGGCTTTACCTCCATTTATTTCACATTAAACGTGAAATACTGTGTGTTCAAAATTTTCGTCCGAAATCGATTTTTCTTTCACTTTCACCAAAAAAACTTTACATTTCTTCAAAATAACAAAGACTCATAAAAACGTGAAATATTGTGCGTTCAAAAATTTTCGTCTGAAATAGACTTTTCTTTCATTTTCACCAAAAAAAACTTAACATTTCTTCAAAATAACAAAGACTCATAAAAAATATATCTAACAAACACAATAATACTATTGAAATTGAAGATTTAGGCGTTGTTCAACATCATTTCCAAAGAACAATTTTTTGTTTGTTGAGTCTAAAAATGCACAAAACTTGTTTGGTGGGTGTTTTCCAAAAGAACAAAAATTGAAAATGTTGGAATCATTTTTTTTTTTTCTTAAAGCATTGAAAGATGCTTTAGTGGAAACATCACAATGATGTTCTTAATATTTTTTTTTTTTCAAGGTCCCACCAATTAATTGTTTTATTTTTTTTTTATATAAAAAAATAATTTTACAGTTTTTAATAAGATTTAAGAGATAATGGATTTTTTTTTTTTTTTTTTTTTATAGAGATAATGGAAATGTTTTAAGTATAATTATTTTTACCCACAAATATTTGAGTAATACTGGACTTCCTAAAAAATTATCCCAAATTCAGTTTTAAATGATGTGGCATGTGAATTTTCAGCATCACATCGCTCACCCAATAACCTTATTATTATTGAAAATGAATTTGAGACAATTTTTTTTAGAAACCTAGCATTACTCCTAATATTTTACCACATTGCACAATAATAATAATAATAACAATAATAATAATAATAATAATAATAATAATAATAGTAATAATATAGATTTATCTACTATATGTGGTAGCCAAAAATGGCCCTTAGGCCCATTGCTCAAGGCCCGGACCGTTTTATATTAAAACCGGTCCAAACCTGCGTATATCGGGTCGATCCAAAGCTCTAAATCAGTTAAAGTGGCAATTAATTCAGTCAACATGGTAGTTACCACATTCAATGAGCATTTACCACATTCAATGACCAACAGTTATAACAACTAATTTGAATAGGAGTAAATCACTCCTAAAATCTCTCCTACAATCAAACCACTACCAGGTGAACGTTGGGAGGGATATTTCCCCTATAAATAAGAAGGGCAAGACCAACAACAAGGCTTTGAAAAAAAGATATACAAAGAACAAAGCTTTTCAGCAGCTTGAAACTTTACTTATTGGTATTCCGGTCATTGGAATGCCAATTTCGTATTTGATCACGATCAAAGCCTTACAAACGCTCAGCCCAAGTGCATCTAAGGCTATAAACGACCACCCCTACAATCTCTTTATTTCTTTTTGTCAATCTTTCTATCTACTAACTGTTTTCTACAGGTTCTTGAAGGAGACGACATATACCACTCGACAGACTAACTCTTTTTGTCAAGTTCATAGAGAAGACGATATCCCTTCATTCGACCTGTTCGACCAAGTTGCCTTGGGCCTAATTCAAATCCGACCCGATCCACATTAATCGTAGGTCGACCCCTTACAATTTGGCACCCACCGTGGGGCCCATCGCAACTTTACAAATGAGCTAGTCGAAACAGTTGGAATTCTTCTCAACATGCCTGGAGATGGAAACACACTAACCATCTAGGAGCAGATCATCGCGTTGACAGCTCAAATGGCCGCAAACACAAAAAAGTTGAGGGCGCTCGAAGTGGAAAATGTCATGATCCAAACGACAAATGACAAACTACGAGCCTTGATCGTTGGGGCACCCAACAACGTTTCACCTAGACTCCTAATCCCAACTCCAAACGATGAACAGAAAGTCGATAGGACAACTCCAGTCGTACCAACTGATCCCATGAGGCCAAACATAAACCTTAACGCTGAACGAAATCAGTAAAATCTAGACATAGATCTACGACCAGAAAATGCTCTTAGAACGCCCGTGTCGCTCTGGTCGACACCGAGATTGGTAAAAATTGGGTTTAATCTACATTTATTCGCTGACCCCGAACTTGCAAGTTTGCAGAAATGGAAGCCCTCATCCAAAGGATTCCAGGAGTCCCGGCTTAAATCAAGAAAAGCACAGCAAATAGCTTTGCCAACTCACCCTTCGTCGACGCAATTGCCCTGGTTGATATGCCAAGAAAGTTCAATTTCCCAAACATGAAGCAATTCGAGGGCACGACAGATCTTGACGACCACATAACGCAATATAAGCAGTGCATGTTCACTACAATAGTCCCACATGACCTTAGAGAAGCATGCATGTGCAAAGCCTTCGGATCCAACTTTAGTGGTCCTGCTCTACAATGGTATACTAATTTGCCGAATAACTCTATTACTTTTTTTGTACAACTTATAGATGCATTTGTAGAGCAATCGAAAGTTTGAGAAGCAGTTGGACGACCTCTACACAGTAACACAGAGGCGAGACAAAAACCTGAGAGCATATGTCAGACACTTCAACAGGGAAAATGTGCAGATTCCACATTGCAAACAGGCCACTGCGATCTCCTCCTTCAGAAAGGGGCTCTGGTTCGACTCCGACCTCTACAAGGAGCTCACCAAATATCCATGCAAGACAATGGAAGACGTATTGGCAAAAGCATGGGCCTAGTTCAAATGGGAGAAAGACGAGAAGCATACAAGTCGATAAACCTCAACGATTGAGAAATACACAACGGCTGGAACACACCACTTAAAAAAGTATCATTTCTATCTTTTTCATCTTTTGTTATTACGTTATCGCGTTCGAATTCTACATGGTACTAGCAAAAGGTCATGTCGACCTTATAACGCATGTACGCGATTTATCAAATGAAGAGGTTGTATCGACCTATAACGCATGTACATGATTTTATAAATGAAAAGGTCGTATCGACCCATAACGCATGTACGCGATTTATCAAATGAGATGGTCGATCGACCACATAACACATGTATGCGATTTATCAAATGAAATGGTCGATCGACCCCATAATGGATGTACGCGATTTTATAAATAAAATGGTCGTGTCGACCCCATAATGCATGTGCGTGATTTCAATGTAACCATAGCAGATGGTCGATCGACCCCCACGCTATATTCGATAAATATATCTATCGTTCGATGCAAGAGTTCGATTGAAACAAACTACTCTCTTGACTTGAAGGCTTCAACTCAGAAAGTGGGGGGCTAACTGTGGTAGCAAAAAATGGCCCTTAGGCCCAATGCTCAAGGCCTGGACCATTTTATGTTAAAACCGGTCCGAACCCGCGTATATCAGGTCGACCCAAAGCTCAAAATCAATTAAAGTGGCAATTAATCCAGTCAACATGACAGTTACCACATTCAATGAGCATTTACCACATTCAATGACCAACAGTTGTAACAACCAATTTGAATAGGAGTAAATCACTCCTAAAATCTCTCCTACAATCAAACCACTACCAGGTGAATGTTGGGAGGGATTTCCCCCCTATAAATAAGAAGGGCAAGACCAACAATAGGGCTCTGAAAAAAAGATATACAAAGAACAAAGCTTTTTAGCAGCTTGAAACTTTACTCATTGGTATTCCGGTCACCGGAATACCAATTTCATATTCGATCACGATCAAAGCATTACAAATGCTCAGCCCAAGTGCATCTAAGGCTATAAACGACCACCCCCACAATCTCTTTATTTCTTTTTGTCAACCTTTCTATCTATTAATTATTTTCTACAGGTTCTTGAAGGAGACGACATATATCACTCGATAGACTAACTCTTTTTGGAAGGTTCATAGAGAAGATGATATCCCTTCATTTGACCGGTTCGACCAAGTTGTCTTGGGCCTAATTCAAATCCAACCAGATCCATATTAGTCGTAGGTCGACCCCCTACACTATACATGACTTGTATAGTTGCTAGGTGGTTATGGGAGAGGAAGTTGGTTTCTTTTAATTTAATTTAATTTAATTTCCAAATATTTAATTTGTCTAGAAGCATGGATTGAAATCCAATGAATAAAAACTAACCCAATAACTATAAAATTCATGTATAGTAGCTGAACCTATGAAATATATATAATTTATAATAATAATGTTAGACATCCTACCTTTTTTTAAAAATAAAAAATAAAAAAAAAATCTATGTATCTACTCATAATATGTCAGTTGATCCAAGTGGAATACAAAGATGATATGTCTATCATTATTTCATGTTTAATAGTTAATTATTTATTTTTTTACATTGATGATTTTTTTTTTATTATATTCTTTAGGAAACAAATTAAAAAAAAATACAAATCAACTTTAAATTAATTAAATTATTTTATTAATAATATATATAATTTAACTACCAAAAACATTATCTTTATTCTTAATTTTTTTTTTAAAAAGGTTTACTCTTGTACATCACTTCTTAGCACATGTGGTAGTGCACCTCCATTCCACACACTACAAGAAAAATAGTCTAAGACAATATTCAATTAGCAACATACATCAGGTAAATGTTGTCAAAAGTCACATATCGCAACGCGCGAAAAATGCATGTTGTGGAAGTGATTTACAACAATACACATGCATAAGTAGTCAATAATGGGAGACATATTGCAACGTACAACTGATGAATGTTGCGAAAGGTTACGTATTACAACACGCAATGCGAGTTGTTAAAAAATCATAATATATGACAACACACATTTTACGCAAGTTGTTAAACGACTTGTCTTTCGCAACACACAAGTTCGCATGTTGTTAAACTATTAGTTTTTCGCAACACACAAATTTGCATGTTGTTAAATTTCTTGCATTTCTCAACACACAAACCCGCATGTTGTTAAATGTCTTGAGTTTCACAACATGCAGACTTGCATGTTGCTAAATTTCACAACACGTAATTTGCACGTTGTTAAAGGGTTTATCTTCCGCAACGCGCAACTTTGCTTGTTGTTAAAAATGTGTCTTTCGCAACACGCATTTCCTTATGTTGTTAAAAGTAACATATTCTGTAACACATCAATTTTATTATTGTCATAGACTTATCTTTAACAACATACCTTATTTTAATGTTGTCAAAACTCGGAGTTTTTACAACTAGATTATGTATGTTGTTAAAAATAACTAAATATTCATTTTCAAAATATGGTGTTTTTAATGCTCATTATTTTTTTATACTAATTAATTTAATCTAAATAGATAAAAATAAAAATTTAATATTTGATCATTTATTTATATTATTAAAGGATGTTTACTGTATCAATATAGACAGATATATAGCAATAACATAATTATTAGGGTGGTTACGCTACATTAAAAAAAAACTTAAAATTTTAACTAAAATTTATTATTTAAATATTTAGTTATTTATTTTTGTTCAATTCAGCGATAAAAATCTATTATATATTATGTATATTATATATATAAATAATATATTATTATATTAAATAATATATAATTATATATATAATATACTTTTATATTTTATTATTATTATCCACAATATATCATGTTATTATTAATGTTTTATAGTTAGGGGTATATATTATATATTTATATTATATAAATATATTATTATATATATTGTATAATATAATATATATATTGTAAATTATATTATATATATTATATATAATATATTATTATATTAAATAATATATAATTATATATATATATATATAATATACTTTATTATTATTATCCATAATTTATCATGTTATTATGAATGTTTTATAATTAAGGCTATTTTGGTCAAAATACAGTTAACTCAATTTCATTCCGTTGTTAACCAAACAAAATAATACTCATTCAGAGACTAATTTTAAAGTTCCAACCAAACAAAAAAATTAGTTTTCCTTTCCTTTCCTTTCCATTCTTATTCTCATTCTCATTCTTATTACCATTCCACTATGTAACCAAACGTGACCATAGAGTATGGACCAATAACTCGACTATATATGTTTTTAAAAAATATAATTTTATTAAATGTTTCAATAAATATTTTTTAATATATGTCTGTTGTAGAAATTAGAATTTTGATTAGTTGAATAAATTTAAATTTATCTAACAAGGTTTCTTTTTTATATTTATTTCTAACAACTCATATAGGTTATATATAAATATTGTTCAATTGTTAACATAACAAGTCTTGTAGTAAAGTGGTAAAGACTTTCAACTATTGACTTGAGGTCTCAAGTTCAATTCTCAATAATGACAATTAATTGTCATTATTATCATTAGTGGCTAGAAACGGCGGCGGCGGCGATGGTGGGTGGTCGAACGGACGTCGGCGACTGAGATGCTAGAAGGGTAGTATTGTAATTTAATGGCTATAGAGTGAAATAAAATTATAATAAAAGGTCACAAACATGAAAAATAATTGATGAGGCTAAAAACAAAAAGGAATACTTTGATTATGTTATTATTATTATTTTTTTTAAGTGATTGATTTTAGGGGTCGTTTATTTTTTGTTGTTGTTTTTTTGTTCTTTTTTGTCTGAAGACTGAACAATGACTGAAACATAAATCTGAATAATCTGTTTATTTTGTATTTTTATCATATCTAAATAGATGTTGTTATAAAATAAATAAAATAAACAAGAACATAATAACATAAATATAAAGAAAGAAATGAGAGAAAATAGTAGCTCAAGATAGGAGAGATTATTTTATTCTTCAATACTTCTCAATCATGTTTACAACTTAGTGAGACCTCCATTTTATAGGCTTACAATATAGTAGTTACAAACTTGAAAAGACACTAGCCATAAACTTGAGAATAAATGATGCCATAAACTTGAGAATAAATTGGGGAAGGTGAAGGATCACAAGTTACATTGTGAAATTGTATGGACGTTCACTTATATTATATTTTCATAACACTCCCCCTTGAATGTCCATCTTATAGAGAATATGCCTCGTTAAAACCTTTGCTAGTAAAAACCCAATGGGATAAAAAAACTAGCAGAGGAAAAAGAGTACAATATTCATCTACATATCAAATTAACCTTTGAAGGTATTTGGGGCACAAAACTGCTCGTTAAAACCTTACTAGGAAAACCCTATAGGATAAAAACCTAGTGAAGGAAAAAGAGTACAGTATGTAAAATTTTCTCCAAAATCAGTATCTCTCCCTGATAAAGAGATAAATATGCTCCCCCTCATTCTGACATAGATGCTTCAATATTTTGCAAAGATATTGCATCCTGATATTATGTACCAAAATTTTGTTTGTTGCAATTGGTAATGTATTTATAAATAAATCTACAGGATTGAAAACTTGTGCGTATTTTTTATCACCACCTTTTTGGAGATTATATGTAAAGAACTTTAATAAAAACGATTTTTGATTTGGTCCAACTTGTTATATACGGCATCATGTTGTTTTATTATAAAAACACAAGTTGAACTCATATTCGGTACTTCAAGACCTAAAGTTCTTTAATAACAAGAGGAGATCATACACCACTTTAAGTTATGGAATAACATCGAGGAATCCATTCGATCTGTTTTATCCATGGAAAAGTACTTCAGGACATTTTCCTTATATATGTTGATTCATGTTAATACCAAATGCATTAGCCAGGAATAAATTATTTTCCAAGATTTTCCATCTTAAAATTATTCCCCTGATATATATAATTTATAAACTTTGCATAATTTTACTAAGCTTTACACAATCAACATATAATTATTTTAATAAATATTCACTATAACAAATGCACTACATGCATTTTAATTATTTAATTTTCATTATACAAAACTTCATGTAGCTTTGAATAACTTGCTTCAAGCATTTAAATCCTTCGAGGATTTTTATTCATTGTCAAACTAGGTTTCTGCAATAAACCTTTTATCTTAATTCATACGAAAAATATTCAATAAGTTTGATGCCATCAAACATGTGGACTACAGGTCCAAAGCTTTCAAGTTTTACATGAATATAGCTTTGTCTTTTATTTGTTAATAATTTATATGTCGACATTTCCATAATTTATAATATAAGTCCCTCATCATTTTTCATAATATGCAAAACAAATCATATATGATCTCAATTTCTATACCAATATATTTCATTATGATTATGTAATTCATGTGCCTCTCCAAAGGCTTATTCTAATAACTTTAATGTTAAATATACACTATACATGTCTTTCTATACAAGTATCTCTCCAGGAGAAGTATAATCACATTAAAGTTAGTACACGTGCCTCTACTGGGACAATTGAGATTCTTTTATTTTCTTCAACGGTCTCATAGGGAAGATTAACATTTCTATATGACTCTTCAGGATTTTGTTTTCACTTATGAGACCAGCTCTTCGAGAGCTTTATATAATGAAGATTTATCTATTACTCGAGTATTATTTTAAATATGATCATGATCTTTTGAATTCCAGTTCTAGGAACCATATCTTTTAAAAAATCGTCAGTTACGACTTTATTTTCTAACAGATGATTTTGCTGCCATTTCATAAATTGTTCTACAGGAACAACCACCCGGGTTTATATATTGGCAGAATATAATTTTATTATTTTATTTGAATCATCTGAAAATTTATTTGCATATCATGCAATTCACAAGATGATGTATGTCTTTTAATTTTACGTCGTTTATCAACCTATGACAATTCTCCCCCTAATGACAATAAAATTTACTTCAAGGAATTATATACATCATAATAATTTTCTATATAAACTCATTTATTTTATCATATTGTCCTTTAAGGACTAATTTACATGGTCTTATTGTCCTTCAGGGACATTCACTAGCAAAAAATAATTAATTATGAAATGAATAGTTATATAAAATATTTCAATATCTCGATGCATCGTTTACTTTTAGTAAAACGTATTGTCCTTCAGGGACATTCACTAACATGTAATCATATAAAATAATAAATATGATAAATTCTTTTGGGTTGAGACAAAATAAATGAGACAGAATATTCTTAAATAAAAGAATATAATAAGAACTTCAATTCCACAAAATTCTTGTTCTTATGTCAAGTTCTAAAAAAAAAATCACATATTTTTTTGGAACTTCTGGTTCGTTTAGGAACTATTGGTTCATAAATGAAAAATCATATGTTTAAAGCTTCAGGTTCTTAAAATAAAATCACAATTTTACTTTTCAAATGAAAATAACTATTATTATATCAAATCTAGAACTTCTAGTTCTAATTAAATTTGATATCAAAATTAAATACAGAACTACAAGTCTAATTAGTTTGGAATTGATAACATCGGATTCTAATAAAATAAATATTCAGAACTTCAGATTCTGATTTGTATTAATATTAAGAGCTTTCAGCCTTTGTATTTTCCTTTTCAAATATTTGAGTAGCCAAATATTTATCTAACAAAGGAAATTTAGATCCTCTTTTGATTCAAAACTTCAGGTTCAAATTTCAGAACTTCGAGTTCATATTCAACAATTTGTATTCAAATTTAAAACTGCAGGTTCTCAATTAGATTTGATTTTGAAACTTCTAGTTTTATATATATCGATCAACTCCAATAACATTAAGAACCACGGAATAATAAAACTAAATTTATTTTTTTGATGTGGAAGATCCAACGTAGTGGCAATCACAGAGCATACTCATAAAATTAGTTGTGTGGAATAAATAACAATAAGTAAATTATATTGAAATACTTACTTGGATATAATATTCTTAATTGTCTAGGGACAATTTCTTATAAAGTAGATCTTCTAGATCTAACTAAATACAAAGTGTTAATTTTCATGTAATTTGATTTCACTTTGTGTCAAATATTAGCTCTTCTGGAGCATTCATTGTTTTTGCTAAAAATCAACAAAATATTTTAGATATACAACATATAGCAAGCAAACTTTTATAATTATTAGAAGGAGTATTTTACATCCTTTCAATTTTCTTACTTTCTTTTGGTGTTATTCCACTTCTGGTGGAACAATTTAGATTTCTTTATAGTGATCACTTTGACATCAATAGTTATTTGATTACAACAATACTCATAATCATCACCATGACTATATGTAACATTCACTTCAAGGAATGATATTGATCAAATTGGGTGATGTCAATGATTTTATAATCAAAACTAATTATTTTGTTCAACTATGAAAAACATGATACAAACTAAAAGTATGCTCAAATATATACGTTATTAATATTGCCACTTCTGCAGCAAATTTAAAACATAAAATATTGAAATATATATTGCTACTTCTGGAACAATATTTAAAACAATATAAACTCAATATGTTCCATCGATCATGTCTTCATCTACTTGATGATTAAAGCCCTTTTTTAAGCAAATATATATAAGGACAAATAATACGTTAATCATAAGATATTTCTATTATAAATAAACAACTAGACTTTTTTTAACAAATAAAATAAAATATAATTCATGAAAAATCATACAATTGACTAAAAAAAAAAAAAAAAATATCTAGTATGACATGAAGTTGTTTTCATGATTTGTTGCAACTTGCAATTATAAGTTTAATGCTAATATAAATCACTAAAAACCACATGAATGTAAATCAACTTAAAATAAACTAACAATTTTAAATGTCACAAAATTCAATAATTCAAATGTCATTGAAGAAATAAATAGAAACATTTTGTGGTTAATGGATGTTTGAAATATAAAAATTTATATTTTTCTAGTATATGAAAATATAAGATTTCAAACCTTATATACATTGATAAGGAGGAAGAAATAAAGAAGAAAGAATATTTCATTCATAGTGGTTGAATCTCTTAATGTGAAATATAAATAACCAATAAAAATAATAGATAAAAAAATATCATATTCATGTGAAATATAAACAACCAATTATTTGTAGATAAATCAAAAATGTTTGAAAACAAAAAACAAATTACTTTTGCACTTTTTGAAACTTAATGTTCTATTATATCATAACTTTATAGTTATGATTTGCAATTCTAGAACTCCAGGTTCCAAACAAAATTCATATTTGATGAAAATGTTGAATTTCATCGGAACTTCAAGTTCATATATAAACTTCTTGTTTATAATTGAAAACCATGAATTGAGAACTTCGAGCTCCAAAATTAATTACATCTATCGAAATTCAGAACTTCGGGTTCTTATTCGATAATTCAAAATCTTATATTATTATTTGTATTGCAATTCATTATTTTCAATAATACTATGTCAAACTTTAGGCTTTTTGATTTTTCAATCTCCAAACACTAAATTGAGCTTCATGCTTTTTGATTTTACAATCTTTGGACATCAGATCAAGCTTAAGGCTTTTTGATTTAACAATTATCAAATATATATCAAATCAGATTGAGCTTTAGGCTCTTTGATTTTGAAATCTTTGGGTTGCAATATAATTAATTTCATTTTTGTAATATTCTAGTTGCAATACAATCATTTAATCTTTTTTTTTTCTTTTATTGGCAACCCAATAAATATTAAGAACAAAATCAAGAAGAGAAATAATATAAACCTTTTTTTTTCCTTAGCCCAAAATTAGAGAAAGAAATACTTTACAATTGCTTGAATCTCTTGGTCTCATCAAGAACTCTCGACCTCATCAAGAAATTGTTATCTTTTATCACTTATCGAATTTGGATCATATGACATATTGTCTTCAAACAATAAACTTTCAAATCTGAAACCTGAAACATATAATGGTTAGAAACTCGTGCTGATAACGTATTATAAAATAAATAAAATAAACAAGAACATAATAACATAAATATAAAGAAAGAAAGGAGAGAAAATAGTAGCCCAAGATAGGAGAGATTATTTTATTCCTCAGTACTTCTCAATCATGTTTACAACTTAGTGAGACCTCCATTTTATAGGCTCACAATATAGTAGTTACAAACTTGAAAAGACACTAGCCATAAACTTGAGAATAAATGATGTCATAAACTTGAGAATAAATTGGGAAAGGTGAAGGATCACAAGTTACATTGTGAAATTGTATGGACATTCACTTATATTATATTTTCATAACACAACTTGTTTGGTTTTTAAAGATTAAATGATTTAAAATAAGTAATTTGACATTTAAATCCTTATTACTATTAATTGTTATGTATTTCCAATTTTTCATTTTATATAATACAAACAACTAAATAAGAATAATTTAACAAATCATAAACCATTTTTATGTAATCCTGATAAGATATTATTCATGATTAAGATATGATAAATAATTATTTTTTTATAAAGAAATATGATAAATAATAATTTATAAATGGTTTTGATTTTTGATTTTATAGAAAATAGAATTGGAGGTTTAACAATAGTGTTGAAAATAACAATGTGATTAATTTTTTTTTATTAAGTTTATCATAAGTAATATGTTAAAAGAAATAAATTTATATAATATACAATTATAATAAAATTGAAAATATATTATATGATAATTTTGAAAAAAATAATATTAAATATAATATAGTGATTTAGAAAGCTAAAAGTCAGGATTGTTATTTTTATTTTAAGTTAATATTTTTAAATTATTTGACTTAAAAAAAAAAATAAAAAAAAATTGTATAAATTCTATTAAGACCCATTACAGATTTGATAACGGGAAGCCACGGGTAGAAGTCTAGAACACTCGATAGAAAAATCAATAGAGGGCAGGTTGCAATTGCATGACTGAAATAAATTAAAAAGTGATGGATATACTTTTTAAAAAGTAATTGGAATTTACTAATAAAGACATAGTTATCAGTCCAAAACCAAAGAGAGGCTGTGGATTGTGTTTGTTTGATTAATGTCGAGCAACAAGGTAGGAGCAGAGCTGTGCAAGGGCATCAACGGCCTTGACAAGGTCGTCCTCCGCGAGTCCCGCGGCACCTCCGCCGAGGTAACTTCCTTATTTATTCCGATTCTTTTATTAAAAAATGCTTAGATCACTTTGGTTGTGCTACCTACCTAAGTTTTAGTTTATGAGATCTAGATCACTCAATTTGAGCTCCAATTGCTACTTCATTATACTTAATCGATTGTATAAGCTAGACTTGCTTTGTACTTGTATACAACTAATTTAATATCTCTTGCTAGACTTGGTAGCATAAGAATAATGAGACAACCCAATAAAATCATACAGATTCAAATGCAACTGTTCCCTGCTTTGATATTACTGTGTTGATTTGGTTATGTGGAATCATAAGCAGCTTAGTTAGGTAATAGGTGTTAAATTATTTATTTATTTATTTATTTATTATTATTATTTTTTGCGCGTGTTAATGTGTTATAAATTTTCAGGTCACAAGAGTATCTCCTTATGCTGCCTAGAGTATTTTTCTTGCATTATTTATTTATTTATTGATTTGGTTTTCCAGGTGTATCTGTATGGGGGTCAAGTAACATCTTGGAAGAATGATCATGGGGAGGAGTTGCTTTTTGTTAGCAGTAAGGTGAATATACCATCGACGACTTTTTGATTATTGGTTGTTTGAACGGGGAACAGTGCCTGTTTGTTGGTAATAAGATGCTACACCATTTTGATTTTTTCGGGGGATCAAATCTATATATTTAATTACCTTAGGCTTATTCACTTATTAGAGATATACTACTCTTAAGTTTTGTCCTTAGATAACAGTATTTACACTGGTTCTCTAGCTGAGAGTGTGGTAAGAGGATACTTATAGCTTTTATATCACTAGCCAACATATTATCTGCCAGTCTCAATTTCCTAGTCAAGTACCATTGTCTCTAACTAGAAAACTTTGTTTATCATGATTTGGTTTCATTAACTAGAGAGATTATTTTGTGTTTGTGATGGTTGTCTCCTCCTTAGATGCATTTCTAAGGCTTCTGTTTTAACCAATCTCTCGAAAGTGCAATCATTATCCAGCATACAGCTTATTGGATCAAGATCATGAAAAAGCATAATTGCGCAATTCTCATCTTCTTGTTTGATGCATTTACTTGTACAAATCTTAAAAAATATGACAAGAATTGCCATCATACCAAGGGCTGAACCAGGATTGGAAATGATACCATAGGTCCTCTGTCATGTACATCTTTCTATTATGGTCTTTTCAAGAGTGAAATGCTGACCTACCAATAAACTAAGAAGTTCCCATCACAAATGACATGCCATTTACATTCTATGTAGCTTGTTACATATCATATTTGTACAGGTCTCAAGATTTTGTAATCTGGCTCAGCAGAGAAATTCAGACCTTTCCAACTTATGATTTATCCATTATGTTTATGTTTAGCCTTATCTATTAGTTTTATATAGGTTCTAGCTCCATTAAGAGTTGGTCAAATTGAATTGCTGATTAATTGTATGTTTTACATCACATTCAGAAGGAAGTTTTGGCATCCTCGATTTCCTTAGGCTGTTTCACTCTTTTCTCTTCCATTTTCACTATAAGATCAAGTCCCATCAATGGACAATTATTTGGTTCAGGATTTCATATGTCTTTTTAACTGAGCTGGTCCCTGATCAACTTTTTCTAGTGTCATGATCGCTGCCTAAAGTAATATCTTTGTTGGTATTTGAGAAACAATTTGTCTCCATATAGGCATATACTGTTGTGCCTTATTTTGATAATGGAAAAGACTAAACTGTGATTGATTTGTGTCTTTCCTTTGTACCTCAGATTTGTATGTTATTTTACACCATTTTGATGTGTCTTGAAATGAACTTAATTATGTTGTTTACAGGCTATCTTCAAACCTCCAAAAGCAATTCGTGGAGGAATTCCAATTTGCTTTCCTCAAGTATGTGCATCTCCAAATTTTTCTCCTTGCTTCTTTTGATTGCATTGGTTGTGGTAAAAGACTTGCTGCATAATGCAGTTTGGAAGTCATGGCTCTCTGGAATCGCATGGATTTGCTAGAAATAGGCAATGGAGCATAGATACTGATCCGCCTCCTTTCCCAACAAATTCTTTGAGCAAGGCTTATGTTGATTTGATTCTTAGGCCTTCTGAAGAGGATTTGAAGATCTGGGCTCACAGGTAAAGTATTTGGATATGTTATCACTTACTTGCACAAGTTAATGAAGATAGACAATGCTTTTTTTTTTTTTTTGAAAATAAGATAGACAATACTTAGAATTCTTATCTTATAAACTTCTTTTCTAGATGAATTTAATAAAAATCTCAGATATTTTTTGCTTTTTTTTTTTCTTTCTTTATAGTTTTGAGTTTCGCCTGAGGGTAGCTCTGAGTCCTGGTGGAGATTTGATGTTGACATCTCGGATCAGGAATACCAGTGCTGATGGAAAGCCATTTACGTTCACATTTGCATATCATACCTATTTTTCGGTTTCAGACATCAGGTAATTCACAAATTTGCTTGATGCCTATTTCGACGACTGTTTAGCTACACTGTACATGTAGACTACTTTATTTTTTCACTTATGGAAGATGCATTCTGTTTTCAATCATCTAAGTTGGTATTATCTGGATCAAAATTGTTATTCTCTTCCTTGTCAATATCTGTCTATGTAATCTAACCAAGGGATTCGGTTGACTACTAAAAGACCTCTCCAACCAAGAGGTCCTGGATTCTAATTTCCTTGAGGCCATTTACCTAGCATATATAATCTCTGTGAGCTTCTAGATGACAGTAGTCCTAATTTAAAATCCAGTCAACAAAGATGGCCAGGGAATTTCTGGTTATATATTTATTTTGATGCTTCTAATATCTTTCGGCATCTCACTGGTTGAAGATAGAAAAATGGTATTTGATGGTTTAAAAATGTAGCAGATGCGAGCTTCTTAACGATCTTAGAATGATTTTTCTTATTTTAGTTCTCTTTAGGTAGGGGGTAAGTGAAGATTTTCCTTGAAATCTCTTTTGATTATTTTTTTCCCTGATGCATTCTATGTTCTAACTTCTTAAGTGGGTAAGGACGTTTTCAATTTTGTAGCTGGAAATCAGAGGAATTGTATGTGTTCTTTATACAACATCTTCGTTGAAATAATTCACTGAAATCATCACAAATTTTGATGACAGAACCCATTTGCAAGTACTGTGGGTATTATTAAGTAGTTAGTGGTTAGGCTGTTGAAGTTTATTTCTGTCCAATTAGTTATTCTTACTGAATAATGAGTAGCATCTTAGCTTTATACAGTAAATTTTCAGGATTTCAAACTAGTTTTGGCTTGTAACCAAACAGACCTTGCTGCTTTATTTTTGTCAATGACCTCTCCTGCAGAGGAAGTATAACGAATTCCAGAGAATTCTAGAGGAGGTTCCTTTACCAATTTTTGACGTGGATTCCAACAAATCGTTGGATATTAGGGAGAAGTTTTTAATGAATTTCCAGAATCCAAACCACCCATGTCCGCCTATATTTTTATTTTTTAGTCTTGCTCTCTTTTAAATTCAAGCATTGTTTGCAAGAAAAATGTGCAATCTATATCATGTTTTAGCCCGATATATCCCTTTATCCTCTTTTTCTATTAGATTTTAGATTGTAAAAAAGAAAAAGAAAAAAAAAGACACCATTACCTTGAAGATCACTATTTTAAGTGGTTTTGGAGATATTTGAAGTCCTTTAACGATGGGATATTTTGTTTTTAGTGGACTGTCATTCGTACGATTTTCTAATTGAGGAATATCTGCATTTGCATATGAGAAGGAAATGGATAACCTTATTGTCATCCAATGATAGGTGTCATCATAATTACAGTAGTAGACTAGATTGAGTTTTTAAAACTTATTTTACAGAAGCAATAAAAATAATTAGCTGTTGCTTCTGAAGGTCAGATTGTAAGGGGTAATGAAAAACTCTCTTTATTTATTTATTTATTTATTTTAAGATATATCCCAAAGGTTGATGTGAGAGTTCATTGCCAGTGTTTGAAACTGAATAGAAATTGATTTTAGTCATTTTCAATTATGAATTTATGATGATAATTCTTTCTCTGGGATCAAAGTGCGTATTTTACCTTCCAAACCTCATGGAACCAGAAATTTTGTTGAGCTGAATTGCTATCTCAAACTTGTTCCTGACTGAAAATGCTGTATTTGCTCCATCCTAGGCAGTCCTATAGCTGATTTTGTGTTAGAAATGTTAAGGAACTTGACGGAGCTAGAGTACAGATCAATATGGAACTTATTTCTGGTCAGGCTATGGCCATAATATGAGTTTTGTGGACCAGTATGTTTAAGGTTAAAATTAGGTTAGTTGTTAATTCTACTGCCATGTAACCATCTTTCAATTTTCAGTTCGATGAAAAATTGAGAAGCTTTGAGAAGCATTAACAGCTGAAATTTATTATTATTGAAACTTTAGGTATGACGGTCTTCAAGTAGATCCCATTTTTCATCTAGTTAACTTTAGATGATGTGGTCATTGCTGCTTCAAGTTTGTCTGCTATTTACTTTTACTTTATGTTCTCAAACTGATATTTGATTCTTGTGAACTGTTTATTTTAGACAACAAATGGTCCACTTTAGTATTCTGCAGGTTTAAATTGTTCTTAAATTGGTTTAATTGTCTATGCTCAGTGAAGTACGTATTGAAGGCTTAGAGACGCTGGATTATCTCGACAACTTGCAGAATAAAGAGCGTTTTACTGAACAAGGGGATGCAATAACATTTGAATCAGAAGTGAGTCACAGTTTTTGGCTGGATGCTTATGCTTATGCTTATGTGGTGGTAATGTTTAACGAATGCTTTTACGGCTAAACAGGTGGATAAAATATACCTCAGTACGCCTACAAAGATTGCAATTCTGGATCATGGAAAGAAGAGAACATTTGTACTTCGCAAAGATGGGCTTCCAGATGCTGGTGAGATTGATTTTATCCATCGGCTTTCATAACAATGTTCTTATTTTTAATATATTGGTGCATAGATATAGAGTTTTTCCTCATTGTAATGTGAAGAAATAATCACTGTGGTCAAGTGTTTAGATCAACACTTAATATATGTCATTAATTGGTGACTTGTTTTGATATTAGCATGTCCTTACAAGTTCTCATGACGCTAAAATGGAGGAACTACTTTTTGATCCTCCCGTGGTTTTATGGGCAGCAATTGAATTGTGGACCTGGACAGCAGTGACTTGCCAATCCAAGTAGATTTAACAATCATAGTAGCTTCTAGATGACTTAGATGTGGGTCGATGATAATACTTCGTAAGAAAATACATGTCATTTCTGAACAAATGGATGAATGGGGCAACAGTTACCTGATACAAGTTATACATTTACCTTAAGACTTAGTTTAAGAACACTACAAGCTTACACTGTATTGCTTTCTAAATGGTGGATTTTTGGAGTTGTATTTCTAATTGTCTTGTATTTATGTTTCATTTTCATTTATCCTTTTCATACAGTGGTGTGGAATCCCTGGGATAAGAAGGCAAAGCAAATGGCCGATTTTGGGGATGATGAATATAAACATATGCTTTGTGTTGAGGCTGCTGCTGTGGAAAAACCTATCACACTAAAACCTGGTGAGGAGTGGAAAGGAAGACAGGAACTTTCTGCTGTTCCTTCTAGTTACTGTAGTGGGCAACTTGACCCGCGGAAGGTTCTGCTGAGCAGCTGAAATATCTATCATTTTGCTCCATATTCTGTACAGGTAACTTTGGCTAATGGTTCAAAACTACTCTGTATATTTAGTAACATTTCAATACTAGAGTTCCTAATCAATATTAATGCAATTAGTATGCTTGTTGGAAGGTAGGTTGATATTCTCAATTTGAACAATTTTCATACATCATTAAGGATGGTTCTCTTAATTTCTAGGCAATGCCAATATTTTCTTAATTAGCATTGGTAATGTGGGATGACGGATATCTCCTTGATGTTTATACTCTGTGATAAAGTACCGACTTTTTGTGGAGTGCTTTAGATGATGTCCGGTTGTTCACAAATTGCTGAATTTGCTTCACTTAGAAAGTTGTGTTTGGTTATGTTCTCTGCTTCTTCGTTTTTTTCCATCATTTAAAGATTCCATTCATATTGTATAACAAACGGTTTAACATGCAGGAATTTGTTCACAATTCGTGGATGGCTGGCTGGCGTCTAGATTTAAGTATGGTCGATAATTTGTTTAGCCTTATGAAATCCCGGTATATTGGTTGGGAAAATGGATTCATGTAATTCTGTTGAATGTATTTTGCTGCTGACCCACACACCCAGCTGTTTCTTTCATTTTTCATAATAAACTTAGCAATCAGATTAGATATGTATTGTAAAATATTTAATTAATGGTTTTCTATAATATTTATACGCAATTGATTTTGATTGGCTGTCTTTGGATGCAAAAGATAGGACTTTCATCCAACAAAGACTGTTTTCTGCTAAATTATTGTGACAAAATAAGCGTTGCCTGTGCCTAAGGGAATGCCATGTGAAGTTGTCAATCATCAATAATCTTATTCTTATAGGTGTAGCTGTATCAATTGGATTATCCATTCTTGTTTTTAGTTTATTCATCATATTAAGATAAATATACAAAAATCATGAATGTCACATGTGATTTAAATTATTAATTTTAAAGGATGAAAAGACAAGTAAAAAATAAATTGGTGTTAACTGGTTGATTGTTTCAACCCTCGTATGAAGAATAATTTGAAAATTGGATGTTGAAGTAATTGTTGGATTGTAGGGATGGCAACGGGCGGGGCGGGGCGGGGCGGGGTTGGGGAATGCTTTACCATCCCCGTCCCGTCCCCTTCCCCGCATTAAGAGAAGCGGGGCCGGGGGCGGGGATTCCCCGTTGGAGGGGCCTTTTCCATACCTGTCTCATTCTCCGTTTAATATAATACAACTTATTACAACTTAAATATATATATATATATATTCAGTTATATATTATAAATATTTTATATATATAATATATATATTGACAAATGTGGTGTCAAAATATTCTATATAATATATATATATATATATATATTCAGTTATATATTCAAACAAATCTCAACCTGGCCAAACGTGGTGTCAATATATATAAATGATTAAAAAAATCTGAATATTATATTATATATTATATGGATATATATATATGTATCCATATATAATATATATCTGGGCGGGGATGGGGTGGGGAAATCTGAATCGGTATTGTTGGGACGCTGCACAATTTCTTGTTTTTATCCTGGAGTGACAGTTTTAACTCCTGTTGTTATTATTTAAACCCTTGTATTTGTAGGGTTTTATTATGCTAGAGAGAAAAAGAATAGAGTGACTCAGTGAGCCAAATTGAGAGAGAGTGTTTGCTTTACCATTGTAAACACCAATTTGATAGTGAAAGTTGAGTGCTAATGTTATACGGATGTAGGCTTACATCAAAAGCGTAAAATTTGATGTCTTTTTATTTTTATTTTTTTTATTATACATACCATAGAGTATTAGAGAAAATCAAATATAAAATTAGAGAGCTTCTCATAATACATCACAAATTATCTATTTACAATTTATTTATTTATTTTTTATTAATGGCAATATTAATCTAAATTAAAATTACAAAACAAAATAAAAAATTTTAAAGACATTCTAAGCTAGGTTTTTTTTTTTTTTTTTTTTGAAGAAAACAATGTTTTTTTTTTTTTCCTCACAGTTTAACAAACCCTAAAATATCTTCTTTTTTTTCTAATATTTTAAAGTTCTTTATTGAGATATGACATTCTGTTAATGTCAAGTAAGTTGTCAGGGTACCAAAGTAATGGTCTCATAGCCTCTGCTTCACCCCCCTTCATTGACCTGAAAGATAGGAAAAGCAGAAGACAATAAGTTTCCAAGATAATGAACAAGAAAGGCAGAAGTCGGAACAATCATAGATTTTATGGTAAAAGAGTAAATGTCTTACCTCAGCTTGGAGGGATTTCATGAAGTCATTCTCTAATTGAGATCGAATGTCCGTACAAAATTAAGTACTTCATAATAAAAGATTGAATTAAAATAAACTTATAATCCCTTTTTGAAAACTCATTGTTTAAAAGCTCAAGATTTCTAATATTGAGATGAGAAAAATTAAGCACAATGAAATATAAAGAATGATATTAAGTCTTAGGATGTAGAGTGACATAAAAAATTTAGTTTTGTCTTATGGGATGCTTTATTTAGCCAAAAAAGGAGAAGAGTACTAGATTCGTAAGTTACTCAATTGAGATTTCTATTTTCAATAAGAACAGAAGAATACTGATGCATTCATTAGTTATCTTCTTGTTCTTTTCAGAGTAATCAAAATTACTAGGTTTTTTTTTTTTTTTGGTTTTGCTATATGTTAAAATTAAAATTAAAAAATAATAATAGGTAATATTAAAATAAAATGGAATGTCTTTAGAAATTTTATTTTTAAAAATGGAGTGTTTTTAAAATGGATCTGGATCCTCTCCTTTAATTATATTTTTCCTGACCTTTTTAAAGCATACGATTGGTTGTTTATAAAGTGATTGTGGAAACCGATCACATCTTAATTATACATCTATTGCAATGCTTATGTGTCATAAGATTAAATGAGATAAAGAAAAAGGGAGATGATCCAAAAGATAATAGAGATAATTTTGAAGCAAATTAAAATTTTAGAATGTAAAGAAGTGTAAATAGAAAAAATTGAATTGTTAAAAAAAAAAAAACTCTCATAAAACTATTTTAAGAAAAAAAACAACTAACAGAGTAACAGCCGAAACGTAGGTAGTGCTGCGGGTATGATTTTGAAGAAAAATATACAAAACGAAAAGTCTTAAAACTGGCGTCAGCCATGTGATCTAGCTTATTGAGGGTTTAATGGGGTTTAAACAAATTACATCAAGTCGCATTCGACGATATGATGTTGGTCTGGTGGTAAACCCCTCATACCTGTACCATAAGGTTGTGAATTCAAGTCTTCCTAAAAAACCTCAAATTTATGTAATGTGTAATACTTAAAATAAATAAATAAATAAATAAATAAATAGAGCATTTATTTGGCATGTAATCTAATAGGTAAATAGTATCAGTATCGTGTCATTTCGGACTCTTGATTGATAAAACGTCGGCCTGCAAATTTTTTGTTGACTTTTGTATACAAATATAACCTTCATTAATTCATTTGTTACAACTCCATATTAATCAAGTTGGCCTAAAATGATCCATCAAGTGTTAATTATATAACTCTTTATCTTGTTTATTCTGACAATATTTTTCAATAACAAGTTGATAACTATATTATCATTTTCTAATAAGAGTGACAAATTAGCAACCGTTTGAGATGATCAACATTAATTTAAATTAGAGAAAATAAGAGTACGTAAATGTCACATTATTGAAAAAATAAATTAAAACAAAAGAAAAGGCTAATCTTTTTGGGTTGTAGAGTAGTGATCCAATAATCTAATATAAAATTAATACATAATTCTATATAAGAGCCAAAAAGTGAAGTTGCATTCACATGATGATCTTGTATCACCTTTTGTCCCATTTGAGATTTTGAGTATGAGGAATCATAATTCTATTCCTATATGAGTTTTAATTAATTAACTTGTAAGAAACAAAAAATTCCTCTCTCACAATGCCAGACATGCGAGTAAAGCCATCCATATAAAGCAGCACATGTACAGCAGTGCAGCGGTGCATATGATTTTATATATACGGTTTTCCTCTCCTTATGATCGAACTGAACTTTTAAGATTAGGACGAGACTTGTGAATCATTGATTAAGGATGTGGTGGAGGTGTGATTTTAGGAGATGTTTGTTTGAGAGCTGTTGGGTTGTAACTTGTAACATGCAAACTGAGTCTGGGTTGGCTTAAATTGCCAATTTTTCCAATAATCAACAGTCAATTTTCTAACTAAACAAGAAGATTAAATTTTAATAAATTCTGACTTTCTCCTATTTTCTCATGCATTCCTGCATGTGATCCTACCAACCCCAAGAAATAAATTTCATTTCTAAGTTCTTATGGTACATGAACATGATAATATATAATATATATTATCAAGCTGTGATACCTTCTAATAATTAAAAACCGATAAGTATCATTTGTCAACAATGGC
Source organism: Acer campestre (assembly GCA_954870605.1). Classification (NCBI taxonomy): domain Eukaryota; kingdom Viridiplantae; phylum Streptophyta; class Magnoliopsida; order Sapindales; family Sapindaceae; genus Acer; species Acer campestre. Next base: position 20,320,604 of record OX940804.1, read on the forward strand.
CAGAGTGTACGTTCAAAGTTTACTATTTATAAATAGATAGACTTTGAAACAGACCAAACACAGCAATTTGATATAACTGAAGAAAACAGCAGTTAACATGGAAAACCAAAGCTTATTCATTAATGTTGTGTCTTCTGTTCTTGTCCTCTCTCTTCTCCTAAACACTAGTTGTGTATCTGCTCAACTTCGTGAAGACTATTACAAGAATACATGCCCCAATGTTGAATCTCTTGTTCTCTCTGCAGTCACCAACAAGTTCAAGCAGACATTCGTGACTGCCCCTGCAACTCTTCGTCTCTTTTTCCACGATTGCTTTGTCCGGGTTAGTATATATATTTATAAAGCTTAAACTTTTAGGTTTAACGGTTGTACAGAATTGTATGTTATAATGAGTTATACTAAGAGATTTTGCAACTTCTGCATTGTGTACATGTGTGCAGGGATGTGATGCTTCGGTGCTGCTAACTTCGCCAAATAATAAGGCAGAGAAGGATCACCCGGACGATATATCACTTGCCGGAGATGGATTCGACACAGTGAACAAAGCAAAGCAAGCTGTAGATAGCGATCCCAACTGCAGAAACAAAGTCTCATGTGCAGATATTTTAGCTCTCGCTACTAGAGATGTTATTGCCTTGGTAAGTGCATGTCTCGTATATTTGACCTAGAACATTGTCGGACCGAATAAACGCTCGATCTAATGCGGTATATTAAGATATATGTGTAATATATAATATGCAGACTGGAGGACCATCTTATAAAGTGGAATTGGGGAGGCTTGATGGGAAGATATCGACGATAGCAAGTGTTCAACGCCAACTTCCTGGCCCTCATTTTAATTTAGACCAGCTCAACACCATGTTTGCCGCTCATGCTCTCACCCAAACCGATATGGTCGCTTTATCAGGTATTTATAATGTTTCTGATACTATCAGGATGAATGAACATAATCACTACGTTTTGGTGGTAACAACTCGAATTTAAGATTAAATTGTTAAGCGGACCAATGTTTGATTTTGTGAATAGGTGCACACACACTTGGATTCTCCCATTGCGGCCGCTTCTCCGATCGAATCTACAACTTCAGCCCGAAAAGCCGGATCGACCCGACCCTAAACTTCCAATACGCAATGCAGCTGAGGAAGATGTGTCCTTTAAAAGTGGATCCGAGAATTGCTATTAACATGGACCCTACCACTCCTCAGACATTCGACAATACTTACTACAAGAACCTCCAAAAAGGAATGGGTCTGTTTAGTTCTGATCAGATACTATTTACAGATCCCAGATCAAGATCAACGGTCAACCTTTTCGCATCAAACAACCAAGCTTTCAATTTGGCTTTTGTTCAAGCCATTACCAAGCTGGGTCGGGTCGGGGTTAAGACGGGTAATCAAGGCGAAATCCGGACAGATTGTAATCGGGTCAATTAGCATGCTAGTGCTAGCTCTTTATGTAGGACAATATCTTCCAACTCATGTATGACAGACAGTACGAGTATGTTGTGACTTGTGAGTGCGGACAGCCAAGGAAGATTTTCTTTTAATATACAAGTTTTTGTTTTCATCTTCTCATTTATTTATTTACTTATTATTGCAATAAAATATTTTGTTGAATTAATTTATGTTTTTTTAAGTACAATAATCAAATAAGTCCTAAACATTTATTTTTTTATTTTTTTATTCCAAGTAGTTTGTGGTTTTTCCATTTTTGACGAATTTAGTCCCTATATTTTTTATAAGTACCAAATTAGTTCAACAATTATTGTATTGTGTCATGCCGGGCTTGTAAGGAATTGTGCTGCGTCAGACCATATCTGGACCGACTCGACTCAATTTACATGTCTAAGCACAATACAAGGAACAAAAATCAATGCCTAACGAAGAATCCTTATTTGTAATAAAAACAAGAAACCATATTTCTTCCCAAAAACACATCGATCGAATTCTTATTACGATAATTCTAATGGAAAAGAGTTTAACATCATCAAGCAATCGATCTCCCATGTACCACGTATTTGACAATTCAATGATGCTATGGTGAATGTAAAGACTTTCTTTAACAGAGACGGGAAGGCCTTGATTTTCCATTGAAATTAAACAACTATGATGCAGATCATAATATACAATTACATTCAGCTTGTTGTTATGAAAGTCAATATATTTCTTGCCTAATACGGCTTTCTTAATCAATTAGTATCGAGAAATATTCTTTCCTATTGTATATAATTAGACTAGAATCAATTAGCTTGCTTGTTGGATAAGTAGCAGTCTAGGAAGCACGGATACTTCATTTGGTGGAGGTAACTCGTATCGAACTCGTATCCAGTTCCGATACTTCTCGGATACTCTAGGATACGTATCCGATACACCAAATGGCGTATCCGTTGACTTTTTCACAAGTTTGACTAGAGGATACTTGAGGGATACTTGGAGGATACTTAAGGGATACTTGGAGGATACGTTTGGGGCAATATTATAATTATTTTAGTATAAAACAGGGTCAAATTATAATTTCAAAATATTAGGGGTCAAAATGAAACTGTAAAGAAATTTTGGTTTTGATTCCATTGACATGGAGAATAATGGGATACTTGAGATTGCAAACCTTTCACTTGATGAACCAGAGTTAGATGCCGAATTATTTAGATCCTTTAACAATGTGAATGATGATAATGAAGTTAATTAGGAATTTAGTATCTATTTTATGAGTTTATTTTATGTATTATTTGGATTTTGTAATATACTATAACTTATGTGACATATGTTTTATTTAGATTTTCAATTTTGTAATATATTACGACTTAATTTGGATATTGTAATATGTTACATTGTTATGACTTAGGTTGTTATGTGACATGTTTTATTTGGATGATTGGATATGAATATGTTTTGATTTTTGAATGAATTATCAAATATCCTTTTATATATTCTTATTTTTTTTTTAAATATAAATATATATTATTTTAATTGACGTATCCTGCCGTATCCGTATCCTAGTTTTTTGAGATTTGTCGTATCCCCGTATCGTGCCGTATCCGTATCCAGTATCCGTATCCGTATCCGTGCTTCCTTGGTAGCAGTATATATACATATATATATATATATAATATATAGTCTTTTTATTGTCGGTTCGAACTGATATATCTTTGCATGTGAACCATTGGATTTAAATACACAAGTTAAAGCATTTAAATTCAATGGTCCACATACAAGGAACTGATATATTTTATATCAGTTTGAACTAACAATAGAAAACTTGTATATATATATGTCATGTACTAGTTATATTCATTCATTACAGAGAAAGAATTCTATTGTTCTCTTATTCCTTTATTTTACACTTGTTTCATACTTAAAATTAAATTCAATGATGTTAGTTATATTGGATTGTAGAAACTTCACAGTAAACAGCAACAGCACAAGTAGGAATGTAATAATTTTGTTCCTATAATTTTGTTCCTTAACACTCAAAAAACTCTGTAAGATTCGCTTACAAAAACCAGGGAAGAATAATATTCACTAATAGCAACGAAGTTTGCAGCATACAGAAAATATAACTGTCAATTCAAGACAAGATCTGTACTAATTAATTCTCCCAATCTATCTCAAGATTATATCTGAATCTAATCATTAGCAACTCTCTTCTGTGTTACTAAAACCAGCAAGAAACACTTGTAAACGAGAAAGGAGTACAAATATACCAAGAGAATGTACATCAAAGAATATACAACATACAAAAGAAGAATAAAGCAAAAGAACAGTAAAGAACATGAAGATTTATCGTGGTTTAGCTAAGAATAGCCTACATCCACGTTGAGCCTCACAGAGAAGCTCTTCCACTATATGAGAGTTTTTACAACACTAGATCTACCCAATCAACACCAGAAAATAAACAAATCTGCTCTATAGTTCCAGATCCATTACCACTAAAGAACCAGGAACCTAAATCACTCTTACAAATCAAGAGCACAAAGATATAACTCTCAATCGTTACACAAAGAGTATACAACTCTCAAATCACAATAATATCACCTGAGATTACAGTAAGAATCACTCAAGAACACTGGATTCACCATAAGAGAAAAGAGAGACTTTTTTTTGTTGAGAGAAAATTCGAGAGAGAAGATGAAGAGATTCTGAAAACCCTAACAAAATGAAATTTGAACCCTCTCTCTCCTCATATCATTCTTTATATATTCTTTATCATCTGACTCAGCAATTCAGGCCACATCAGCCAATCAATCTTCACCACTTCAGCATGTAATTTGTCTCACTAACCTTATCTGTTTGAATCAGATAAGCTTGCTCAAAACGTCACCTATACTTGAGTTGTGAAGAGGTGAGCCTGGTCTCTGTGGACCTAGAACAAGCATTTGGGCCTTCATGGTTTAATTCTTAATTGGGCCATCTGGAAAATCTGTTGGACTAATTTTACAACAAATTCCACCTTAGTCCAACACCTCTCATATAGCAGAATAACTTCTTTGTGATACTTGGCTCAAAACAACAAAGAAAAAATAGTCAACCATAATCACCTATCTTAAGTAGGTTTAAGCAATGCTTAAACTTGCTATAAGATACAATTTTAGTACCCATGCCAGCTGGATTATCATTAGTGAAAATCTTTTCCACTTGGACTATACCATTATAGTGACTTGGTCTCTAACAAAGTGATACTTGACCTTTATATGCTTTGTTCTCTTATGGAACACAAGATTTTTAACTAAATGCAATGCACTTTGGCTGTCAGTATAAATCACAACCTTTCCACCAAAAATGTTAATCTCTCATAAAAGGCCTTGAAGCCAAATTGCTTCCTCAATTGCCTCTATAGCAGCAATATACTCAGCCTCTGTTGTGGATAAAGCCACAATTGACTGAAGCTGACTTTTCTAGCTGACACAACAACCTGCAATAGTGAAAAGATATGAGGATGTGGACCTCCTCTTATCTCTATCACCTGCATAATTAGAGTCTACATAACTTACAAGGTCTATAACCGAATTAGAGCAGTCATAAATCATTCTTACAGAAGTTGTAGAGCTAATATATCTTAGCAACCATTTCATGGCATTCCAATGACCCTTTCCAAGGTTTGACATGTATCTAGACAGCACACTAATAGCTTTAGCAAGGTCAGGTTTTATACTAATCATGGAGTACATGGCTGACCCTACCGCACTAGAATAAGGGATTGACTCCGTAAATATGCTTTCCTCATTAGATCTAGATGATAAAGCAGCAGATAAAACAAAACTAGGGGACAGAGGTACATTTACAGGTTTGCAAATTTTCATGGAAAATCTATCAACAAGTTTTAACAAATAATTGCATTGTTTTAAACTCAATTTATTCTTAGCTCTATTCCTAATTATTTCAATCCCTAAAATCCTTTTTGCGTTCCCTAAATCTTTCATATCAAATTCATATTTGAGTTTCTTCTTTAAGTCATTAATCCTAGACATGCTCTTACTAGCTAGAAGCATATCATCAACAAGGAAGGGGATGTTGTGCAATGGGGAAGCATCTAAAGTTGTGCCAGTTTTTTGGTTTTTGATTATGGTGCAGTTTTGCATATTGTGGTACTGTGTGCTTCTGTTTAATGTTTTCTTGCTTTTCTTTTCTCTTTGCTGGGCGGGTGTGCTCTTTGTTTGTGTTTTGGTCTCTCTGGCCTGTATTGTTTTGCTTTTGGTTTTTATCTATCTTTAATAAAGATTGTTGTTTCAAAAAAAAAATATCATCAACATAAACAAGCAAATAGACAAAATTATTGATGTTATCACTATCAAAATAAAAACATGCATCATATTTACTTTTAATAAAACCTATGCTAGTAACAAAGGTATCAAACTTTTTATACAATTGTTTAAGGGCCTGTTTCAGCCCATATAAAGACTTTCTAAGAAGACAAACATATGAGGGATTATTCTTGGACTCAAATCCCTCCAGTCGAGACATATAGATGGTTTCATCTAAGTCTCCATGCAAAAAGCTTTTCTTAACTTCTAATTGCTCTAATTCTAGGTTGTAATAGGTAACCAGAGCAAAAATGATCCTAATGGTTTTGAATTTCACTACAAAGGAAAATATCTCATTATAATCTATCCATTCCCTTTGAGTAAACCCTTTAGCCACTAACGTAGCTTTAAACCTAACTGGATCATTCTGCCATACACCATCTTTTATCTTATAAAGCCACCTACAAGTTATTACATTCTGTTTTTCTGGTTTTCTCACTAAGGACCAAGTCTGATTTTTCTTAAGAGAGTTCATCTCTTCTAACATGGCTTGCACCAATTTCAGCTTATCAATGCAATTGATAGCTTCATTGTATGTTCTAGGTTTAGAATTTTCCAATTATAGGCCAGTGCATAGTGCAAAAGAAATCACATCAGCATATGCAAACTTACTGTTAGGTTTAATAATTCTCCTAGCCCTATCTCTAACTAGCTCGTAATCAGCTAGAGAATTATTTATCTCTGGCTGATTCTGACTCTTTTCCACCTGATGTAAACCATCAAAATGGGCAGCCCTATCCACCTCAATAGGATCAGACTCAATAGTGACTGGATCAAGTGGTGTGATGGGCTACCAACTTCCACCTGAATCGTATTCACATCATCCTTTAAAGGATTTGGTTTAGATTTAGAAGGCTGGTTCTTGTCTTTATAAGGCATCTTAGACTCATCAAAAATAACATCCTCACTTATTATCACCTTAAACCTCTTTTAGTCTCTCAACCAAACTCTATAACCTTTAACTCCTAAAGGATGGCCGAGAAACACTCATTTTAAGAACATAGGTTCTAACTTTCCTTCAGATTGGTGCGCATAGGTAGCACACATAAACATTCTTAAGTATTTTAGACTAGGAGGCCTTCCTATCCAGATATCTTTAGGGGTTTTAAGGGTTATGGCAGTAGAGAGGGATCTATTGATCAGATAGGCTCCCGTGGCAGCTGTTTCCCTCTTAAAATTCTAGCTTAAACCCGATCCCATGAGCAGACATCTAATTTTCTCTAAGACTGTCCTATTCATTCTCTTAGCCACTCTATTTTGTTGTGGAGTGTGTCTCACAGTTCTATGTCTAACAATGCCCTGTTCTTCATAAAACTTATTAAATTTTTCATTACAAAATTCCAATCAGTTGTCTGTTTTTCAAATTTTAAGAGGTTTGGTTTTCAACTAGCCTCTTCCAAGCTTTGAAGCTTTCAAAAACTTGATCTTTAGACTTTAAAAGGTAAGGCCAAAGTTTCCTAGAGTGGTCATCAATAAAGGACAGAAAATATCTGATCCCTCAATGAGTAGGGACTTTTGAGGGTCCCCATAAATCTGAGTGCATATATTCTAGAATCTGTTTTGAGGTGTGTTGAGCTACACTAAAGCTGATTATGTGCTGTTTTCCTAGTACACGGTTCTCACAAAAGTCTAGCTTATTTACTTGATCTCCATTTAGGAGATCTCTTTTGCTCAACTTTAGAACACCTTTCTCATTCATATGATCAAGTCTCATATGCCAAAGACTACCTTTGTCACTCACTTTAGAAGCTATACAAGCAATTTCATTTGTGACAGCCATACCTATAAGCATATATAACCCATTCTTCTTGTCACCTTTAAGGATAACAAGAGAACCCTTAGAGGCTTTTAGGACACCTCTTTCAGCCTTATAGGCATAACCTTCCTCATCTAAGGTACCTAGAAAACTTAGATTTCTCTTAAGGTTTGGCACATACCTAACATTTCTAAAGATCCTAACCATTCCATCATACATTCTAATGATAGCTGAACATATACCTTCCATATTACATTGTTGATTGTTTCCAATCAACACAATGCCACTATTGAGTTCTTGGAACTTAATGGATAACTCTTTTCTAGGACACATGTGGAATGAGCAGCCTGAGTCTAGAATCCATTCAGAACTCATATCCTCAGTGCTCACAACTAAAACTTCACTAGTTTCATAGGATTTAGATGCTATAACAACATCACCATCCGATTGGGTCTTATCTTGCATCTTTTTCTTAAACTTAAACAATAGTTTTTAATGTGACCCTCTTTTCCACAGAAGTAACATTTCCTAGAACTATTTCTATTTCTAGATTAGGATCTATGATTAGGAGTCTTACTTTTACCTTTATGCCTATTATTAGAGTTATTGTTATGGTTTTTAACAGGTTACCTACCTCTGACAAACAGGTTTTCCCCACTGTCTTTTCTTTTAATTTTCAGTTCAAGTTCTTTGGACTTAAGAGCGAAAATACACCCTTCGAGTGAAAAAAAAGTCATATCATATTTAATGGTAGCCTTGACATCCTTAAAGGATTTAAGCAATGAGTTGAGGATAATGATTGCCTCATTCTCATCACTCGGCTTCTCTTTGTCCCCAGCATTGGCTAATTCTATAGTCATTTTCTTGTATTCATCTATATTCTGACCAAGGCCTTTACTAGGGTCCATCTTAAAACTAAACAATCTTTCTTTCAAATAGATTTTATTAGTTAAAGATGTATTCATATACAAACTTTCTAGCTTTTTCCAAACATTGCATACAGTGGTCTCATCATTAACCTCTCTTAAAACATTGTCAAACAGATTCAAGATAATGGTTCCTAAAGCCATTTCTAACATATCATTATTTTGTTCATCATTCATGCTATCAAGAAATTTTTTTAGACCTTTGATGGCCTTGAGGATTTTCTGTTAGGAAAGTAAGGGCCTGTCCTGTATCGTTTTACAGGCCCGTTTTCGTTTTTGTTTTCTAAATCCGATTTCGAATACGCGTTTGTTACCCTTTTTCATTTTATTTTCCATTTTATTTTCAAAAACAAAAACAAAAACAAAAACAACTACAATGTTAAAAGTGAAAAATTTCCAAAACAACTTTTTGATGTTTTTCATTTTGTTTTTCGTTTTGTTTTCCACTTAAAATAAAAAACTCAAAAAAAAAATTAATTTTTTCTTTTTTTTTCTTCCTTTCACCACCGATCTCCTCCTCCCCCTCTTCCTTCTCCTTCTCCTTCTCCTTCTCCTTCCCGCCGGTCAGCCTCCTTCTCCTCCTCCTTCTTCTTCTTCTTCTTCTTCTCCCTCTTCTTCCGTCAGATCAGATCACGATCAGATCCGATCGGCTTCTTCTTCTTCTCCCCCTTCTTCCGTCAGATCCGATCGGCTTCTTCTTCTTCTTCTTTTTCTTCTTCTTCTCCCTCTTCTTCCGTCAGATCCGATCGGCTTCTTCTTCTTCTTCTTCTTCTTCTTCTCCCTCTTCTTCCGTCAGATCCGATCGGCTTCTTCTTCTTCTTCTCCCTCTTCTTCCGTCAGATCAGATCACGATCAGATCCGATCGGGAAGAATCGATCCGTCAGCTTCTTCCCGTCAGATCACGATCGCGGCACCTCCGTCAGCAGATCCGTCAGCTTCTTCTTCCGGTCAGCATCTTCTTCCTCTACTGGGCGGTGCCCATATCAGACCAAAAATAAATAAATAATAAAATTCAACTAATTAATTTTGGCCTGTAAAATGATACCAGACGCGTTTTTTACGTTTTCATATTCGAAATCCAGCTTTCAGGAAATGTTACCAGACGCGTATTTGGATTTCGAAACTGAAACCAAAAACACAGTTTTCATTTTCATTTTTATTTTCCAAAAACAAAAACAAAAACAACCTTTCAAAAACGTTACAGGACGGGCCCTAAAGCTTTCACCTTCTTTCTCCAAATTCCAAAATCCCCAGTGCCATTGAATTTGTCTATGTCAAATTTCCTAGTAAAAACTGAATTAAAATTACTGAATGTATGCACTGGTTCTGCTTCGAGAGAGCTCGCTACCTCACTGGAACTTTTCTCATCTTCTTCAGATGTGTCTTCTGCTGAAGACTCCACAACTGGAGGATCATCAGTCTCCACATTCGCCGTTTGTACTAATCTCCAAGCTCAGCTACCACTGTCACAATTTTATTCCTATACAAAACCTTAACACCTCATGTTAACACTCAAAAAACTCTGTAAGATTCACTTACAAAAACCAAGCAAGAATAATATTCACCAACAACAACAAAGTTTACAGCATACAAAAAATATAACTGTCAATTCAAGACAGGATCTATACTAATTAATTCTCCCAATCTATCTCAAGATTATATCTGAATCTAATCACTAACAACTCTCTTCTGTGTTACTAAAACCAGCGAGAAACACTTGTAAACGAGAAAGGAGTACAAATATACCAAGAGAATGTAGATCGAAGAATATACAACATACAAAAGAAGAATAAAGCAAAAGAACAGTGAAGAATACAAACATTTATCGTGGTTCGGCTAAGAATAGCCTACATCCACGTTGAGCCTCACAGAGAAGCTCTTCCACTATATGAGAGTTTTTACAACACTGGATCTACCCAATCAACACCAGAAAATACACAAATCTACTCTATGATTCTAGATCCATTACCACTAAAGAACCATGAACCTAAATCACTCTTACAAATCAAGAGCACAAAAATATAACTCTCAATCGTTACACAAAGAGTATACAACTCTTAAACCATTCTCAAATCACAATAATATCACCTAAGATTACAATAAGAATCACTCAAGAACACTGGATGAGAAAAGAGAGACTTTTTTCTGTTGAGAGAAAATTCGAGAGAGAAGATGAAGAGATTCTGAAAACCCTAACAAAATGAAATTTGAACCCTCTCTCTCTCCTCATCTCATTCTTTATTTATTCCTTATCATCTAGCTCGGCAACTTAGGCCACATCAGCCAATCAATCTTTGCCACTTCAACATGTAATTTGGCTCACTAACCTTATCTATTTGAATCAGATCAGCTTGCTCAAAACGTCACCTATACTTGAGTTGTGAAGAGGTGGGCCTGGTTAAGCTACGGACCTAGAACAAGCATTTGGGCATTCATGGTTTAATTCTTGATTGGGCAATCTGGAAAATCTGTTGGACTAATTTTACAACAAGGAACTTGATACTACGAATTAATTTGTTATATCATAAATAATTCACCATGATAACGATGACCTATAAGATATTATGATAGTTTTCTTCCATTTAAGATTTTCCAGATTGAAAAAGTTAATTCAATTACAAATCACTCAATGCATGCATCCCGATAAATTCATTCAATATAACAAATTAACAATAAATAAATAAAAGATAGAGACATAGGCAACTAGAGAGCTATGAAATTGAATAAGTTAATAGTGGAAGCAACAAAAGCAATGGTCAGGGATTTGAAAACACTGTATAATCCTTACACTAACAATTTCAAAGTCTCTTGTTGAAGTGGATTAATCTGCTTTTTAGCAAACGTTGTCCAACGTATCAATTTGCTTCATCAAGAGAAATTTGAATTCTCTCTTGTTGAATATCTTTAATTATTGAAAGTGGTGAAGATAATAGAGCAAATGCTAAGCAGTAGGTTTCAGCCACTTCATCTACAAGAATTAGAAAGCCTAAGGATGAAAGGGTAAGGATTGGACTGTCACAAAAGTGAAAAAGATACTATCAGAATCTCAACTGTTCACACTTCGGATAGGTGATATTAAGTATCAAATATACATACTTCGAGTGCTCAGGGTATGTTCATTTATTTGGTGTGATAATAGGAGAGTAAGTCTTGCACAAAATCTTGTCTTTCATTCCCAAACAATGCATATTGAAATCAACGTTCACTTCACTCGAGAGAAGGTGATGCTTCACATTGCTGATTTTCCATATGACTTGCTGATGTGGTGACAAGAGGTGCACTCGCCTTAGGTCCATCAAGAAAATGGTCCTTTTTTTTTTTAACAAACAAAATTACTTTGAGTGGCGACATTTGCACCTCTCAAAAAATGTATGTACCGTTGGGATTTATGCCCAAAAGCTTATAATTTGTAAATATTATAAATTCATTAATAAAAGAAGTAGTTACTTCATTCAATTAACATGCCTCATACGTTTATATTATATGTGCTAAACATCCAAGATTGCTAGATGTAATCTCAAACTGAGTATATGAATGTCATATATATATGGATTTATTTTGAGACATGCAATATAAAGAGTTCATAGAAAGCAAATAAAGTTGGGTACTTTATTTGTGGTTAATCTACGGCTGCGGTCCATTCTGTAATGTATGGTAGTCTTATCCTAGACTACTCATATGGTGATATGAGAATGGAGGCACCTATTTGATATAATCATATAGGAGTGAGCCACAATATAGGAGTGAGCCACAATCTATATGAATCTATCACTAAAATCCATTAGTTGAAAAGATTCATATATATCGACAAATGATGGCTATATATGGGTGATCTAAATCCTGAGTATCTTACTGACTCCTTTGAGTTAGATCGTGTTTCTTGAAATACCATGGGTGAGATCAGAGTAGCATTCCCGATCAATAACTTCATATCTTAGAATCACGGTTTGGCTTGTGGCTGGGACCATACAATAGTGGAATCCATTCTTTCTTGTGAGAAGTAGATGAGTAGTTCTCTTAAGGGTTGATTCGGGACTTGAACGATTAAGAGTGCTCTCCTTCTTCCGTAAAGGAATGAAGGATATAATCATTCATTAGAGAATTAATGGTACATAGGGAAAATATATAATTAGAGAGATATAATGGACTTTATGATCTAACTCTAATTATGAACTACTTATGGAGAATCATACCATATGTAATAGTTATGTTGATACGCACTGATAATTTGGTTGTGTAAAACATCAACAGTTATGAGAGTACAACCTTGGGTTTTTAGTGGAATAACTTCGAGGTTAATAATTGTGAAATATTAATTAAAGAATTTAATTAATTTTTCTAAGTATTATTGGAGCTCAAAATTGTGGGTCCATTAGGTCCCCTTGCTAGCCCTTTACTATTGACAGTAACAAGGCTTACAAAGAATTAGATGGTTCAACTAATTATGTTACGAAAGTAACTTAAATATATTATGAGAATTAATTAAATGATGTGATTATTTAATTAATATATTATTTAATTGATGAATTAAATATATTAAATAATATGATTATTTAATTGACATATTAATTATTAAGAATTATTAATTGTTATTTGGAGGTTTAAGTTTCGAACCTTGACTAGAGCAAAAGAATAAAATAACCAAAGATTATTTTTATTTGTTTTAAAGAGGTCAAAGGTTCAAACCCTAATAGTGACCGAATTAATAAAGATTAAGAATCCTATTTTAACTTGGTTTACTAAACCCTAGGATCCTAGTATATAAGATATACTTATCAGGAAAAAAAAAATGAAACCCTAAGAGAGATAGAAAGGTGTGGCAATAGTAAGCAGGAAAAGAAAAAGATTATTTTTTTCTTTGCTCTTACCTTGGCCGAACTCAAGCAAGGAGACAGGTGTTGTCTTCTAGATCTCTCAAGCCTCCATTCAACTGCTACTGTAATCCATGATGTCCCCATACACACAGTTGTTAGATCGCAGCACATAGCTCGGAAGGCTTAATGGTGAAGGATCGAAAAGAAAACGAATGAGTGATCTTCAAAGGTATGAAAACAAATCTCTTCCTCATGTTTGTGTGTACAAAAAGTCCAAAGATGATAAAATTTTAAAACCTATCGATCTTAACTCTTTGATTTTCCGCTGTGCGACTTACATGTACACCCTAAGTTAGTATGTTTTTTAAAATCCAATAATACCCTTGAATAAAATTACCAAAAAGACCCACTAATAATTATTAATTAGTTTCATGTTTTAATTTTTTGTGAATTTTTTTTTTTTCTATTAATGATTAGATATTAACATATATCATTAAAAACTCTTTCCATATTCTTAACCCTAGATTCTCTTTTCAATACCAATTTCAAATATATTTTCAATTTCTTTTATGGAAATACATATTGATTGATAAGTATAGAGAACGGATCAAAATCTTCCAAAATTGGTTACGAAAGTTTTAAATTAATTATTATTAGTTTCAAAATCAAAATCTCTTTAGACTTTTTTTTTTTTGTTTGTTATCAATATCATTTGTCTTCAATTTCATCAAAAACTTTTCTACTTCCAAATCAATTGGGACATGTCACAAACCTTGTATCCCTACCACTTTCACAAATAGAAAATTAATCTCCAACTAGAAACCCTCAAATCGTAGTGATTTTGTGGATAAAAAACAATCAATAAGATATGGAGAGAGTTGTTTGACATGACGAGAGAGAAAAAAGTAAAAAAGAGAAATAGAGTCTGATTTTGTGGATTGAAAACATAAAAGAGAAAAAGTGAGGGAAGAGAAAGAATATCGATAGAATTAAATATAATAATAAAATTGATTAAATAACATAATAATATGTGTAAATGGATTGTACTTTTAAAAATATAATGCAATGTAATTTAAAAAATGATATTTTTGGTATTAAGTGGGGTTTATTTACAAATTATATATATATATATTTAAATTTGATGGGTGTGATTACGAAAGAGGTGTACATACAATTTTAAGGAGTGTCATTATCGTCACTCTAAAACAATTTTCTATTACCCAGACCTTTAAAATGCCATGGTCGGCCCTGTTCCTACCCTTTTTTTTGGGGGGGGGGGGGGGGGGGGGGGGGGGGGGGGGGGTGGTGGGGGTGGGTGTGGGTGGGGAGAACAATACTCTTGAAATATATATATATGTCAATTCGTCCTGACAATAAATATATCAGAACGAAAAATTTGAACCATATATTATGGAGAAGTTTTGACAAGTGCATACACTTTGAGTCAAAATATGTATATGTCAAAGTATGTAAATCTAGGGGTTCACATTCTTCGTCATGATATATTTATTATTAGGACGAACTAAAAATAGAAAATCTTTATATATATATATATATAAATGAAAGAAAACCAAAAATAGCCATTGGAAACATTAAACTTTCATTAGTAACCACTTTTGAAAATTTAATTGTTAATAACCATTTTTAAAAAAAAAAAAAAAATCAGTGTATGTCCATAAAGTACCCCTGAACTTAGTTTATTTTGCAAAAACTTGGAAGAAAACTTGAAATTATGAATAAAATCTGGAACCAAACTTGTAATCACGACTAAAATTTGGAACCAAACTTGAAATCTTGACTAAATTGAAATGTTGAAACTTGAAATGTTTCCCTTCTTTTTCCTTCTCAAATTAGGCTTAGGTTTTTTCTTTCTCTTTTTTCTACAGATCACAGAGCCGACGATCGCAAAGCATGAAGCTGTCGGACGCGTCGCCTGGTTGTCTCCCATCGCCGAAAGTCATCGCCGAGCTGTCAAGGCTACGCTGGACGTCGCCGAGCTTCACGAACCAGTGGTGCTGTGCTTGACTAACCACGGCACCGTTGGTTCATGAAGCTCATGCGACAACTTCCGATGCAGCCGGGACAGCTCAATAATGACTTCCGATGATGGGGGACGGGATGGAGAGAGAGAGAGAGAGAGAGAGTGTGTGTGTGTGTGTGTGTGTGTGTGTGTGTGTGTGTGTGTTTAGGTGATTTATATGAGGGCATTCAAGTAATTTCTCAAAAACATGGTTATTAACAATTAAATTTTCGTTTGTGGTTACAAACAAAATTTGTATGTTGTATGTAGTCATTTTGAGTAATTTACACTATATATATAAGGTTAATTACAAAAATAGCCTCTAAGGTTTGATGATATTACATTTATATGATGTGTTTGTCAAAATTTAATGAAATGTAAATATTTTATCATTCAAAGTAAGTGGTAAAAATACTCATAATATTATGACTTTTAACATTATAGAATTAAGTCTTTTGTAAGTTTAAATAAAAAAAAAAATTTGAACTACAAATTTAAATAATTGTTTATGCATAAATTTTACAATGTATTTTATATTATTGAGTAGTCCATTATTGGGGGGTGGTGGTGTGGTGGGGAGAACAATACTCTTGAAATATATATATATATATATGTCAATTCATCCTGACAATAAATATATCAGAATGAAAAATTTGAACCATATATTATGGAGAAGTTTTGACAAGTGCATACACTTTGAGTCAAAATATGTGTATGTCAAAGTATGTAAATCTAGGGGTTCACATTCTTCGTCATGATATATTTATTATTAGGACGAACTAAAAATAGAAAATCTTTATATATATATATATATATATAAATGAAAGAAAACCAAAAATAGCCATTGGAAACATTAAACTTTCATTAGTAACCACTTTTGAAAATTTAATTGTTAATAACCATTTTTAAAAAAAAAAAAAAAAATCAGTGTATGTCCATAAAGTACCCCTGAACTTAGTTTATTTTGTAAAAACTTGGAAGAAAACTTGAAATTATGAATAAAATCTGGAACCAAACTTGTAATCAGGACTAAAATTTGGAACCAAACTTGAAATTATGACTAAAAATTGAAACTTGAAATCTTGACTAAATTGAAATGTTGAAACTTGAAATGTTTCCCTTCTTTTTCCTTCTCAAATTAGGCTTAGGTTTTTTCTTTCTCTTTTTTCTACAGATCACAGAGCCGACGATCGCAAAGCATGAAGTTGTCGGACGCGTCGCCTGGTTGTCTCCCATCGCCGAAAGTCATCGCCGAGCTGTCAAGGCTACGCTGGACGTCGCCGAGCTTCACGAACCAGTGGTGCTGTGCTTGACTAACCACGGCACCGTTGGTTCATGAAGCTCATGCGACGACTTCCGATGC
Source organism: Acer campestre (assembly GCA_954870605.1). Taxonomy (NCBI): domain Eukaryota; kingdom Viridiplantae; phylum Streptophyta; class Magnoliopsida; order Sapindales; family Sapindaceae; genus Acer; species Acer campestre. The sequence continues at coordinate 20,337,283 of OX940804.1, forward strand.
AGCCGGGACAGCTCAATAACGACTTCCGACGATGGGCGACGGGATGGAGAGAGAGAGAGAGAGAGTGTGTGTGTGTGTGTGTGTGTTTAGGTGATTTATATATGAGGGCATTCAAGTAATTTCTCAAAAACATGGTTATTAACAATTAAATTTTCGTTTGTGGTTACAAACAAAATTTGTATGCTGTATGTGGTCATTTTGAGTAGTTTCCAATATATATATAAGGTTAATTACAAAAATAGCCTCTAAGGTTTGATGATATTACATGAATATGATGTGTTTGTCAAAATTTAATGAAATGTAAATATTTTATCATTCAAAGTAAGTGGTAAAAATACTCATAATATTATGACTTTTAACATTATAGAATTAAGTCTTTTGTAAGTTTAAATAAAAAAAAAAAATTGAACTACAAATTTAAATAATTGTTTATGCATAAATTTTACAATGTATTTTATATTATTGAGTAGTCCATTATTGATGTCATCTTATTATTAAAAAAATTAAGAAAATAATATCATCAAGAATCATATAAAATTTTTGTTATTTTTAATTGATGGCTTGTATGTCTTGCACTGACTTTATTATATCAATGAGCATTGAGGAGGAAAAATGGAAAATCACAAGAGTTTTCTCTAAGTTTCACACTGAATTTAATAAATTTAGTGTGAGAGTTCGTGAGCCATTAATTAAGCATTAGAAAATATTGACTAAATAAAAGCAAAATAAATCCAGCTATCGATAGCTAATGAGTTGTCTTTGTAATATTAGTGTATAATGAAAAAAAAAAAAAAAAAGATATTTATACATATAATGTAGCCTGGGCAGCAAATATTTCCTGGCTACGCCCCTTGTTCCTACAACTCATTTTTCTTTTATCTCCTGTCCAAACTAAACATGGTCACTTCTCCCTAGTTTAGTTTAGATTGAGGGTGATGTGATGATGAATTGATGAAGCTCATATCATCAAGTCAAAACAAAGTCAATGCAGCCGAAGATGATGTCAGGTGATATCAGCTTCACTTGAAAAACCGTAAGTACAAGTTGCAACTATCTTAATAGAATTGGCAAAGGCAAATGATTGGCAAATGATTCTCCACAACTATCTACAGCTTAGCATTCGTATGATCTGTAAATCATAATATCATCAAGTCTTTGATCACATATTCACATTTATACATATGTTGAGCAGCACGGTTGCATTGCATATGGCAAATTTCACATAAGTCACATCTTTTTCATGATTTATCACCATTTTAATGTCTTTACCATATTCATCACTTTAGTCCGTTCTTTTTTTTTATCACTTTAATCTATTTAACTAAATATTTAAAAGTCAACTTTAACAAAATGGGTTAAAGTACACTTTTACCCTTATTTTTATTTAATTTAGCTAAAATTATAATTTTAGCTTCATATTAAAATATATATTAAAAAAAGTAAACTTATTTAATAAAATATTAAATAAACAAAAAATCGAACAACAAACCCATTAACAATTTTTGAAAAAAAAAATCCATAATCAAATACAAAAAAAAAAAAAATCTGGTTTTTCTTTTTTAATTTTAATTTTTTTTGAAAAATAAATATTTCATAAATATCCCATTATTATTATTGATTTTTTAAGAGACAATTATTATTATTATTATTATTACTATTATTATTTTAATTTTTACACAATTTTAATATTATTATTTTATTAATATAATTATTTTTAGGTTTTGTCAAAAAAAAAAAAAAATTCAAGGCATTTTTCCATTGTACATGTTTACATTTTTTTACATGTCATTTAAAATTTTTTGTTTAACAAGTGTTAGTATATTTGTGGATCTAATGCATGAAGACTAAAATACCCCTATATTTATCAATTTTGATTGATGGAATGACTAAAGTGATGGATTTTATAAAAGAAATGACTAAAGTGTTGAATATAGTAAAGATATTTATAAAGCTGCTAAATCGTGAAAACATTAGGATATTGGTGAAATTCTGCCCATTGCATATCATAAGTTGGATAAATGATATTTTGGGCTGATGTTGGGATGGGTCCACCCGTTTAATGGATTATTCATTTTGGAAATTTTGGGCTCAGGTTCGGATCTCATCCCTATGTTGATGCAAAGGAAAACTTTTCGATTTACTATATTTTTATAATTCATTTATATATTTTATTCTCTTGTATAGTTAAAAGTTTCCCATAGAGTTTACATTTATAATATTTTAAATAATAAATAATATATAATTATTATAGCTTTACGAACCATACTCGCATCCGAACTCGCTGTGGGTTCAAATTTTAGACCTACACCAGCCCGTAGGTCATAAAATCACCACCCAACCCCGACCTGGTCGGGTTCGAGTGGGTACCTGTGGTTGCGGGTCAAATTGCCATCCCTACTCAATAGGCAATATGAATAGAATTTGAACTTAAAACCTCATAAATGTCGATGATAAGAGACCTCTTATTAAATTAGTTAATTAATTTTTTAAATTGTAATTTAAGATTCAATTTCAAGTTGAGGACTTAATTAAGGGACACAAAAAATATGAGGAGTCATAAAGTCACTGAAAGATCAAATGGGTGAAGTTTTAATTGAAGAACACCAAGAAGAGTGATTTTTTGGAAAAAAGAATAGGAGTTGTTGAAATATACAAAGAAAAGTGGTTTTCTGGAAAAGTAATAGGTGTTTTTAAAATTGTGTTTCGGATAGAAGTGAGTCAGTGACTTGATAATGATATCGGTGTTAGGTTTGACCTGTATTTCTAAGCGAACCTGATGAGAATAAGGGAGCTGCACCAAGGGACCCATTGCATGTTCCGGTTGGGCCAATAACAAAGGCTAGAGCTAAGAAATTCAAAGAGGCACTCAATGGCCTGATTCAAGACACTTGGGCTAATTCTAAATTGTTAAAGCCCAAGATAAGCCCACATGAAGACCAAGGCTTAATTAATATCATCAAGGCAATGGATTGGGCCGAATAAGAGAAGACTTGGGCGTGAAGCACAAGTTTGGAGGAGATTCAATTTCAGTTGTTTTGTTTCGTTTTTAGTTTCGTTTTGTAAGGCTAATGCCGAAATATTTATTTCCTTTTTGAATTAGGCGTGTAGCCTAATATTTGTTTCCTTTTTGAATTAGGCGTGTAGCCTACCTTGTCTTCTAGGGTTTTAGTTTAAAAGGAACCAACTTATGTTATTTTCGGCAGTTTTGAATTTTTAATAAAAGTTGAGAGAATTTTCTCTTTTGTTCTTTGAGAACTGATTGGAACTTATCAGATTTTCTCTGTGGCGTTCCTCCCTGACTTATCAATCAAGTATTTCATCCTTGATTGTGGCGTCTTCCTTATACCAAGGTTCACATCTCGCTATAGGTGTTGGGTCGCGGTCTTCATCCGAACCAGAGGTTAGAACGATCCTAGGCATCATCCTTGTTACAATCGACGAGGTTCGTATCAGAACCAAACAAGACTAAACTAATGTGTTACTTCCTAGAGACATGGTATAACGTTTGGAAGTTAAAGGTGGTGTTTAAGGGAGGTTTAAGATCGAAGAAGAACCAAAGAAATGGATTTCGAAAGAAAGCACGGTGGGGACCATGGTACGGACAAAGCGAATGGACCGCGGTATACGGAGCGGTCTATACTAGAGGATCAAGTGCGATGCAGACCGCGGTGGAGGCAAGAGACACAGACCGCGGTATTCGAAGTGGTCAGTTCCAGAAGTGTTCCGCACTTCTACGGTGTAGGAAACGGGGTGCACAATGATCGGTCTATTTCTGTATATGTTTTAGGCCCCTATTTCCTATTATTTATGCTTTGTTCTTGGGTGATTTAGGTTGTTTGATGTGCTTGTTGAGTTGTGCAGATCTCTTTAACAGAAGTGGTGCAACTATCCGATTATGGAAGAAACGATGTCAAAGGTTGATCAGGAGTGCGTTTCTGTAATGGACAGCAGGGTAGGCAATGCCTACCTAACGGTCCTATCTTGCGGTCAATCAAAGTTGCAGCCATCAAGAGGAATTCATGAATTACCGCGGGGTAGGCATGCCTACCTAACGGTCCTACCTGGCATCAAACTCCAGAGGTGTTGAGTCTGAATTAGCGTGGCCTAGGTACATGCCTACCTTGTGGTCCCACCTTGCATCCAACTCCAGTGTTGTGTCCTTCAAGTGACCGCTCCCCAGGCACCAACCTACCTAACGGTCCTATCTAGCGGTCAAGTCCAGTGATGTTACAAAAACATTACCGCGGGATAGGCAAGTTGCCTACCTAGCGGCACGTGCAGCGATCTTTTAAAAAGTCTGGTTCGTCTAGGTCAGCGAGAGACTTAGGTTTTGAGCCATTATAAATAGACATCAGAGAGCTTTCAAGAGGGGGGTTGGAGATTGTGAAATTAGGAGCCGTACTTTCTTCCGTCCTTAGAGGATACCGGAAAGCAAGAAGAAGACGAGGGATTCAAGAGAAGATTATATGACAACAATGAGTTCTTTCTTCTCCTCTTCTATGTTTTTGTTTCCTCCATTGATGTGTAACTAAATCCATACTAGGGATTCAATGTGAACCTCTATGAATACTCTTTGTTAGAATTGACTATATTTTCGTAATTCAAGTTTCGATTCATTCAATTTGTGATTTCTTCTTGTCTATGCATGGTTAGTGCTAGTCTTGAATATAGGGTTTAATATGTTAAAGGTTGAGATGCGTATGAGTTTCACCATTCTCAACCATTATGCAATTGAATGAATGGAATTTATCGTAGCAGGATATCACACGTTATTTTCGGTTCTCTTGTTCTTGTGCTTAATGGATTCTCAATCATAGTTTACATGCAGGTTTTGCTAATGACTGTGATTGAGAATACTTGATTGTGTGCTTTGTGGGTTTTAGGTTATAGTTTACATGCAGGTTTTGCTAATGACTCAACTGAGAACGCTTGGTGTATGGTTGATGTATTTTATGCTATAGTTTACATGCAGGTTTTGCTAATGACTGCAGTAGAGAGTATTTGATTTATTCCAGGACCACATTTCACTAATTATGCATAATTTAAGAACGAACCCTTAACTTGATTAACATTCTTTGTAAAAGTCAATTCGAAGCATTGAGTAAACGTAGTTGGGGATCATTGATGACCGAGTCCTCTCACCTCTTGATCACATTCACATATTCTTGTTAACTGCTTTCTTAGTTTAATATAGTTTTAATCTCAAATCAATCAAATCAATCTCAAATCTCTTGGTTACTGTTACTTGCTTAGCTTTAATTAGAATTAGTTTTAGTCGATAAATCACTTTTCCTCGTGGGAACGATCCCTACTTGTCGCTATACTTATCTCACGATTCGTGCACTTGTGAGTTAGGTTTCTATAACACGATTTTACACATCACACACCACAAACCATACCGCGGAGACGATGTATTTTGCTAAGATCGGGAATGTTACGCGTAAAAGGAAAGGTTCTCTTTCTAGAAGTTCTTATGCTTGAAGGAAAATGATTTACTCTTTACAAGAAAACTTTTCATTAAATAAAATAGTATTTATATGGAACAAGTAAGTCTTATACATTTAGGAGTAAGATTTCCTTTTATCTTAAACTCTCTATAACTAGTATAAATAGACTTGTAATTAGGTTATTGTGTGTGGAGCAAAAGAACACCATGTAACATTAAAGAGAGTGTGGTGAGGTCCAAGGAGACCCATGGGAATATCCAGCAAGGGATCCAAGGGAATATCAATGGATCAAGTATGAGATATGTGGGTGGTGTTTAGGGGAGACTTAGGGGATATTGGGGGGGTTCTTGGTGAGGATCTTGTGAGCGTGGTTTGTGGTTAGGTGTGAGAGAGAATCTTGAAGTATATGGTTGTAACAATTTATTAAGGGTGGGCACAAAGTTTGGAACCGAACTAAACCGATGCAAACCGAACTGAAAAAAGGGGCTTTGGTTTATTTCATATATTAAATTTGGTTTAAATCGGTTCAAAAATGTAAAAACCCAAAAGATTTCGGTTCAATCGGGTTTTGGAAAACCAAAACCGGTTTGAATTGAGATTTCATTCTTAAACAAAAATCATTTATTTGATAAACCAGCTATATATATATATGTTTGAAAAAAAAAAAAAACAAAAAAAAAAAAAAAAAAAAAAACCTAAGTTCCTATATCCTAACCCTTTCTACTTTTTAGTTTTTCTCTCTAAGAGTCTTACTAAATCTCTCTGGTTTCTCTACATCTCATAGTCGCACCGTCTCCAATCTCCGTCGCTTCAATAAAAGGTTTGTCTTCTATGTCTTTCATCTTATCAATTTTTTATGGGATTTAAACATTTTTTTCCTTTGATTTTATGTCTTCTCTATAATTGTTTTCTCTCTCTGTTTTATTATTAATCACCTATCGGTGGTACATCCATCTTCATCTTTTTATTCAAAGTCGAAGATCCCATGAAATTCCCTTAAAGTAATAGTGTTTTATACCTAGAGGGGGGGGGGGGGTGAATAGGTATAGTTCCAAATTCTTCCAATATTAAAAAAAAATGCGGAATATAAGAATGAAAGGAATACTTGAAATGATATAGCAATTGTATAGAAAGAATCAATACATTTGAATCATCAATATACAAGAGAATCAATACAAGTAAAATATGGAAGATAACAAAAACTTAAAGCGAAAATGGACACAAGTTATTTTAATGTTGTAAAACCTCAAAGAGGAAACATCCATGGGTTGATACCACAACCACCAACAAAACAAATCCACTATATGAAAATGACTTACACACTCAAAGCTATCAACACTATGATATCCACTTCAAGCTATCACCTCCTAATCAACCCTCGGGCTAGTGATTCACTAAGCCTACTCTCTATCCAAGATGTGTTATACACCTCTAGAGAGCAACTTCCTATCCAAGGCTCTCAAGCCTATAGGAAGATTTCTTTACTTAGTAATCTAGATCACTAAGATCCTAGTCAAGCTACCCTAGCTCAACTATCCGGAGTACGCACCTCCTTGCTAAGACTTTCGCTTGGCTATCCGAAACTCATTCCTAGCCAAGGCTTCTTACTCAATACAAAGCTTCACTCACTTTGCAAGAGACTTCAACCTATTACAAGACAATGATCTAAGTGATGCAAATGATGCAAATCACAAACAAATAAAGCTAGATGATCAATCAAGCTCTATGAACATGCTTAGAGAAATTCAAGAATATGCTATCAACACACAATTACAAAATCTATCTAGAAATCAAAGCATGTGAATCAACCAAGAACTAGATTATAGAATATCACAATCAAAGTATTATAGCTCTTAGAATATGTAACTAAACTTAGAAATCAACAATCAAGCTCTTGATCACAAAGTATTTCTAGAATCAAGTTCATGTCATTCAAGTTTATCAAAAGTATGTTTATATGAAATCACAAAAGATAAACTCAAAAATCAATCAATCATATAACCCTAGCATGTGAATTAACATCATTCATATTACTTTTCATCAATCAAATAAGAAGATTAAAGAGATGATCAACAATGAAAGTAAGAAGAAGATGAATCACTTACAAACACAAATCTCGGGCTGAGATTGGATCACAGCAAAAAATCATGAAGTCAAATGGCTGTAGAAATTCTTGGGGTTTGTAGCTCTCATCAAGACCAACAATTTTGGCTTTTGAATCAAGTGATTCGGAGTTGAAATGAGAAAGATATGATTGAATCAAGATACTAAAAACTTGGAGAAAATTTTGCACAATTTCCTTTTCTTTTCAATTTTTCCAAAGTTGTGTTTGGAGGGAAGGAAAGTTGTATTTAAAAGAGAGAGAGAGGGAAAGCAACCAACAAATGAGGGCTAACCATGTCACCTCCACGTGTGGGGTGCATGTGCCACACGTGGGCAAAGAGATGTTTTGCCCGTGTGGCACACGTGGCCTCCCAAGCATGGCCTTTGGCCATGCAAGCCTCTCTCGCGCTCTATACACGTTCTTCGATCGTATCCGGGCCTTCGAACTCCGATTTTGAATCCGTTTTCAGATTACAAATCGTGACTCCCTCACGCACAATGAATACTATGAAACTTTGACAAAAGGATGAGAATTCATCTCGGAAAACAACGATGAAGACAACTCAACAAATGAGAATGCAAAGTAGCATAACTATGTCGTATGGACTCGAAACTTAATGAATAAGTAACCGAAATGACCAAAACTCAATAAAGAATCAAATAAGATCATGTTCAAGTCCAAAACACAAGAAACACAAACAAATAAACATTATGCAACACAAGCATGCCATATCTAAGCGATAGTGAGAAAACATACAATTCTACAAAATTGTCGACAATGAGATAAATGCATGTGCATACTAAATGTGTGTGAAAGTGTTATACCAAATGTTTGAACTATGATGCAGGGACACACATGTATGAATTGTGTGCGTGTGCACTTACACCTTGCAAGAGGAAGAAGAATCTTGATACCTTAGCATTCAAGTATGCGATGTTCCCCTTGAAGATGAAATTTGCACAAGATGTTGCTTCTTCACCTTTAAGGCTCGTTTCTTCAAAGAATCACCTAAGCAAAAACTAATATAAATATAGAGAGTTTTGCAAGGAATCAAGCCAATATAAATAAAGAATCTTACATCCCGATTGATTTATTATTCTATTATTTTCCTGTTTTTCTTCGTTTTTTCTTTAGATATGGAGATTTTTTGATCTGATACATTTTTTTTTTTTTGGTTATTTTAGTGTAGATGGTAGATCTAGATACTCCAGGGGTGGCGATGCCTCAGAACGTAGCTGGAGGAGTTAGATCGTAGGGTTTGTATAGTGGTGGTAAAGACGACGATGGCGGTGACGACGATGGCGGTTTTTGGTTATGGATTTTTATCATCTATGTTACTTGATTGTTACTGATGCAATTTGGGCTCTCTTTTTTGATCAATTGTCTTTTTGATTGCTAGGTTTGTTTGTCATGTGTCACCAAATAAAAAAATAAATTAGATATTGAAATGAAGTTATAGATCTTATTTTCGAAGGAAAAAAAAAAAAAAAAAACAATTTTTCCAATTATTTTGAAAATAATTTTACATAAGTTTGACTCAACTGACACTGTGTTCCGGTTTCCTAGGTTTCTTTCACTTTGTTTCCTTATTCAATGTAGATCATTTAATTACTTATTTAGATATTGTCCCCAGTAAACTGTTTAAGAACTCATAACTTGTTGATTTGCTATAGTTTCTAAAGAACGAATAATTTTCAATTATCATTATGTATATTAATCACCAAATACAAGTTTTCCTTTCTTAAAATTTGTTATGAATGAATATTGTTAATTTGTTATATACTGAAGTGGTATTATTATACCATACAAAATCAGCAATTCAACAAGCCCATATAAATAAGTATTTAACATAAAAACAGTTAAAATACCCATTAAGCCTATTTGGCCCATCAGGCCCAAAACCGAACTAAACTGAACTGAACCGATTTAAACCAGTTCAGTTACCATTTTTTATTCGGCTTAAACCGATTCAATTTTGGGTGAACCGAAAATATTTCGGTTCAGTGAACCGAACCGCGCCCACCCCTACAATTTATCATATAGTGGAAGTTTCCCTGTCGTCCTGACGGCCTATGGTTTTTTACCCGATTTGGGTTTTCCACGTATATCTTGTGTTGTGATTGGTTTATTTTATCTCATTTATTTTTCTGTTATATTGACGTTATTAATTGCTATGAGTTATGAGCGAGTATTATGCACGACGTTTCCGCGTTCATCGGTTCAGAATCCCCAACAATTGGGTCACCCCTACTCGAAGCATTCATGTTTCGGATAAGGGGCCATCTAGAAGATGAAAATTTATGTTTTGGGTCATGGGGTGACCCGAAGACAATTTTTTGTTGGAGCACAATTTTGGGAAGAATGTGGTTATGAATTAACTGCGAGTATTTTGGGAAGTTTCTGGCATTTTTACAATTTTTTCATAGAAATGGATAATTATGCAATTTGAACTCAAGATGGGGGCATATTGGCTAAAATCCCTTGTTCTTTCATTTTTTAGGTATTTTTATTTTCTTCTCTTGCTTATGCAAATTCAATGATTTCCCATTTGATATTCTCTCCGTACCGAACAACCATATCTAGTCCACTGTTTTGATTGAGATTTTATCTTGGTACAAATTTCAGGTATATCTGGTCTCCATGTATAATGTAGTTGTGGTTCCCTAGGCTGCTTTCAATTATTTACAAGTCTTTCTCATTATGCATATTAGACTATTACAGTAACTAGTTTTAGGTGTTTTAGCAAAACTGGTCATAAAAATATATGGAATATTAAATATATCGATTCCCACAATATTTTATTATTTATGTTAGTTTTTTCACTATAGGTATAAAAATTCCCTTAATGAATTTTAAATGAAAAAAAAAAAATAGAATTCGAAAGTAATCCTACAATAAGGATGTGGACATATATGGGAATGAGAATATAAATGAGAATAGGGATGAAAACAAGGTGAATTTTTCTCCAAAATCTGTACGAGGGCAAGATGAAAATAATACTTTGGTACTTATTAAAAAACAGGATGACTAGTTTGGTTGAACACGAAACCACCGGTTTCAACTTCAACTTGATTAAAAAATAGGTTTTTTTTTTTTTTTAATCTTTTTGAAAAATAAATATTTCATAAATATTATTGTTTTTTTAAGAGACAATTATTATTATTATTATTTTAATTTTTGCACAATTTTATTATTATTATTTTAAAGTTTTGTAAAAACAAATATTTTAAGGTATTTTTTCATTGGACATGTTTACATTTTTTTTACATGTAATTTAAAAAAAAAAAATTGTTTTATCTCAGCATATTTATGGATCTAATACATGAAGACTAAAATGCCCCTAGATTTATCAATTTTGACTGATGGAAAGAATAAAGTGATGGGTTTTAGAAAAATAAAAAACTAAAGTGATGAATATTGTAAAGATACTTATAAAACTAATAAATCATGAAACATTTGAAACTTTGGTGAAATTCTGCCCATTGCATATCATAAATTCATAAGTTGACTAAATGATATTTTGGGCTCAAGTTGGGATGGATCCATCCGTTTAATGGATCATTCATTTTGGAAATTTTGGGCTCAAGTTCGGATCTCATCCCTATGTTGATGCTGAGGAAAACTTTTCCATTTACTATAGTTTTATAATTCATTTTTATATTTTATTCTCTTTTATAGATAAAAAGTTTCCCGTAAAGTTTAAATTTATAATATTTTAAATAATAAATATTATATAATTATTATAGTTTTGTGACCCATATCCGTATTTGAACTCGCCGTGGGTTCAAATTTTAAACCCACACCCATCTAAGGGTTGTAAAATCACCACCCAAATCTGAAATGATCGGGTTTCAGGTGGGTACCCGTAGGTGCGGGTCAATCTCGTTATTGTACGATGATAAGAACCTATGTTACTGGCTGTATACTATCATATTTTTATCCAAGTGGTAGCAGTTGAGTTAAACAGAAAAACAAAACAGCAAAATTTATAATTAAAATATGATGGTTGAGATTTGTTGGATTGTGAGACATAATCAAATAAATATAATTAAAATTATCTTGGTTTGGTTATTTAGCGATTATTAAAGAGAAATATGAAAGGAATATTAAGGCCCACATATTATATATTTATTATTTAGAAGAGGGATGGGACTATGAATAATGATGATTGTCGTTTAATGGATGTTGTCATGTGTCCATTTCATCTAATTTGCGGCGCATGCCTTTCGAAAATAACTACCAAAATTCCTTTAATTATTGTGTCCCTTTTGTCCATTTCCTCTTCCTTTTCTCCGATCAACCCCCTTTTCTTCATCTTTCAAATCTTTGTTTACTTTTCTTGTACAATTCAGAGAGTATTGTTCACAAATTTTATAATATTAAGTTGGAAGATTTCTTTTTATGAATTTAATATGAAAAGTACTTCGGTTTTTCTTCCCTTCTTTAAAATAAAAATATAAGAAAGATTCATGAAATTATGCCATTGAATTGGGGGAAAGAGATTTAATTAGAAATTTCAACATTTATCTAACGTTGAGGTTACGGCTGAACCACGTCTATGACCACGAATATTTTATTTTAAGTTTTAGAGTTTATTTGTTTTCTTTTTCACTTAAAACTTAATAATTCTGAATCATAATTATTAAATTGTTTTGTTTGTTTTTTTAAAATGGTCAAACAACTTAAAAATACCAAAAAACAACTTAAAATAAAAAGTAAAAAAATCATAAATTTTCACTTAATTACAAATCATTATATTGCATTAAATGTAATCCAAAATCTTATCTTCGGATACTATCCTCCATATATAACGTATTTCCAATTTTATTATAATTATATATGGTATAGAAATCTTTTTAATATATATCTTATTTTAATAGCTTTAAAAATAAAAAAGATCTATAATCACTTCTCATATTGATGTTTAATATCAATATTTTATTATGATATTAGGGTGATGTGTATATATATATATATATTTAGAGTGTTTTATGTGAGTTTTCTTATTGCCTCTTTTATTTTTTGAAAAAAAAAATCTTTTCTTTTCTTAGTAAAAGTGAAGTTTGTTTGTAATGGAAGAGGAAGATCATGATCATATGTGTTCATATATAATTATTATTTTTGGATTGTTTTTATTCTATATTATATGTATAATTGTTAAACATGGGTATAAATGTAAACTTACTTATTTTCAAATAATTTTACTTTTAAAAAACAAACGTGTTGACAATACATTAAGATGTGAAGAAAAAAAAAAACATGTCATTTAAGTTCAGATTTCAGTCCCTATTTAGTCTTCAAAAATTCAGGATTATTCAGTCTTCAGACAAAAAAAAAAAAAAAAAAAAAAAAAAGGACCCCTTATTTATCTTTATTTAAAAAAAAATATTATATTATTACATAAATTTGGATTTTTTCAAGGAAGGGAGGAGGACTCAAATCTACAACCTCATGGTTCAAGTGTGAAGGAATTATCACCGGACCAACCTTATATCGTCTTTATATAAAGTCTTATTGTAAAAGTAGTAGCTAGTGTTCATTGAGGTACATTAGGCACTTTTAATTATACTTATCCTTTATTTTCCTTTCAAGAAACTTGCAAAGATAACAGATGTAGAACATAAAAGTATTTACAAGAATGAACACCCAGAAAATGGTGTCTCTCAATGATCCATTTATTAGATTGAGTTTACAGCTGCTAATTAATTAAATTAGGATTAATCCGATCATGAATAACTGATGATGAACCAAAGTAAATTCAAGGGTCCATGCATGCAGATCATCAAAGTTTCAAAGGTTCAATCAATTACACACACATTACACATTACAAGTTAATTATACAAATATAATAACTCAACTTCTATTGATGCTTAAGCCTAAAAGCCAATGTGGCATATTCTTCTTATTTTCCTGATCAAATGTTGCACTGGAGCTGCTCATGGGTGTGTTTGGACCACTAAAATCCTGATGATCTCCTCTATCCGATTTGAACGAAGAAGACGAATCAAGCTCCATGTAATTTGATGACCTCTTCTTGCTAGATGATGATGGGCTCACTCCAATGCTCAGTCTCAACTCAACTTCTGAAGAATTATCTTCATCAACATTGCTCCTGATGATTGTATTACTAATTATGTTAGTGGGGCTTCGAGCGCTTGGACCGGCTTGATCTTCGTCCATGGTGGCAGGTCTTTCAAGATCAAAGCCTCTACTTGGTGTTGTTATTCTAATGGTTTCTCCTCCTGAGCAGCTCCCACTTCTCTCCCTTGAATGTTGAGCTTTTGCATGGTTCTGTTTGATGAATTTATGAGAATGGTTGCTCCAAATTTGGTTTTGTTTAACTTCTTTCTTCAGCTCAGACATCAATGTCTTTTGAACTCTATATAGCCTGTGGAGTTCTTTTACCTGCAATATTTATAATTAATCTTTTAAGTTCAAATTTTTGATCTACTTAGAAATGAAGGACAAGGTGGATCTGATGATGACTACCTGGTGTTTGAAGACGTCTTCATGGATCTTCATTGTCTTTTTGATGGATTCAATGTTATGTTTCTCAAGCGTTCTGTCCATGGAGTAATAAGGCTTATTCTTGATCAACTCTCTGGTTTGGAAATATTGCCAGTCATCCACACCATGCACCACAGTAGTGAAGCTGTTACTGTTTGGTAAAGCACTTGCTAATGGGTCAATTGCATATTCAATTTTGGTTCCCATGCCTGGAAGTCAACAAAATTGTTAGAATTTGGATTTGATGTGTAATGGGATTGGTGTATGAGAAGCCACATACATGGTGGTAGACAGAGTCCAATGCAACAGCATCTAACTAGGCACTAATGGAAGATGTGAAGAATGCATTAATTCTCAGGTAATTTCCAGGCATGTTGATTGATCATGATCAGCACTTTGTGACTTATCCTTTGAAATTGAGTAGTGACACTAACTAGAGATAAATTATCCAGGAGAACTTTATGGTTCCCTATTTGGGTTACCAAATGCAGGCCACGTTTAGGATTGAGACAGGTTACCCACATGAAAAAAAGTTGTTCTAATAGTGCTAGTGGTTTTCTGGGTATAGGTGTATTGACACAAGGTGTATGTATTGGAGACTAATCAAATATTTGTTGAAAAAGAATATATTGCATTTGGAATTGGAAGCTCTCTCTCAAAGCAAATGGGGGATGTGGCCTGTGGGTCTCTCTCTCTCTCTATATATGGGTTTGGTGGTGCATTAGCTACAACAGTACTGGTCTTCATCTTCAGTAAATTGTTCTCAAAAAGTGTCGTCCACTTGATCTTTCCTTAGCCAAATCTTTTTTCATACATATCCGGATGATGATATCACACAACAAAGCTCATAATATTATCATTTCATGTTGCTTACACGCAGATTTAAAGCAATTTAAAGTTATGATATATAAATCTAGCTTGTTACTACACTGAAATAGAATATCATGAGATAGTGAAAGAACAGTAAGAGAGATTTCTTTTGCAATTGATCTTGAACAGATAAAACCAGAAACAAACCATCAGACTTTTCTACTGTAGATCATCTATAATATTATAATTTAAGTCCCTTTCACCTTATTAAGATATTTTAAAAGAAAAATCTACAGACTCTGAACATCTTCAAGAAATGAAAACCAAAATTTTAAAAAATAAAATAAAAATCAGAGACGGTGTATGTGTGTATATATATATATATCTTGCAAGAACATGTATAATTCTGATAAATTAATTACCTGTGACAAGAAATGGCCGCGGGATCGCGAATCGCTTTGATTTGGCTCATTGAGCATATCTTTGACAACTCTTGGCAGTACTCCTTTGATCCATGAATCAAATCCTGTTGATCAATTCAATTCAGAAGAGCTCCAAAAAAAAAAAAAATGCATCTGCTCATATGTGTTTTTTTTCTTTTCTTTTTAACACAACATGGTAGACGGAGCAAACTAAGCAGTGACAGGCCAGAACAGAAGCAGCGCTCTCACTTTGGTTAATTAGATCAAAAAAAAAAAAGAACAAAGCTGATGAACCTCTCACACTTAAAAAAATACAATTGATGAGGGTCTTAATAATACAACCATGACAGGCTGTGAAGGAGAGGGAAGGAGGCAAGAAAAATATTGATGGAATATCATCTATGTATTTTATGTAATATTTTCAGAGAGAGAGAGAGATAGAGATAGAAAGAGAAAGATGTTGATTTATTTATGGTATTTATATTGTATAGAATCATATCATATGAAACTTATATATATTTTAATTGTGTAGTATATTTGTGTTGCAAAATGCAAACTGTAATGGAAGAAAGTGGGGGCCACAAAGTGATAAAATAAAAACAAATTAGGATCCTAAATATATAAGCCATTGTAAACCTGTTGGGAACAAGATATTCCAGACAAGTCTTTGAAGATATGCATGGATGATGGAAAGTTGGTGCTTCTTTCTCATTATAACACCAACCTTTTTCTTTTCAAAAACACCAAACTTTTTTTTTTTTTATATTTCTTTTAGAAATTTAGCAAAAATGCCATTTTTAAAGAGTCAAATTGCAAATGTACCCCAGAAGAAAAAAAAAAGTGGCGAAACTGTCTCAAAATGACATATGTGCCCTTATTAAATTCAGAAAAGACAAAACCCACCAAAATTTATATCATATGCCCGAATCCCACCAAACCCGAGCCATCCCGAGAAAGTCACCATTGCCGTTCGGTCGTTGGCAACCGTCTCGCCACATCATCGACTTGGTTGCCACAGGCAAGGCTTCATCGTGGAGGTGACTCTCTTTCTCTCAAGTGTCTCTCTGGTTTCTCTCTCTCTTACGTCTCTCTCGGGTCTCTCTCTTACTTTATCTAAACTCTTCATCTCTTTCTAAATCTCTTCTCTCTTTCTTTGATTTGGTTGTGTAACTTGTGTTTAAACAATTTGATTTGGATTTTTTTGTTTGAGTAATTAGTGCAAAAAAAAAAATAAAGAAAATGAAAGGAGTATTTTTTTAATTTTTTTTTTTTTTTGGAAAAAAAAAAAGAGTAGTTGTTGAGTTAAACAAAGAAAAGTGGTTTTCTAGAAAAAGAATAGTGGTTTTTAAAATTGTGTTTCGAATAGAAGTGAATCAGTGACTTGATAATGATATCGGGTCACCTCTACCAGAAGCATTCATGCTTCGGATAAAGGGCCATCTAGAAGATCAAAATTTGTATTTCGGGTCCTGGGGTGACCCGAAGACAATTTTTTGCTGAAACACAATTTTGAGAAGAAGGTGGTTATGAATTAAGTGAGAGTATTTCAGGAAGTTTGTGGCCTTTTTACAATTTTTCTGTAGAATGGATAATTATGCAATTTGAACTCAAAATAGGGGCATATTGGCTAAAATCTCTTTATTTATTTATTTTTTTAGGTATTTTTATTTTCTTCTCTTGCTTATGGAAATTCAATTAATTCCCATTTGATTATTCTCTCCGTACTGAACAACCATATCTAGTCTACTGTTTTGATTGAGATTTTATCTTGGTACAAATTTCAGGTATATCTGGTCTCCATGAATAATGTAGTTGTGGTTCCCTAGGCTGCTTTCAATTATTTTTACAAGTCTTTCTCATTATGCATAGTAGAGTAGCTTTTAGGTGTTTCAGCAAAACTAGACATAAAAATATATGGAATATTAAATATATCGGTTCCCACAATATTCTATTAATTTTATCAATTTTTTCACTATAGCCTATAGGTATAAAACAAGGACGTGGACATATAAGGGAATGGGGATGTAAATGAGAATAGGGATGGAAACGGGTGAATTTCTCTCCAAAATCTAAATGAGGGCAGGGTGGGAATGGTCCTCATCCCCCAATAAAAATAAAAAAAATAAAAAAACTACTTTTATATGGGATGACTAGTTTGGTCAAACACGAAACCATTGGTTTCAACCTCAACTTGATTTAGAAGTGTTGTTACCACCGATCTATTGTTTTCTACCATTTCTCAAGTACATTTTAAAAACACTAATTATTATTATTATATTCAAAAAATTGTAATAGCTAGTGATGATGTTTGTCTGTGAATGGAACACCCATTAGAATTTGTCACACCTCCTTGAAAATCCAGTTACAGCTTATCATTATTTGCTACCCGATCTCCTAGGAAGATTAAATAAACAAAATTTCCATGAAAACCAATATCACATAATAATAATTAAAATTTAAGAAGCAATTAAAAAAGACTCTTAACTCAAATTTTTCAAAGGAAGGAAACGTTAAGTAGAGATATAATAACAAGAAAAAAAGAGGAAACTTCCTAGACATCGCTTTCCTTCAGAAGCACAAAGGCCAACATTAAATTAAGAAATCCAAAATTAAGAATTCTGATAACATCCACATGCTTGAGGGTTTTATAATAGTTTGCTTTTAGATTATATATATATATATATGTGTGTGTGTGGGCATGCTTTGCTTTGCATTGCTTTGTCCTTGTCTTCTACTTGTTTATATCTTTCCCCAACATACACATTATACATACCATCGACTTGCACAAATTTTCATGCCCTACATGTCTCTGCAAGTGTGCTCATCCTGAGAGGACACAGATCCGAGATCTACAAAGCTCTTTTAAGGTACACAAGTAAACATGGATGAGATAATGATGATTATGATCTACCATGCATTCAAATCGAGAGGTTCACTACACTATAACATAAACAGTTTTTTTTATGTATCGGTCAGTAGATTCATTTACCACTACTTTGTCGATGTTCATTTAATTACGTTTAAATATCTCGGTCCACAGGTCTCATGGGAACTCATTTAATTTATGAACATGCTAAATGATATGACTTTTTCAATTTTTGATTTGGTAGTCTATGCAGCCATGCAGGGTCGGATAGAGACACATAACCTTTGTATATACCCCTAGCAAGTAGAAGCAATAAAATATGTATTTAAACTGGATTAGCCCATAATCTCTACGACTGTACTAATAATTAAAGATATATAACCTTTCTTTTTTCAAAAAATATTTATTTGCAAAATTAATTAGCAAATATCCAAGTGAAGACCATGACAGAGATAAGAGATTGGTCAAAAATAGTAGGTAGCTAGATTTATGAGAAGTTAAAATTTAGGTAAATTGATGTGGTCTGACAAAGATAGAGAGGATGATAATAACCCAATAAAAGAAGACCAGATTGAAGGTTGAAGCCTAATAATGTTAAGGCAGGGCCAATAATGGTTTTTGTCCAACATGAATCCTTACGCTATTTCCAGGGGACCACCATTCAATGTCACCTAGTCGATTAACCTCAATCAACAATGATATTTTTTATATTATCGTAATTTAATATTATACAAATTTTTTTTTTTTTTTTTAACCTATTACTTACGATATACTACTTTAAAATAAATATATCGAATCTTTGATTTTTTATTTATTTTTTTATTTTAAATCAAAACCATTTATATATCATTATTCATCATATATTAATTATGAATAATATTTTATAAAAAATCATTTATGATTTGTTAATTTTTTATATTTAAATATTTGTATCATATCAAATGAAAGTACATAAAAATTAATAGTAACAGGGGTATAAATATCAAATTAAAAATTTTATCCTTAAGAATTAAAAAAATTGACATTATATTCAAATGTGAGAAAAATGAAAAACAAACATGTAATTCAGTTTCATGTTTCAGTTCATATTCAGTTTTTAGTAAAATTCAGGATTATTCGGTCTTAAGATTAAAAAAGAAAAAGAAAAAACAAACAAACAAACGACCCTAACACTAACCTCTCACGTCATTAGCCAACATCTATTTATTCTAATCGTTGACCGTGTTAAAGATGTAAAAATCTAAAATACGCATAATCCTTTAATTAAATAAATAACTTATTTTTAAAAAAAAAAAAAGTTTTAAATTTTCACTGTCCATGCCCTGATGGACATGGGGGCGGAATTAGAAGTTTGAAGTTGGAAGGACTAAATGATAAAAACTTAATATTTATTGAGCTAAAATGTAAAATACTCATTTTTGAAGGTTTTTGTTTTTTTAAAAAAAATTAACTAAGATTTTTTTTTAATGTGGACCCCCCTAGTCCCTATGGTGGTTCTCCCTTGGATGGAAAGTAGAGATCCATTGAAATTAAAAAATTTTAAATAAAAAAAAGAAGAAGATATTTTTTATTAAAAAAAAACACAAAGGGAGATGGAGATCCAACCATGGAGATGAAGATCACCATGATGTGATCTCCATTGTCGATGGAGACCATCCATCTGGATCTCTACCGTCTCTTTTTATTTATTTATTTATTTCTTTTTTCTGAGCATAGGGATGGAAGATGGAGATCTCCACCATTTTTATTTTTTTATTTTTAAAAAAAAATTATGTTTCATTTTTTAAAATTTATTTTTTGAGATCTTTATTTTATTTTATTTATTTTTAAATATATCCCCACCACTTATTAGATGGACGGTCAAAATTCATTTATTTATTTATTTAAAAAATATATTAAAATGTGTTGCAAGTACAAAAATACTCTTTTATTGTTTTATCTGTTAAGGGAGGGGATATAAATTATTTTTGAGTGTAAAAATGTAAACCTTAGAGAGGTTTGGTATTAGTTGCTATTTATTTTTATTTTTTTTGGTTCAGAATAGGCTATTATTCGTAAGAATTGTAAATAGTATAAAAATTTAAATGATTTCGACTATATTCAATATTTTGTTGGACATTATATTTATCAAAATCTTTGAGGTTCTTACCTTAAGGAGTATGTCAGTATGTGTATGATTTTTTTGTTGATATAGGTATGGCATGGGACGTAATCAAGATTGAATGTTAGGGTGTGATAGAATTTTAAAATAATAATGTAAAAAATCAAATCCATATAATTTACCATAACATACATAATTTGAGGGCCAATTTTTTATGTTGACAAAGTAATTGAACCCTGTTTTGATAAAATAAGTAAATGAAAATGATGTTTTCAAGATTGAGGTGAGACGTCTTCGATTAATCTGACAAGTATGTTACAAGTATTATTTGGTCTAGAAAAAAATGTAAATGCAATGAGAATTTTGATAATATTCAACACACATGTATATTTTTTTTAACTTTTTTTTTTTTTAATTAAAGCTTTATGAAAAGAAAAAAAATCCAAATCTGTCCTAACCCATGCATAGGTACGTCATTGTGTATGATGACTCGAATTTAGGATATTAGCAGACTGAATGAACGCTTTTTACAAACAAATTACATTGGACGGTACCTTAACATGTTTTTCAAACAAACAATTTCTATTTATTATAAGATTTAGTCTTTCAATATATGGTACTACTTCACATAATCATATATTAGATATTATTAATTTATTAAGAACTTTATTAGAGAGAGAGAGAGAGAGAGAGAGAGAGAGAGAGAGAGAGAGAGTAAAAGATGATGTAAGAGAAAGATATTGAAGTGATTGTGGTTCAATCTGAAGTTTTGGATCGAGAGTGAATGATTGCAGGAGAATATAATCAATAATTTATATAACAAAGTGCGCTGCTGGATGAAATTACTTAATGAAACTATACAACTGTTGATTCAGAAGTCTATATGATAATTGATATAGTCTGAGTCAATGATCAACCATGTGAACCACCCACATGCTCACACCATCCTCCAACAAAAATGGAGGTGAAATAACTCCCTCGATCTCTCTCTATTTTCATAGGAACTTAATTGCTGCCAATTACTAATCGATTTGGTTAGCTACATTCAATAATATATATATATATATATTGTAATAAATCCATGATTTGGGGAGAGTGATACAATTTGAATCTACAACTTCAATCCATTGGTCAGTATAAGGTACTTACTGCTGAATTATATCAACCTTTTATATTTATATTTTTTGAGACACTAAAAATTATGTATTTTTATTTTTTTAACTATATATTATATAAATTGGGAGATTTTTTAGGGAGGGGAAAGACTTAAATCTATGATCTCATGGTGTAGACTGTATATATATGAGATTTTACCATTGGACCAACCTCATATTCTTATCGGAAGAAATACGATTTATTTAATTGAGTTTTGAATTATTAAAGACATATATATATATATATATATTGAAATTCTTGAGAATCTAGTCTCTTTCAGTTTCAGGTCTCTTTTCTAAGGTGCCTTCTACCTACTAAAACCCCACACTGCCCATTTCTCTTATTGATTGGTTGCTTTTAATGCGTTAATAAAGATCTCAAGGATTATAATAATGTATGCCTATGATTAATTTTTTGTGTTCAAGATTCAGTTCTCTATAAAGAGAATTCAATTCCAAGACATAGTGTGCATCAACCTAGCTACCAATCGATAAGATGAGGTTGACCGGTGATGAGGCCCTCACACTAAATCCAAAAGGCTTACTTCTCCGATGCTAAAATATGTAATAGTTAAAAAAAAAAAAGGAAAATTGTACAAACTTACCCTAACGTTACCCATTATGGCATAATATTCAACTAATACATTTAATTACACAACACAACCCCTCCTGTTAGTCAACTCCGGTTAAAGATAACCATTGACCATTATTTTTTTTGAAAGCCCAAAATTACCCCTGCACTTTATTACAAAAAAAAAAATCTGAATTGCCCTTTTATTTAAAATATTATCCACTTTAAATTATTAGAATATAAAAAATAAATACTAAACATAATCCTTTTTAAATCTAAAAAAATTCAAAAATAATATATTAAAAACAAAACAATTTAGGAAAACGTTATTTTGAGAAAATACAATTTAATAATATTTTAAAAACAAAACAAAAAAAAATGTTATTTTGAGAAAATATAATTTAAAATTATACAAGTCCAATATGAATAGTAACAATGTGCAACATATTTTTGAATTTTAAATTTATTTATTTTATTTTAAAAGGATTATGTTTAGTATTTTTTATTTTTTATTTTTTTTTTGAATCAAAATATAATGTGTAATTTATATTGAGTCAAATTATTTTGTCTTATAGAGATAAACATTGAACAAATTTTCGGTGCTACTGTATTTTATTATGACAAATGATTATATTTTTATTTCAAACTTTTAATGATTTTATTTATATTTGTGTTTAGAATACTAAACATAATCCTTTTTAAATAAATAAAAATTCAAAAATAATATAATAAAAACAAAAAAAAAATTCAAAAATATGTAACACATTACCATTATTCATATTGGACTTGCATAATTTTAAATTATATTTTCTCAAAATAACATTTTGTTGTTGTTTTGTTTTTAATATATTATTAAATTGTATTTTCTCAAAATAACGTTTTCTTAAATTGTTTTGTTTTTAGGGAAAATTGCATAAACTTACCCTAATGTTTCCCATTATGGCATAATATTCAACTAAGGCATTTAATTGCATAAACAATCCCTCCTGTTAGTCAACTCCGGTTAAAGATAACCATTGACCGTTATTTTTTTTGAAAGCCCAAAATTGCCCATGCACTTTATTACAAAAAAATCTTAATTGCCCTTTATTTAAAACATTATCTACTTTAAATTATTAGAATATAAAAAATAAATACTAAACAAAATCTTGTTTAAATCAAAAAAATTCAAAAATAATATATTAATAAAAAACAATTTAGGAAAAAGTTATTTTGAGAAAATACAATTTAATAATATTTAAAAAAAATAAAAAAAAAGTTATTTTGAGAAAATATAATTTAAAATTATACAAGTCCAGTATGAATAGTGACAATGTGCTACATATTTTTGAAATTTAAAATTTATTTATTTTATTTAAAAAAGATTATGTTTAGTATTTATTTTTTTTATTTTTTAATCAAAATATAATGTGTAATTTATATTGAGTCAAATTGTTTTAAATAAAAAAAATTCAAAAATATGTAACACATTACCACTATTCATATTGGACTTGCATAATTTTAAATTATATTTTCTCAAAATAACATTTTTTTTGTTTTGTTTTTAATATATTATTAAATTTTATTTTCTCAAAATAACATTTTCTTAAATTGTTTTGTTTTTAATATATTATTTTTTTAATTTTTTTTATTTAAAAAGGATTATGCTTAGTGTTTATTTTTTATATTCTAATAATTTAAAGTAGATAATGTTTTAAACAAAGGGCTTAAGATTTTTTTTTTGTAATAAAGTGCAGGGGCAATTTTGGGCTTTTAAAAAAAAATCATGGTCAATGGTTATTTTTAACAGAAGTTGACTAACAAGAGGGGTTGTTTGTGCAATTAAAGGTATTAGTTGAATATTATGCCATAATGGGAAACGTTAGGGTAAGTTTGTGCAATTTTCCCTAAAAAAAAAAATTAAAAGTGAGATATCTAATATTATGGTTATAATAAACTACAGGGAAAATTGCACAAATTTACCCTAAGATATTACTAAAAGGATTAATATTAAACTTATAGCCTTAATGGCACAAACGTACCCCCACTGTTAACTAAAATTTGTTAGTATTTAATGGTCAAAGGGTAATTTGGTCATTGAAATAAAATAAACAATAAAACAAATTAAAATTAACTAAAAAAGCAAGAAAAAAAAAAAAGAACCAAAAGAAATTAGTAAAAACCTA
Organism: Acer campestre; assembly: GCA_954870605.1. NCBI lineage: Eukaryota > Viridiplantae > Streptophyta > Magnoliopsida > Sapindales > Sapindaceae > Acer > Acer campestre. Next base: position 20,361,430 of record OX940804.1, read on the forward strand.
ATTTGAAAATTAGGTTTTTTCTAATTTTAGGAAAATTGAAATTATGAAACATTTAACAATATGGGTTTGGTCCGATGGTAAACCTCTCACACCTACATTATAAGATTGTAGGTTTGAATCATTTCCCTCGTTAGAAAACCTAGAGTTAATATAATGCTTATAAAAAGAATTAGGAAAAACCTCCATTGACAACAGAAATTTTTCCACCGGTGGAGGAACGAACTCCTCCCATTCGTCGGTCTCCTCCGACATGCGGAGGGGATTGTTGTTTTCCATGGGAGGAGAGACAATCTCCCCTCCAAAGTGCAGGAGATCGCAATTTGTTTTAAACTATAAGTGGGTCGAAAACTTATCCTAACACTTTTGATAACGTGTGGAATCATGCAATAAACTCTATATATATATGTATATATTCTATTATCAGTTCGTCCCAACAATAAATCTATCAAAACGGAGAATGTGAATCACTAGATTTACATACTTTGACTCAAAGTGTATGCACTTGTCAAAACTTCTCCATAATCTGTAGTCTATATTTTTCGTCCCGATATATTTATTGTCAAGACGAACTGACAATAGAAATACTATATATATATATAAGAAGGACTAATTGCACAAAGATCCCCTAATTTTAGGCATAATTGCATGTATATGGAACTTTTACCCATAATTATACAAATGTTCCTTGCTGTTAATTGACTTTTGTTAATTCTAACCGTTGACCACAATTTTAACCTACAATGACTAAAGTGCCCCTAGTTACCTATTTTATTATTTAAATTAATAATTAAAAAACGAAACAAAAAAGACAAAGAAAATAAAATCAATCATTTTTTTTTTCTCTTTCATTTTCTCAACCCACAAACATAATCCAAATATATATATATTAGAAATTCAACCTAGAATGTTAAAAATCCACCATTGAAGTTCTAATTTTTTTTATTTTTTTTAAATGGATGTGGTTAACTGTTTGTAGAATTGATGGATATTGGCTTTTATTTGTGGATTTGATTTTTGGTTGTTGATTGAGGATTTGAGTTTTTGTTTTAATTTGTGGAATTGAGTTTTAGATTTTTTTTTGTTAGGGATTTGAGAAAATGAAAGAGAGAAAAAATGATTGATTTTGTTTTGTTTGTTTTTTTTTTTTTTCTTTGTCTTTTTTGTTTCGTTTTTTAATTATTAATTTAAATAATAAAATAGGTAACTAGGGGCACTTTAGTTATTGTGGGTTAAAATTGTGGTCAACGGTTAGAGTTAACGGAAGTCAACTAACGGTAGGGGATGTTTATGTAATTATGGGTAATAGTTCCATATGTATGCAATTATGCATAAACTTATGGGATGTTTGTGCAATTAGTCCTATAAAAGAATTGTTGAATCCCATGAAAGGTGGAGGACATGACACATGAACACATGATCCATAATATTAGAGTGAAAGAAGTCAAAGAGACAAGTTTGAAGTTTGAAGTTAGTCGTAAATTCATTGGATTGTTAATGAGCACGCGTTGTAGCCTCCTCCAGACACAATCACCGAATTGTGGACCCAATCTCTGTCTCCCCTCTCCAATGAATCCCAACCATCAAATTTATTCACATATTTCCATTCCATGCCCCTTTATTCACTTCTTTTGATGTTGTGACCAGGCTGGTTCGAACCATTGTGGTATGAAACATATATACTCAAGTTATCATACCACCAAATCCAACGTAAGTGGTGCATGTCGTGATCTTCTATGGGATTCATCAACAGTCATATCCATTTTCTGATAAGTGATAAGATGCAAACCTTCAATCTTATTATTGGTCATATTCACCATCTGGGCAACTGACACGTGTCAAATACCAACTTGGTGGAACTGATTTGGGTCCTCTGTCATTTATCCAAGTGGACAACATCGTCTAATGGTCACTTTTGTGATGAGTTCAGTTGACCTTCTTTTTTTTTTTTTTTTTAACTACTACGATATTTCAAGATGCAATGAGTGTGACTCAAACTACTACCTCTTGAATATAAATACGAAGAGTTTACCATTAAGTCAATCTCATATTATCCACATGATGAGTCCGGTTAATTAGATTTAGTACATATGATTAATTGAGATTCTTCGATTGACTCTACTAATTTTAATAATTATTCATAAAATTCCTATCTAGATTAAATTTGATTCTGGGCTTTTTTTTTTTTTTGTTGGTAAAATTTGATTACGGTTGATAAATACAGCTTGTTATTGATTAAGCATTCTACCAAATTAGATGTGATGTAAAATGCCAGCATCTTCAAGTTTAATATAATTATTAGATTAATATCAAGATTCTAGCAAAGTTAACTTTGATGGACCCATTCACGTGCCAATATACTTGTTTGTTGGTTTTGAGTTAGACCCCGGCATATAAATTAGTTTAATTACTACATTTAAACCTTTGAAACAACCAAATCAATTGGAGGACCAGTAAATAGTTTACAACCTTTTTGTTGACCCCTTGAAATTTGAACCTCCATTCAAGTCACTTATTTAGTTAGTTAGGGTAGTGTTGAAGGGCACAAGTTAATAGTCACTTTATCATTATAAATGGAAAACGGTCACCGTATTTATTGTAATAAGATAAATAAAAAATTATTGCCCTTAATTGATAAATAACCCTTTTTAGATTGCATATATAAATTTTTTTTTTTCACAATCTTCTTTATGTTAAAGAAATTTGATAGATTTAGAAAGATTTTTATGAATCTAGCTTACATATATTTTAAAACTATTTATAATTAAATCTTTAACATTTGTCAACTGTTCATAGTCTAAACTAATAAAAAAATAATATAAAAAAATCTAAACATGAATTATTTTAAGTAGAAGAACCTTTATTTTACGAAAAAACAGTATTCTTGACGATATTTGAAATGATATGGGATGATGACCGGGAGATCATGTCCATTAGAAGGATGTATCCAGAGCTGTTCAACACTTCGATATCGACTTTGAAAAGGTTAATCAACAAACAATTAAGGTGACCAACATGATGCTAGTGAACATCCTCTTATGCTTAAGTTAGTGTGATGTTAATTAAAGTACAAATATGAGATTAAAGTTATGAGTTTTAGTAAATAATAAGGTAGTCTTTCAACTATAGAACATAGGAAGGCCTTGGTATATCGGTGTGTAGGTTATGCAAAGATAAATTGATCTTCAGACATTATATATATATTTTTTTTCCTTTTTTTTGAAATATTATAATAATTTAGGATTTTAAAGAAATAGATAGACTCGAACCCACAACCATATGGTATATTTGTGAGGGGCTAACCACTTGGCAAATCTTATATTGTCCGACATTAGATTTCATATATTAAGTGGATAAGATATGGCATGCTATTTGCATTCATTAAATGGAGAAAATATTTAGTGCATCGGGTGCACCCGGCCACTGAAAATCATACATATTGTGAGAAAAACATATGTGACGTAGATGTGGCATTTATTTATTTTACCATATGTCTAATTTTTGATGTCTAGATGCACCACTCAGCATTACACTTGGTGCACCAAAGATTTTCTACGTTAAAGGATAGATATAATGTTTGTACAAAGGTAAAATGTGGATAGTCCCATCCATGAAAAAAAATGACAAGAACATGGAAGTGGAAGATTCTGGAAGAGAGCTGCTGAGAGTAGTCATGCCATTCCTAAAAGCTAAAACTAGAAAACGTGTTAGAGCTTAGTTTTGCTCAGCCCCTTTTATCTCATCCTAAAAATATGACACGTGTCTATAGAAAGGGAAAAATTATCTAAAAAAATAATAGGGTTTGAATAAATTTACCCCCTTCATTGACACATATCATGTTTTTGGTTTGGATAAATTTACCCATTGAATGACACATGTTATGTTTTTGAGAGGGGGCTTCAAGGGAACGTACAAACGAACTCAAATGTGTTGCATTGCATCCTCCACTCAAGTTCAGTTCCTAGTTTCCTACATTCAATGCATCAGATTCGGAGTATGACCTCTCAACCAATAAAAAAAACAATTATAATTATTAAAAAAAGACTGAGGAATCTCTCTATATTTGGGCCACAATGCTTATCTTCTCTGGATCCAATACCTTCTCTTCTATTTTATTATTTTATTTAACTACAATATCTTCTCCTTCCACGTTCTTCTAATGTCCTCCTTTTATTATTTCTTCTCAATTATTGCCAATTGATTTTTATTTTTTAATAATCTTGATTTGTCATTTTGATACCAAGTATTCAGTGGATGTATATGTGGTAAAGCTAAAGCATCTTTTAACAGATTGGCCTTCACCTTTTTTTTTTTTTTTTTTTCCGCTGTTTTGAAAAAAAATAATACTTATCATGCACGCGTAATGCGTTGATCTACCTCACTTGCTTGTTGACACCAGCATACAGTATATGAATAATATGATTAAGTTAAAAATATGTCCATTTTTTTAATGAAATGTGAATGATTTATATAAGAAGTTTCACATGGAAGAGACAGATTTGTATCGAGAATTTTAGGACAAGAATCTTAAGGTGGATTGCATTGGCCTTGGAGGGATCTGTTTGTTTCAAAAAATAGAAATTAAAAAAATGGAATACCCATGTGTTGGATTAGGTCGTTTTATGTATAAAATCATGATGATTAGACTTTAAAGGTTGTTTAAGTACAGATAATTAGTGGATTATGTACCTATATAGCCAGATATTTCCTAGAAACTAGCAAACCCACGTTGTACCTTGCAACTTTTATTCTTCTATTATCATTATTTTTATTATTATTATTATTATTGGGATATTAATGTACACTTAAATTTGATTCCTTTATCATAAGGATTACCAATTATATTTAATGATAATCAACTCCAAAAATAAATAAATAAAGTAATATTTTTGAATAATTATTATCACCAGCTAACAATAATACAATTTGCTTTTTAATTTGTGAATTTTGTTTTTAGTGGATGAAATTAGTGTTCATGATGTCATGTGGGTGATAATTTTTTTTTTTTTTGGAAAAAGTGACTATATATAAGGTATTATTTGTAAAAATACCCTCGGCCATATCTTATTATTGTTTCATTGAAATCAATAGAAAACATTTCGTAAAATAAAATGAGGTTATCCTAATAGTATACTACTTTCTACGAGAGTTGTGTCTTATTTTCCGAACTTCATACTATAAAAATAGTAATTTTTTATAATAAAAAAAAAAGACAAAAGAAATATGTTTAATGATATTGAAAACAATGGAATAACTTGTCATGCATTTTGTTTGAAGACGTCACAGAAATGACATTACTAATATATTTGAGTTTGGCTCAATAATGGAAGATGATAAAAAGAAAGAGACAAAGGATTTTGATTGCATTACGCCATTACTTGTCATCCCTCATCCGTACAAAAAAAAGAAGAAGAAAAAGTGGTTTGTAGGTGTGACTATGTGTTAAAAAACAATAGGCCTAGGCATAGTTAGGACTCAAATAGCTTTAATGGTAAGTGCTCCACTACTACATTGAAATTCACACCTTTAATTTTGTTTTCAAGTTAATTGATTTATAATCTGGCTTTACGAAAAAAAAATGGTATGACAATGGGAGTGGGAGCAGCAATTCAGGATGATAAGGGGTTGGTGGTAGCAGCTAGGGCTAATCAGCTGCCAGGTATTTTCAATTCTGAAATTGGTGAGATGATTGCCCTTAGGGAAGGATTACTTCTTGCTCAGTTCTATCATCTGAAAGTGGATTACGCTGAGGGGTTTTCTCCTTCTTTGGTGTCCATTCTAAACGATTCCAGACCTATTGTAGGGGAATTTAAATTTTTAGTGAATGATATTAAAATGCTATGTTATAATGTGGGCATTATTAAGAGCTTAACAATTTCTAATTCAGATAATTCCTTTGCTTTTAAGCTAGCATGTTCAGCTTTTGTATCTTTTAGGAGAGTCTTTGGTTGGATTTTCATCCTCCTTATGTTGACAATGTAATGCTGTAATTTTTTCTGGTAGTTTTGTATCTTTGGTTGGATTTTTATCCTCCTTATGTTGACAATGTATTGCTGTAATATTTTCTGGTAGTTATGTATCAAAAATAAAAAATAAAGATTTGACACTTATTTAAATTATTTTGCATTTATCTTCAGATAATTAATTCCAACAATGTTTTCACATCCACCATTCCACCAAGTACAAATGAAGAAAGGCCTAAACAAATATTGGGCCTCTCAGAGACCCAAACTTTGAGGAAATGGAGCATCACCTCAGCTTTCTATCTCTCTGGAAATTGTGGGCCCCCAAAAAACTCAAGTCTGTTGTACCCATCCACAAGCTGTATGTCAGTAGTATGTACACACTTAGAGATGCACATTTCCCCCTGGGGTCCCAATTTTCCCCGTCCCCATCCCCATTTGGGGATTTTTTTTTTGGGGAAAAATGGGGAAATGGGGGGGGGGGGGGGGGATGAAAATCATCCCCAAATTGAAATGGAGATGGGGATGGGGGGACCCCTCCCCATCCCCATTTCCCCATTTTCCCCACAATTATGTTGAAATGGGGATGGGGATGGGGATGGGGGGGAGGTCCCCCATCCCCATTTCCCCCAATTATATATAATAATATAAATATAATTATAATATGTATATTTTATATTTTTTTTTATTCTTTGAAAACCTAACTCCCTAACCCTAAGTATATATACAATTTTACTCATTTTAACTTCAATACCTAAAACCTAAAACCTAAAGTTGCTCTCATTTTCTCAACAATTAGTTGTTATTGTAATGAACTTGTGAATTTTAAAACACTTTATTTTGTATTTGTAATGCACTAATAAATTTTATTTTATATTTGCAATGGAATGTTTGATTTTTCAGTTTAATTTGTAATTTTTATTCAAATGGGGAAATGGGGGAACGGGGGAAACAGGGGAAAGGGGAAACGGGGAAAAACGGGGAAAAATGGGAAAAATGGGGAATTGGGGATGGGGATGGATATGGATATAGGTCCCCCCAAAATTCCCCATCCCCATTTTCCTCAAATGGGGAAATGGGGAGGGATAGGGGAAGGGTCTAGGTATTGGGGATGGGGATGGGGGGACCTATATCCATCCCCATTCCCCAAACGTGCATCTCTATTAACACACTACACCTAACACCTCAAATCAATATAAATTTAAAAGAGAATTTCTTTTTACAATCAAATTTTTTCTTTTTATATTTCTTTTCTATAAACACTCCATTCTCAAAATTTAAATTTTAAAAAATTCTAAAGACACTTCATTTTGTTACAAGATTATTCTTTTAATTTTTATTTTGAATTAAATTATTAAAAAAAGAAATAATCTCTTCTAAATCATTAGATTAATTATTGCATATTAAATACTCTCTCTTAAATTTTTAATTACCATATTAAACTCTTCCTCCTCCAATACATAATAAAAAAATCAAAATTTGAATTTTTTTTTTGTTATTCTTGTAGGTATGTGATTGGCTAGAGAACTTTAATTCTTTTATTAGTCTTAGAAATTCTAAATTTAATCGAATCTAATTAAAACAATTCAAGCTTTCATATATCTTTTTTTTAAAAATTTTTAAATTGACTTTTTAATATATATATATATATATTACTGTTAGTAAAAAACTAAAATATTCATAAGTTTTTTTTTTCTTTAACTATTAATTATAGATTTAATAAGAAAATATGAGAATATGATTTATTTATTTTTTTTGAAAAATTGAGAGAGATTAATTATGAGAAAGTGTGAAATATGGTAATAATAGATTTAGGAGAGAGAGTTTAATACGTAATATTTAATTTAATGATTTAGGATAAAGAATTTTTTTTTAATAATTTAATTAGTTTGGAGTGTCTTTAAATTTTTTTTTTTTTTGGTCTTATTTAGTAATTTTAATTTAGGTTAAAATTGTTATTAATAAAAAAAATTAAATTCAAGTGTGAATAGATAATTTGTGGATTGTAAGGAGAAGCTCTCAAATTTAAAATCTAAATATTACCCTCAATTAAAATTACAATAATGTACAAAATGGTTGTGAATATATCACCCTCTTTGTTAAATCTCAATAATACCCTTAATTAAAATCACACACACATGACACACCTCATAAATTCAAGTCTAAAAGCAATGAAATTAAAACTATTTTTCCTTTTTAGTATCCTTTTTATATTTTAATGGACATGTACAGTTGAGATCCATCTACATTTTAAAAAAAAATATATCAAAAATATATGATAAATGACTAAAATACCTTTTCAGCAGTTAAGTTGGATCAACTTTAACTAATACCGGGTAAATGTCAATTTTTTAAAAAGTTGTGTCTATTTATAATTAGGCAAACATCAGGTACATACTCTATAATTACTTCAAGTGAGAATTGTCAAAAATAAATATTTAAAATATGTGAAATTTTCCGTAAATAAATAAAACCTTGTTTTTTTTTTTAATAATATATTTACCGAAACATCCCTCTAAAAAGGAGGGTTCGATAATTTCACGTTTTTTTTTTTTGTTTTTTCTTTTAATTTCCTACATCTTCACCAAATCAACAGTACCGTCAGGATGAGCTGCCTTGACGGCATTGTTGCAACGCCTAGGAGCATGCTCCTCAGGCACGGCGATGCTTGGGCAGCGCATGATGCCTATGCATCTTTGCTTAGGCAATGACGTCTCCGGCGAAGGCGCTGCTAATGTGAGAGTATTTCCAATGTAAAAGTGGCTTGCATACCAATAATTGTTGACATGACAACAATATCAAGGGACTTGCTTCCTATGTGGCATAAAAATAGAGTTGATAGACAATCAACTCAAAATTTGGTCTTCAATTCTACCGTCTAAAATATAATTTTTTTAATGACGTGTCCATTTTTTTTTTCCTGTTTTATTTTTTTATTTTATTTCCTTACCAAAAATATATGAAAAATTATTGTCAGTTTTAAATGTTTGCTGAGTCAACCTAAAAAATAATTGTGCAATAGACCGTCTGAAAGTTGACGGTTATGTTGACAATGTCTAATTTTTTTTTTTTTTGCCAAGTTAGCTTAAGGTTGAATATGCACGGTTACATTGGAGACACAATTATTGACATAACATCTGTTTATGGCATCTTTTTTTTTTTTTCACAAGTCATGCTTGCATTGGAGATGCTCTGAGATGAGTGAGAGAGAGGATAGGAAAGAGGAGAGTTTTGGGGAGTGTTTTTATATGGGTTATTTTGGTAATTACTCAAAATCATGGTTATTTAAAAACATATGCCTGATAAAAAGGGATAATTTTGATTTTTTTTTTCCGTTATTTGAATATATAATTCTTGAAACTTCGATCCAACCATTAAAATCCGACCACGTGGAAAACTCAGAATCAAGAAATGGATAAGCAATTAAACTAGAAAAATATCTGTACAGTGTACACACTTCCAAGAAAAAAAGAGAGTATACAGAAACAATAGATTTACAGTTGGAAATCTTGATAACCAGAACCATGTCCACGTCCATAGCTTCTTCTCAACAAAGCTTCTTAACGAACGCTCTTACACCAACCCACCACAGGCCCAGAGCAAAGACTCCCATCTCTGTTAGTTTTGTCTCTTGCAAATACACACCAGAGAACCAGACAGATTGTTCCAGGTAGTTTTGTACAGTTACTTCACTTAGCTAGTTTCAATGTTACTTTGATTCTTTGATTGTGGTACTTAGGGGATTGAATTGCAAATTTCTATAGGAAAAATGAGAATCAATTGGCAAAGCTGGCAACAGTGACACTGGCAGCTGGGGTTTTGACACTGGGGTCAATTGGTGATGCATCAGCCGCCAAGAGTGGTGGTAGAGTTGGCGGTCAGGCTTTCCGTTCACCGGCTCCTCGGTCAGCCCCTAGAATCAACAACAATTCAAGGTAATTTTTTTTCAACTTTTAATTACTGTTATTTATAAGTAATCTGAGGTGTAATTGTAGTTATATGCTTCAACTTTGTTTCATACAATTGGGAGCAGTAAGTAGATTTGCCACATTCACACTCTTGAGTGTTGAGATAAATTTCTATAATTTTGACTCAAAATCCCAAATATGGTGTTTTAAGATTCAATTGCAACTTAATTAGTTTTGGACAAGGGGAGGGCTAAGGAACAAAGCTGCATAAGACTTAATTACTATGGCTGATTGGTTCCAAGATCGATACTACCGGATTCTTGTCAGTTTGTCTTCAAATAAAGTTAGAATTTATGGTATTGAATGATCTTATTACTGCAGTAGTCAGCTACTAGGAAGAAGGAACCACCGATGTTCGCCGTGCACCGGAACTAATCTCTGTTGCACCGTACTAGTTTAGTAAAAATATCTTGAGCAGAGTAGGAAAATAAAGATAAATCTGAGATTAGGACAGCAATGTATGTAAACTGTACCTGTAGTGATCCATTGTTCCGCCTGAATAGAACTGATCTACCGATAGAATAATCATTTGAAATTACAAACTATTTAAAAGCTCAGAAGTTAAGTTGACAATATTCTTAATCTGATCCCTTTAACAGTTTAGCAGAACAAAGGACCTGTTGAGTGTTGGATATACCTCACAAATTGAATCGTCCACGTATTTAATTTTTCAATTGACAAGAGTGCATATGCTTGGAGACCATGTTAACAATTTCTATGTATGGCTTATGGCTATAACTTCCATTTCTGTTTCTAGTTTGGTTAATAACTTATTTTTACATTATATTACTTTTCCGTTGATCGAAATATAATGCGATTGTGTTCGTTCTGGGCAGAACCAATATCTATATCAATCCACCGGTGGCCCCGCCTTTAGTTGGTGGGTATAGGTACGGGTATGGTTACGGTGCGCCATTCTATGGTGGTTGGGGTTGGTCACCGTTTTCCTTCTTTGCACCTGGTCCTAGTATTGCCGTTGGCATTGGAGGTGGATTTGAACTTCTAGCTCTGTTTATGTTTCTTGGTGCCGCTGCAGCTGTTGCGAGGAAATTCAATGGATCAAGAGATGATGATGAGGACGAATTCTAAAGATAGATAAATCTTTTTATACTTTGATATAGTAAATATTGAATTTGTGTTGTACTTATAAATGTATACTGCCATCATTGTGTAATATTGTAACGGTTGTTAGTCTTGTAAGTCATTACTTTCAACAAATTTGAGAGCACTTTTCTATTTACCATCGCATTTGGTTCTGAAGTTACAATTGAAAGAAGCAGAAACCAGTCGTGGCTTAGTTTGGTATTGCTTCCTGAGGTGCTTTACTTAAAAACTACAAAATGTAAAATGTAGCATCTCATTCTGGCTTTTGAGAGAAGCAAATAATGAGCACAAAACCGGTTGATATTTGTTGTGATTCTTCATCTATCTAACAATTGGACTGCTGCTATGGCTGGTATTTTCTCCCTCAGCTTCTGTGTTAAGGCCACACGGACAGTCATAACCCCAGCTGCAGGTCCACTTAGCCGAACTTTGACAACATAGTCATCGATCTGAACCAGCTCAAGTATTCCACCTCCGGTGCCTGAAAGGTATGGTCTAATCTCAGCAAGAAGCTGAAAAAAAAAACCGACTGTCAATTTGATGCTCTGAAAACTCGCGACACAAAAACTACTGCTATAAAATTGTATAGCATTATGGGGGTCTATCATCTAACCTTTTCGACATTTTCCTCATTGAGCTCTAGTCCTGTTTCCGTGTCCAGGATCTGCTCCACTTCCAAAATTTCTGGAATTTTATCCCGGAGGCGAGTTTCAATTCCCATCTTGAGCGTCATTGTTGAGCTAGGACATGATCCACAGGCTCCTTGTAGCTTTAGCACCACGACGAGGCCATCTATCTCGTGTAAAGCCACATTACCTCCATCAACCATCAATCCAGGTCGTACCTCATCCAATACTTTCTCCACATTTTCCTCGGTTAATGGAAGGACACAGCTTGGTGAAACTAGAATTCCTTCATCATTGAAAAACCACAGCAAGTGACAAACTCATTCAATTTATTTTCTTACTTTAAACTCCATTGAAAACCATGATTTTTCGAGGAAAGGAATTGAATTAAAAATACTGATTATCAAGATTCTTAATATATAAAGTCTAATCTCACCGAGTCCAGACAAGCCCCTCACCCATAATAGTGTAAGCTTTCAAAAAAAAAATAAAAAAAATGCTGTGGGGGTTATCGGTTAATCAGAACTGCCTTCAATCAAGCCAACTTGAGTAACTCAATTGAACCCAAATTCTTGTAAGAGTCATAAATTTTATAGAAATTTCCCAAATCAACCCACGTAGGAATTCTTAGATTTATTTATTTATTTATTTATTTTTCACTTTAAATATAAATCAAATCCTTCAAACTTTAAAGTGAGTGAGTTTTTTAGCTTAGGACCTCTCTCAGGCAACAAGAGGATTCATCAAATAAATTTTTTTTTTTTTTTTTTTTTTTTTAAGTTACATTTTACTTACTATGAATCAAATTTATACTTAATAATTAAAGATTAAATAATCCAAGCAGCTATAATAAACCAATAAGAGCATTTCCATAACAGTTACCTGTCTGTTTTCTTCGAAGGCGTTTCAAACTAAATCCAAGACAGTGTCTGCTGTGAAATTGAGCTCCGAGAAAAGAGTTGTGTGTTGAAGAAAAACAACTCAAATCAGAAATGGGGTTCTACACAGACAGAGAAAGCAGAAGAATGAGCCATTGATGTGTATAAAAATAATCACTAGAGATAGTACACTAAAAGCCTTGTCAATATGTTAAATCAAACCCATGAACAAAAATTAGAAAACAGAGTTGAATGGTGTACCTTAAAGATTGTTAAATGAAAAGCAGGGGTTCTTTCAGAAGAAGAAGAAGAGAGAGTTGGGTTGAAAATTGCAGTGGTTGATGATGATGCTTTGAGACCTTGAGTCATTTTTCTGCTTAAAAATCAAAAACAGAGAAACCCCATCAAACAAGAATGGCAGGAACAGTTTAATGGAAATTTCTTGACTTTGTTTGTTTCTGATTAGTGATTACATATGATATGTATATGTTTATTTTGTCTATCTTTTAGTTTTGATTTGTTTTTTCCATGGAAGATATGTTGATATGAGGGGGTTTCGATTGGCTGATGATGATGATAAATGAAATCTGAGAATTGGCACCAAATTTGTGGATAGAATCTCGGCCTCTAAATTGAGAGAAAGATATGAAGCCACGTTGGACTTCTGAATTACAACATTGAAGAAAGTTGGGATAAAATCCATTAAAATGGTTTTCTATGGATTTTGCCTCATAATCTAACATTATGGACCGGTTTGGTATTGGTTTTTTTAGACGTTATAATCGGCTTATTTTATAATTTTGATATAAAATTATTTTTGGTAAAACTTTTAAAAGTGATTAATTGATAATCTAGCAAGTTATCGTGATTTTGAGAAGTAGATTGAGAGTCACTTTTTGAAAATAATTATGGAATAATCCATTTTAGTATTTAATGAACCTTTTAAAATATTATTATTATACTTATGAAATCAAATTAAAATCATTTATATACATTGTTTCACTTAAAAATTAAAGATTCTAATTAAATATTGATTTAATTTATAAAATCTTTTAAAAATCTTTTTATTGTTTTTATGAATTTTTTTTCCAATTTAAATATTCTACTTAAATATTGATTTAATTTAATATAATTAATGAAAAAAATGAAATAAGGTTCTAAATTCATGTCTATTTTAATAATTGTAACTAATTGTAATTAATTTCAGCATTTTTGAAATAAAATCACCAAACATATATAAGTAATGCTACATTGCCCAAATTTGGTGTCCAATTGACGTGACAATACTCTAATCCATTCATTTAAATCATGCAAATCTAATACAATTTAAATGAATAGATTAGAGTGTAATCACGTCATTTGGGCACCAGATTTAGACACCAAATTTGGGTAATGTAGCATTACTTAACATATATATACTGCTTTTGAGCTATACAGTAGTTTTAAAAGTATAATTAACCAAACATATACTGATTAACTTCACAGCTAATTATTCCTTCAGTATAGCTAACAGTGATTATTATAAAAGTTACAGTAATACCAAACTGGCCTTAAAAATTCAACTTATCTTTCACATTTAGGGTCAATTCTAAAAAGTTAAAATCAGTTTATTTTATAATTTTGATATAAAATGATGTTTGGTAAAACTTTCGAAAATGATTAATTGATAATCTTGTAAGTTTTGATAGTAATTTTGAGAAGTAGGTGATGGTTACTTTTTGAAAGTGATTATGGAATGAGCGGTGCTATTGGCATACTCACTGCTAAACTATTTATACCCCATTTTTAAAATTATTTAGCATTCATTTTTTTCCTTTATCAAATTACTTAAAAGACATACAATGTTTATTAAAAAAAAAAAAAAAAAAATTACTCTACAAAGTAAAACTGATAAACACTATTTTCCTTATTTCAAAACCATAATGACATATATTATTTCAAATCACTGAATGTTTACTATTTTTGTTTATATTTTCTTTCAGATCTCATGTTTCCCATGTTTAGTATTTATTGGTTTTATTATTTCACATTTTTTTTTTCTTTTCAAATTCCAGATCGTTTGCTATTTTTTTTTTTCTCTCAATTCATTCTCGTTCAGATCTTCCAGGCATTATATGATTTGTATCAATTCTTTTTTAGATTTTATTCCGGATCTTCAAAGTTAGTTAAATGTTATTTAGAAAAAAAAAAAAAAAAAAAACGAAATCGCACCAAGAATCACAACCAAGAAAACATAATCTCTTACGAAACGAAACCACACAAAAACCCTAACTCAATTGCTCAAAAAATAATCAGATGATCAATATCCTAGGAAGCACGGATACTTCATTTGGTGGAGGTAACTCGTATCGAACTCGTATCCAGTTCCGATACTTCCCGGATACTCCAGGATACGTATCCGATACACCAAATGGCGTATCCGTTGACTTTTTCACAAGTTTGACTGAATGATACTTAGAGGATACTTGGAGGATACTTAGAGGATACTTGGAGGATACTTGGAGGATACTTGAGGGATACTTGGAGGATACGTTTGGGGCAATATTATAATTATTTTAGTATAAAACGGGTATAATTTCAAAATATTAGGGGTCAAAATGAAACTGTAAAGAAATTTTGGCTTTGATTCCATTGACATGGAGAATAACGGGATACTTGAGATTGCAAACCTTTCACTTGATGAACCAGAGTTAGATGCCGAATTATTTAGATCCCTTAACAATGTGAATGATGAAAATGAAGTTAATTAGGAATTTAGTATCTATTTTATGAGTTTATTTTATGTATTATTTGGATTTTATAATATACTATAACTTATGTGACATATGTTTTATTTGGATTTTCAATTTTATATGTTACGACTTACGACTTAATTTGGATATTGTAATATGTTACATTGTTATGACTTAGGTTGTTATGTGACATGTTTTATTTGGATGATTGAATATGAATATGTTTTGATTTTTGAATGAATTATCAAATATCATTTTATATATTCTTATTTTTAAAAAATATAAATATATATTATTTTAATTGACGTATCCTGCCGTATCCGTATCCTAGTTTTTGGAGATTTGCCGTATCCCCGTATCGTGCCGTATCCGTATCCCGTATCCGTATCCGTATCCGTATCCGTGCTTCCTTGTCAATATCGCACTCATAATCTACCACAAACAATCCAATCAACTACAAAAAAAAAAAAAAAAAAAAAAAAAAAAAAAAAAAAATTGCATCTAATAAGGATGGTTTCACCATGAAATAAAAAGAAAAAACAAGCCCTGCGAATGGAAGTGCAAAAACTGTATATATATATATATATTAGAAATGAAGTGTATTTTTATTTTTATTTTTAAAAAAAGATATGGGGTGTATTAAGTTTAAAAAATATATAAAAGGGTAATCTTGAAAAAAAAAAAAAAAAACTAATAAAACAATTTAATTTTATAAAATTAAATCAAAATTTTAAAAAGTGGGGCATAAATAGATCAGTAGTTGGGATGTCAATAGCACCACTTTTATGGAATAATCTATTTTGGCATTTAATGAATCTTTTAAAATATCATTATTACCCTTATGAAATCAAGTTAAAATCATTTATATACCTTATTTTCATCTTAAAATTAAATATTCTACTTAAATATTGATTTGATTTATTAAATCTTTTTAAAATATTTTTATTGTTCTTATGGAAATTTTTTTTTCTAATTTAAATATTGATTTAATATATATAATTAATGAAAAAAATGAAGTATGGTTCTAAAATCATGTATATTTTAGTCATTGTAACTGATTTTAGTGATTTTGCAATAAAATTACCAAATATATATACTTCTTTTGAGCTATACAGTAATTTTAAAAATACAATTAACCAATCATATGCTAATTAACTTCACATAGCAATACCAATCTGACTCTTAAGTGTGTATGTATTGTGATCAAAATAAATGTGAATGGAAAATTTTCAAGTAAATAAAGTTTGAATGCGTAAGAAACCAACCGAAAGTTACAATCCATTGCCAACATAACGTTCACAACAACTTGATTTATCTATTTCACTATTACTTTTTTTAGATTAGATATTCTTTTTGAAGCTTTTTTACTATTGGTAAGATTCGAACCTCTAACTTGGAAATCATTTATCCAAGTCTCAAGTTCGTCTATCTATTTCACTATTACTTTCAATACATATATTGTCATTATTAAAAAATTCCTTGATATTTAAAATTTCTTCCATATTTTCTAAATATTTATCATCGGATATTTTTTTTAGCTTCAGGGCATTCGGTTTAATATGTCCAATTTTATCGCATAAATAACACTTACATTTACTAGTATTTCTTTTATATATCCTTTTAACACTTTTAAAAGCTTGTCTAACTTTTGTTTTATTAGGAGCATATTTAAAGAATTTCTTTCTTTTATAAGGTTTATAAGGTCTATGTTTATAGCACATCACCTCCTAGTAGAGATGGTTGTGCACCTCCCTTCCACACCTAGTGGTCAGGGGTTCAAGTCCAACCATGCGCATTTTACAAGCATGTGTGGGGAGTTTTCTCCCGGTTTGTGGGAGCAGCCCTCTCTCCGGTTGTGAGAGTTGTAGTCCTTATGTAACCTCTCCCCGATAGTGGGAGCAGTATTCCGGGCCATGCTTGTAGAATTTAATTAATCTCACTGGGTCCCGGCAGTAGTTGTATTTCAAAAAAAAAAATAAGGTCTATGTTTATAGAGAGATAATTGATGTCAGAGCCTTATCTTTTTGAATTTTTAATAATTTTATATGAGTAGTTACGGTCACGATGACAGACTTCATTTATAATCATAAGGTTTAATCTTTCTTATTCATTTCTTATTTCATGACTACAAATGAGAATTATACTTCTCTGAAGAATTTTTATAAGATCTGATAATAAAAATCCATGTTTCTTAAAAGTATTTAGAAAAAGGTATCGTTTCCATTATTATTTAATTCAAGGAAAATTAGAATAATATTATAAACAATTAGATAAAAGGTATAAAGAAAGTGGAGAGGATTGGCCTCAACTAGAAGATCACTTATCATATTTAGAAAGAGAAGGAGATTTTACCAAAATAGAATTAATAAAATAGACCAACTATTAGAAGAATTAAAATATTTTACAAAGATAGTAGAAATCAAGCAAGTAGTAGTAATACCGATATTTGTAATAATTAATTGTTAGTTTTGGTAATTATAATTTATTAGTTATTTTCATGATTGTTATCTTAATATTTTTTATTCCGATAGTATCACCAATTATCTCTCTTTTGATGTTTGTTTTCAGAGAGATAATTGGTGATATTTTTCTGCAAATATCAAAAGCTCTTCAGCTATGTGGTGTAAAGAAATGGCTTTTCAAATACGGAAAGACTCCGAGAGTTCAAAACTATTTTCAAAGATTCTTACAGTCCATGGACGCCTTCAACACACGGCTAAATAGGACACTAAAGAATCTTCCGAAAAATATGAAAATCTTGGCTCAACAGAATCAGAATCCTACTGGGTTCTTACAATCTCTACTAACTAAGACTAGTTGATAAACATGATGAGAAAAAATAAATAATAAAAGACGATCAATTTATCTTTGAGATTTGATAATAATCTTATACGTTCATTAACTAGGCGAGACTTCTTTGCTCCCAACTATTTTAAAAAAATAAATTTAAATACAATATATAGAAAAATCACTTGAAATATTCATAGCTTTTTATTAAGGCTTAATTGCACAAACATCCCCTAAGTTTAGAAGAAATTGCACTGTTCGACAACCTTTACATTTATTACATAAATTGTCATGCATATCATCTTATAGAAACAAATAAAAAAGAAATTTAATAAGCAATCCAATAAATATAATCAAAAGATGAAATGCCATAAATTAGTAACAATATTGAACATCATATGGTGCACATGTACAAAGCCTTACATCATGTTTCTTCCTGGCATTGTACAATTGTCAGCATATATGTAACAAAGTAAAAGCATGAACATGTAACACCCAGATATAGTCATTTAGTGCTATACAGGTTCAAAAACAAGTCCAACACATATGTATTTGTGTAAAACATTCTTAGTTTCTTATCAACTATACACCATCATAGCATCCTTCTTCAACTATTCACCATCATAGCATCCTTATTATGAAAAATCTTTGAAACAACATAGGTCCACCTGGAACTGGTGTGATTGTTTGTAAGTAGGTCATAGATCAAGGGTTCCTCTCCTTTACTATATGACCATAACTGTGAAGCTTATTGTAGGACTTACAATTTTGGTTTTCTGTCTTGTCCAACACTCTATGTTTGGCCCTATACAATGTCCACACAAGAAGAGATACCCCATAAATTCTATTTATCTTGGTGTGCAATAATTTCACCTCAAGTCAAGATTGACTTCAATTAAGGCCTTAAACCTATTTGTTACCCACACAGCATTCGCTTCCTAGTTTTTATGCACTTTTTGACAGGTATGTTGAGGCTCTAAAGTCTTGATCATAAATGTAGTTCTATCATCCACCAGACTAGCATGTATCCTCCACCCATATCCCTTATACTCACATTCTGCCGTGTACCTATCCCTTTCGTTCTTAATTCTTTGTAGCTTAAACCCTTCTTGAACGGCGAAGTCACGAATGACTTTCCTAAAGTGATGTAGATTGTGGAATAGTTGTCTAACAACTAAGTTCACTATAACTACAGCATCTAGCCTGAATTGAATCCCTCTTTTGGTAGTTGTAGGTCAATTTTCACCGTTTTCAACCTCAGTAGAACCATTAGCCATTAAGTTATTGTCCCAAATAAATGAGACCGCATCTGAAAGACAATCATCATCAAAGTCATTAGTACTATTATTTGTAGCTCCATCATCATTATAATCACTGAAATTAAGATCAGTTGAATCCTCAAAATGAACACCATAATCTGTTTCTTTACTATACAATCCACCATTTCATATGGGTTGTACTCTTCATCATCCTCACTATATAAATTTGCTCCACCAACCTCAGTATGTGCATTAACATTGACCTCTTCATCACTTGAGATGTCTAAAACTTCATTTGACAATGTCTAGTGTGTTGGAGTTATACTGTTGGAAAAGGAGAATGGAGCATTTAGTGGTTCATATTGTGCAGTTTTGATTGGAGGGAAACTAGCTAAAGGTACTAACTACACATCCACCCTTATTATGTCAATACCCTTACCTTGGAACATAGATAATATCTTTTGTAAATGGACATCGTCTTCTACAACCGGGTATTGGCCATTCCATGGTAGTTTGACCTCTGCTTTAAATTGCTTTGTGAATTTTGGAAATCTTCTACAACTCAACATGTACACATCACACCAAAGTCTGTCTAATGTGTACTTATCAGGGTCTCCAATTATATACTCATACCGTGAACCCAAAAACTTCACACATAACTGAAAGTGTGACATTTTTGAAACCTAAAAGTTTAAAATAAAGAGCATTAGGAGGTACATAAATAGAGAAAATAATAATTTGATGTAATATTATTATCATATACATTATCTACCTATACATAAAAATATACACTCTCCAAGTATTTGTTGAAAGTAATCCCAGCATATTTCAAGGCCACTTCACCGAGTCATAGAATAGGCTACCCATTTTTTTTTTTTTTTAACATAAACCTGTTTAAAAAAATCCGGTTGAAAAAAACAATTGTTAAATATTTTACTAATATTAACCGTAAATCATAAACCTAAAACATAAAAAAAAAATAATAATAATAATAAAAAAAAAAGGTAAATAATTACAACCTTCAGTTTTTGTCAAAAATATCCAAACTTTTCAACATATAGATTCAATTAATGAACATATGACAATGAATAACAAAAATCCAAATTAGTTTTATTTTTTGAATACCCATAAATATAAAAGTAAAGTAATAAAGATATTAATTATCTTTTCTATTTGAAAGGAAATTTTTATTTTTATTTTGCTCATTCAAGTAGACAACACACAAAAAAATAAAATTTTAAACATAAATAACAATAACAATAATAATAATAATAACCAATCATCTACAATAACATGCAATTTTTTTATTTTTTAAATTTATTTATTTATTTATTTATTTATTTTACAAAATCATGAGAAGAAGTTCATACATTTTCCAGCTTCCACCTTGTTCTTCTCTAATTTTGACTGTTCCAAGTAATCTATGATTTGTAACTTATGAGATGTTGGATGTGTATTTTTCCGATCCTGAAAAATTCACGGAAGAATTTAGAGAAGAGTAGAACAATTAGAGAGATCAAGAGGATAGATAGATAGAGAGAAGGAGAAACGAGATCAGAACAGGAGAATAGAGAGGAAGAAATGAAGACATAGGTTGGAAGATATTAATTCATTCATATTAATAATCATAATCCATTTGATACAACCATGGCCATATATATGCGCCTACAAAAGCATTAAATAAACAACACCCCATACCCTACTAACATTAAATAAACAACTATCCACACTACACTAACATTAAATCAATAACTACCCACAACTAAATAGTTATTTGAACCATTCCCACGTCCCTTTCCTGACTTGGTCATTTTGCACATTCCACACCCCATTTGTCCTTCCATGCATGCATTACGTGCACAATTGTGACCAGATCATTCCATCCTCTCCAAATTATCCTTGTCCACAAGGATAAATTCTGAATAAGTCTACCGGGAGTTCAACTTTGTTATTGTTGATCCATCTAGTTAGAAAGTCTCCACCAAGCTTGGGAAAGGGTAGCTTGTGTCGGGTGTGCCGGTTGAACATGGTGCGGAGGGTCGGGGAGGTTGATGGAGTGGTAAGGGAAATGTGTGACTCGTAAAAACAATCCACAAAATGTGATTTGCTTTTATATGGGATTTTCTCAAATACATAGTCATCAAATATCGGTGATTTATCAAAATCGATAAAAACTTCCGCCGATACATATGTATCATGGAAAAACACTGGAAGATAGGTGGCTAATTGTGTTTGAGAAAATTATAGACATTGGAGTTCATCCCTAATGGTTTGGAGGGTATTTTAGATTTGGACGAAATGTGGTTTGTGATGGGCCAGAGTTTTGTAAACATAGTTACGAAACTCGACATCTAAGGAACCGAACGGCTCTGATACCATTAGAGGAGTATTTTTCGATCCTGGAAAATACACAGAAGAATTTATAAGAGAGTAGAACAATTAGAGAGATCGAGAGGATAGATAGATAGAGAGAGGGAGAAACGAGACTAGAACAGGAGAATAAAGAGGAAGAAATGAAGACAGAGGTTGAAAGATATTCATTCATTCATATTAATCATCATAATCCATTTGATACAACCATGGCCATATATATAGGCTTATAAAATCATTAAATAAACAACACCCCATACCCCCATTAACATTAAATAAACAACTACCCATACTCCACTAACATTAAATTGTTATAATATATGTGGCTTTTACCACATGTGTAATACACACTAATATCTCCCCAACAATATCTCCACCGCCTCTCTCTCTCTTTCACCTAATATCTCCCACTTGCCTATCTCCTTTTATTGCCTATATATATGTGCTCTCTCTCCCATGTAAAGGTTGGCTCAACTGAAATATCAATACAAATATTAGCTCTCAAAGTTGGATACTATCTCTATCTCTCTCGTCTCTCTTCTCTCTTGTTTAATTCTTCTATCATTTCTCTCTCTTATTTCATTTATGTTCTTCAACTGTTCTTCACTTTCATCTCTCATTCTTTTATTCATTATTTATTAATTTACAACACGTTATCAGCATGATTGCATGTAAATAAAAAGGATCCCTGATGGGTGATTTAATTACATCTCAATATTCTGGATTTATATATATTTCGTATACAAAATGGCTTTGCCGTTAACGGAACATATATATATATATAGTCCTGAATATATTCTCTTTAAATCTCAATATTCTGGATCTATATATATTTCGTATACAAAATGACTTTGCCGTTAACGGAATATATATATAGTCCTGAATTTATTTTCTTTAAATCTCAATATTCTGGATCTATATATATTTCGTATACAAAATGGCTTTGCCGTTAACGGAATATATATATATATATAGTCCTGAATTTTTTTTCTTTAAATCTCAATATTTTGGATCTATATATATTTCGTATACAAGATGGCTTTGCCGTCAACGGAACATATATATATATATAGTCCTGAATTTATTCTCTTTAAATCCCAATATTATAGTTCTGGATTTATTTTTTATGCACATGGCAGGTGAGCTCAGCCTCCTGGAATTGTTTTTACAGAACATATATACCATTCTGGATTTGTTTTTACAGGACATATATACTGTTCCGGAACTGTTTATTTACGGAACATAACAGGTGAGCTTAACCTCCTGGAACTGTTTATTTACAGGACATATATACCGTTTTGGAACTGTTCATTTTTCACAATATATGAGATTGGTTAGACCGACGAATCAGAACTTAAAGTTTCTGGAATTATGATATTTAAGTATGTATGGTTTTGAAAACCGATGAAAAACTGGAATTCTGGATCCAGTGTCATATTCATGAATGCCATACGGCACGATATTGAAAACCGATGAGAACCTGGAATTATGGATCCAATGTTATATTCATAAATGACATAATTCATTATTTGGAACCCGGGGCTTCAAATCCACTTAGAATCTAAAGTTTTCTAGATTATAATTATATATGAACTTACAGTTCATGGTCGAATCGAAAGTTCGAAAATCATTATAATCCATGATTTTATTTTATCTCATATATATAAAGTGATATGTTTACATATAATTCATTTGAGAAAAATGATTTACACATCCAACAGGATGTTGTGAGTATCATAAAAGGGATTTAAGATCTTAAACGGATAATGAAATTGGAATTAATATTTTATCCATTTCATACACATCCAACAGGATGATGTGAGTATCATAAAAAATGATTTAAGATCCTAATGTTTAATGAAATTGGAAATAATATCTTATACATTTCATACATGCTTGATACTCATGAAGAGCAATATTCAGAGAAGGATCTACACATCCAACAAGATGATGTGAGTATCACATAAAATGATTTAAGATCCTAACGTATAATGAAACTGGATGTAATATTTTATCCATTTCATTCAAATTTGATGCTCCTGGAGAGCAAAATTCAGAGTTGCTGAAAAAGAGAAGAATTATGAGATCAGTAATCTACTTGACAGTAGATGAACTTGATGAACATGTGAATGTGATGGGTGTTGGATAATTAGATCATCTGATCTAGTATCACAAAACCCCGATTTGAGTTTGCTTCTGGGTTGGTGGGTTTTCAACCCAGACTCATCGCCTCCTTGGGTTAATGCCACCTCGTCGGTGGGCTTCGTCAGTTTTCACACCAGCCGAGTGCGTTTTACGATGACGATAAATGATCGTCAGTCATGACTCACGATCTGGTCTAGATCGGCCATAGAGCTTGTTTTTACTTTGGGCCACTTTTGGAGAATTCGATATTTTTTCATGGACTGTTTTGTAATTATTTTGGGTCATTTTGTAATTTTGACAAAATTTTGGATCAATTTATAATTACCAAAATTTATTGGTCCAGTTTGCAATTTTCAAAAGTTTTAGGGTTGATTTATAATTAATAAAATTTGAGAGGCCTTTCCGTAACTTTACAAAATCAAGGGCAGTTTTGTAATTTCTCTTTAAACAACTTTTTTTTTATAAAAAAAATATATTTATAAAAAAAAAAAAAAAAGAGGAGGGGGGATTGTTATCATTTCACATGAGGTATAAAATGACATTACAAATAATGTCCATAAAATTCCTAGAAGGAAAAATATATGTCTTGCTGAGAGTGCAACGACTCATATAATTTTGCGGAGTCAGAAATATTTTATGAATTCGACTTTGTTGAGAGCAAATGTTATTAATGTATTAGGTCCAACGGATTTGATAGAAAGCTCTAGAAGAGCCATGATATTGTTATCAAACAATGCTAAATTATGTATTAGATCCAACAAATTTGATAGAAAGCTTTGGAAGAGCCACGATGTTGTTATCAAACAATTCTTAATTATGTATCAATGATACTTGATATTATTCAAAGAACAACATAAAGAAATATGCTTAGTTCAAAGGCATTTAAAGTTAATGCCAGAAAAAATCTGGTGGATCTGATTAAAAGCTCTAGAGGAGCCACACACTTATTACCAGATGGTATTTAATTGTGTATCAATGATATTTTATATCATTCAAGCAGAATATAAAGAAATCTGTTTAGATCAAAGACATATAACTTTATTAATGTCATATTGAGATCATTAATAATAAGAATGGTAAATATCTGTGCGTGATTCAAGCCAGAAGCTGATTATAGAAAAACTGTGTTCTTTATCATCCGGATTATATTGTTGATCAGAAAAGAGATGTATGTGGATATATTCATCCATCAAATAAAACCATATCATTCTAAAGTTGGTTTTGAATCCCTATCATTCAAAGGGATATATGTGGACATATTCATCCACCAAAAAAACCCTTTCATTATTTTATAGTTCTAGTTGATACATCTACGAGATGATCACATGTTTATGTATTATCAAACGTCTCCAGTTGAGATCGATGTTCAAACATCCATTTTCGCATGTACTCATAATCAGAATGGATCAGCAGAATCACTTATCAAACGTTTCCAGGTAATTACGAGAACTTTATTATTTCGATTCAATTACCAATTTCTATATGGAACGTTCTGTTACATGTTGATATATTCATCTATTATCACTACTTATCATCATTATTTACCATTACAACTTGTAATTGGTCATTGACTTACTCACGTTTTTAAGATATTTGATTGTGTAGTATATCTCCTTATTTAATCTCTAGCATGATCTAAGATAAGAATTCTATATCATTATGAGATTAATATTGATTTTAATTAATCTTATATTAGATCATTTAAACTTCTGAGAGTTTATATTTTTACGCACAATCTGTATATTATCATATTGATTAAATTTCAAATGGAAAGTTTCTTCAGAAAGAGTAAATGAAAAGTTACTCTTATATAAAATAGAGATACCAGTTCGATTCTCTATATATAAATGTGTCTCATTTCAATCTTTGTATCACTCAAATACGAAAGATAATTGATTATCAGATAATTATTAACTTGTTACTTCATATATTAAAGGTAACAAGATTTATAAGTTGCCATCTCATAAACCCCGGCCGGGTGATTGTTCCTAAAGAACAATCTGAGTAAAAAACAACAAATAAATCATCCGATACATATTATAATTCATAAGCTTATGAACCTTTTTGAAAGGTATTATTATCAGGATCCTAATGTAAGCAAAACTCGAGTTATAAATAAATCCACTTTCTCTAAATCAACTCTGTAAGAGTCTGATATATCTAATGAGATACAAGTCTATGAAAAGACTAAATTTATTGAAATGGAAGAAATCTCAATAGAAATACAAGTATATTGAAATTGAGAAAATTTCTATACGAGTCTATGAAATGACTAAATCCATTGAAATGGAAAGAAATCTCAACAGAGGTACAACTATATTGAAATTGAGAAAATTTCTATAAAATCCATATAGTGATTAAATCCATTGAAATGGAAGAAATCTCAACAGAGATTCAAATATACTGAAATTGAGAAAATTTCTATAAATCATATAAGAGAAATGTGGAATCATAAAGAAACAATCATTGATGATGTATTTTTATACACAATAGCGCTATTAAAATTACAAACGATAATTATGATATTCATAATATCAATGATTGTATACAAAAGGCATGATTAGCCTAAGTGAAAAGAAGCAATTCAAGAAGAATTGACTTCATATGCCAAACATAAAGTATTTAGACCAATAGTACTCTAGACACCTGAAGATGTCAAAATAGTTGGATACTAATGGGCCTTTATACGGAAAACATAATGAGAAAAACGAGATTATGAGATATGAGGCACGACTCGTAGTACAAGGTTTCTCACAGAAACTTAGTATTCAATAGTGACGAATACAATTACGTTTCGAATTTTTGATAAATTTGGCTGCCTTTACAAGGCTTGAAATACGTCTTCTAGACGTAGTAATCATTTATCTATATGATTCACTCAATGTATATATTTATAATTCCGGAAGGATTTAAAATGCTAGAAGCATGTAAATCGAGATCTCGTAATCTGTATTTGATGAACATACAAAAATCCTTAAATGGATTAAGAACAATCTGGATGGATGTGGTATAATCGTCTCAGTGAATATCTGATAAAATAAGGGTATAATAATTATATTATATACCCAAGTGTCTTCGCAAATAAATCAGAATTCGAATTTACTATATTCACAACATATGTTGATGATATGAATTTTATTGGAGCTCTTGGAGAGCTCTTGAAAACTCTTGAATTTTTGGTAAATGAGTTTAAAAATGAAAGACATGGGAAAGAAAATATTATCTCGACCTGAAGGTCGATCATAGATCAAATGGAATGTTTGTCCATCAATTAGAATGTGTTGAAAAGATTCTGAAAAGATTTCATATGGTTATTACTCCATAAAGCAAGTCTTTGCTTATACTCCCTCCAATCATTTATAATGTTATTTTATTTCATGAAATAAACATCTGTATACCCCAGTTTTGCAATCTAGAAGATTGTTTTAAAAGAACTTTTATCAGGGGGAGCGTCTCATCAGAGGGAGCATATCAAATGAAGTATATTAATTATATTAATTATATTGGGGCATATGTGCATTGTACTCTTTTCCTTATAATCAGGTTTTCGTCCCATTGAGTTTTCTTGATAAGGTTTTTAATGAGGCAATTCTCTAAGCACACCCAAAAATCATTTGATCCACAAGATCATCATAAATATTACTTTAATCCGACAGATCACTGGATATCTTTTCTCAGATTTTTATCCCACTGGGTTTTTCCTAGTAAAGTATAAATGTGAGAAATGTCTTAAAGAAAACATTAACTATTGATATATTTGCATTGTACTCTTTTTTCCTTTCGTTTAGGTTTTGTCTCACTGGGTTTTCCTAACAAAGTTTTTAACGAGACAATCAAGAGGAGCAAAGTTCTGAGCAAGTTTTGAGCGGACATATGTGCAATATACTATTTTTCCTTTCGATCAGGTTTTGTCTCACTAGGTTTTCCTGACAAGGTTTTTAACGAGATAGTTTTGAGAGCATCCAGCTTCACAAGATCCAGGAGATTATTGTATATATTTTACTTAGGTTTTATCATATTAAGTTTTTCCATAAAAGATTAATACATGTGGTATAAATCCAAGGGGAAGTGTTACAATATATGTGGCTTTTACCACATATGTAATACACACTAATATCTCCCCAACAATATCTCCACCACCTCTCTCTCTCTCTTTCACCTAATATCTCCCACTTGACTATCTCCTTTTATTGCCTATATATATATATGTGCTCTCTCTCCCACGTAAAGGTTGGCTCAACTGAAATATCAATACAAATATTAGCTCTCAAAGTTGGATACTATCTCTATCTCTCTTGTTTAATTCTTCTATCATTTCTCTCTCTTATTTCATATATGTTCTTCAACTGTTCTTCACTTTCATCTCTCATTCTTTTATTCATTATTTATTAATTTACAACATAAATCAATAACTACCCACAACTAAATAGCTATTTGAACCATTCCCACGATCCTTCCCTGACTTGGTCATTCTGCACATTCCATACCCCATTTGTCCTTCCATACATGCATTATGTGCACAATTGTGACCATATCAGATGGTTGCTTGGTGAGAAAAAATGGGAGGTTTGTTCTTCGAGTTAGATGAATCATCGCTAGATAGAGGAGAAAAATGGGTGCGAAAGTGTGTTGGGAGGCAAAATGTAATGTCAGGTATGAGTGACATTGATTTGATTGCATTTAATGCAACAATGTACCTCCAACATATTTTATTATTATTTTTTGAGTTTTTATATTTAATTATTAATTCTTCCTAGATTAATGTTTTGTGGTACCTTCAATGGGTTTAATGCACCTTACATAATTAAATGACAACTTTACCCTTCTTATACTCTTCGGCTGTTAACTTCACAGTTAGTCAACCGTTTGGTCAACATTTTTCATGGGATGTTTGTGTAATAATCGGAAGGATTTCCGGAAAGTGCAATTTCATCTAAATTAGGGGATGTTTGTGCAATTAAGCCATTTATTAATGATGCTTTGATTACAAATGGAAGAGAGAATTACAACTCAGTGAGGTAGTATGAAAATTCGTAGCTTCACTTTGTTTTCGCTCTCTTTTTAATGAGGGAAAATTGCACAAACTTACCCTAACGTTCCCTATTATAGCATAATATTCAACAAATACATTTAATTGCACAAACAACCCCTCTTATTAGTCAAATTTGGTTAAAAATAATCATTGACCATTATTTTTTTTAAAAGCCCCAAATTGCCCCTGCACTTTATTACAAAAAAATCTTAATTGCCCTTTATTTAAAATATTATCTACTTTAAATTATTAGAATATAAAAAATAAATACTAAACATAATCTTTTTTAAATAAAAAAAAATCAAAAATAATATATTAAAAACAAAACAATTTAGAAAAACTTTATTTTGAGAAAATACAATTTAATAATATTTTAAAAACAAAACAAAAAAAAAATGTTATTTTGAGAAAATATAATTTAAAATTATGCAAGTCCAATATAAATAGTGGTAATGTGCTATATCTTTTTGAAATTTAAAACATATTTTTATTTTATTTAAAAAGGATTATATTTAATATTTATTTTTTTTTTATTTTTGAATCAAAATATAATGCGTAATTTATATTGAGTCAAATTATTTTGTCTTATAGAGATGAACATTGAACAAATTTTCGGTTCTAATGATTATATTTTTATTTCAAACTTTTGATGATTTTATTTATATTTGTGTTTAAAATACTAAACACAATCCTTTTTAAATAAAAAAAATTCAAAAATAATATAATAAAAACAAAAAAAAATTCAAAAATATATAGCACATTACCACTATTCATATTGGACTTGCATAATTTTAAAATATATTTTCTCAAAATAACATTTTTTTTGTTTTGTTTTTAAAATATTATTAAATTGTATTTTCTCAAAATAAAGTTTTCCTAAATTGTTTTGTTTTTAATATATTATTTTTGAACTTTTTTGATTTAAAAAGGATTATATTTAGTATATATTTTTTATATTCTAATAATTTAAAGTAGATAATATTTTAAATAAAGGGCAATTAAGATTTTTTTTGTAATAAAGTGCAGGGGCAATTTGGGGCTTTCAAAAAAAAATAATGGTCAATGGTTATTTTTAACCATATTTGACTAATAGGAGGGGTTGTTTGTGCAATTAAATGTATTTGTTGAATATTATGCTATAATAGGGAACGTTAGGGTAAGTTTGTGCAATTTTCCCTTTTAATGAACAAATACTACTATTTATAGTATTACCAAAACTTTCTCCAATACTCTACAAACATAATTATGATATTTTTTTTAATGGAAAACTTGTTTGCTTTTCTACAAAAATCAAAGAACCAATTATGGTTTCTGAAAATACAAACTTTGTCCTCTTCATGTTGCTGCTTCAAGAGCTTGCTGCCCTTTTATCTTTTTTTATTTATTTATTATTTTATTTTTTTTGCAACTTCAACAATCACCTATGATTAAAGCATTTATACGATTTGATCAATCATAGAGATGATAGGGGCATATTGTTAGATGATTCAAATTGTGATTTTATTTGTTTCCTTATATTTGTTTTTTTGTTTTTATTTTTATTTTTTTTTATTCCTATATATTTGAGCTTTGTAGCCATTTCATGGGGACTTGAGTTGATAATAAAATTTCTGATATTCTAATGAATTAACGAGTTAAACAAAGTGTTCTGAGTCTTGGGTATTATTCGAATCAACAGAGTTCGAACATTTGCACTGCATCATTTTCGGTATTAGAGCTAACTCGATTCAGTTATTTATTGGTGTTCCTGGTGAATCAACAACATTTAATTCTCATTTTGCTTTCGATAATCTCGAGAATCAACGGATTCGAAATAGTTATAAAAATTATAATTAAATCAATTAAATAAGCCATGATATTGACTAAGCAGAAATAGTTTAGTCTTTTTTATCTGGATATTAAATTTGGTGTTCGAATGCTTGTGGTGAAGAAAAAAAAACATAAGATTAAAACACCCCTATCAGGGATTGAACCTTTGACCTTATGACTAAAAGCCAAACACTTTAACCAACTGAGCTACTGCAACCTATTCTTGGAGGTTTGATGATTTAAATGTGTATATATATATATATAATTTGTTTAAAATAGTTTAAATATGTTTATATAATTTAAAATAAACTCATATTTAATAATAATATATAAAATAGATTTATGAAAAAGAAAAAGAAAATAAGAAAACAAAAGGAAAAATAAGTTCAAAAAAAAAGGAAATTTTTTTTTGATGGGATAATTACCCCGGTAGCCATTAATTCAGTGACATACTATCAAAATGGCCATTAGATTGGGATTTCATTTCAAAATGACTATTTTTGGCAAAAAGTGACACCAATGGTCATTCTATCCAATTCCATCAAATGAGTGGCATTTTGGTAAATAAAGTGATGAAATTAATTTATTTAAGATGTTTTTTGGAAATCAATTTTTTCTTTTGTTTTTTGAAATGAATAATTATATTTAGTGTATATATATATATGTATAACATATCTCTCTCTCTCTCTCTCTCTCTCTCTCTCTCTCTCTCACTCTCACTCACACACACACACATATAGTGAGTCTCTCATGAGGGATCCCTTATTTTAATGTCGGTAAAATACATTGATTTTAATGAATTTTGATCTGACTTTTTTTTTTAATGATGAGTTTATTGAAATCTGCCTATGAACAAAATTTAAGAATTTTTTGAATACTAAAACTATTTTTCTTGAATTTTCCTATATTTCACATATTTTTCAATGCCTTCATATTTAACAAAATTTGGATAAATATATAGCATATCGATGATGCTCAAGAACAAATCACGTACACACACAATTTTTAACACGATTTTGTAATCTTTGGATCAATAATATAATAATAGTTTAGATTAATACACATGTCTCTTCTTTATTTTTTAAGATTTTTTAGATTTTTTAGCCTTAATCTTCTCAAAAAAGATATATATATATATATATATAGTGGTTCTCTAGTGTTGACGATGGTTTTTGTCAATTAACCAGTCAACGATCTCTGGTTTGCAAATATAGCTTGAATGTACGATAAAATACCGGAGAAAGAAAATAAGAGAATGTAATGTGGTAAAACTCTGGTAATCGGAGAAACATCCACGGGTTGTTGCCTAAGCAACTCAGCCAAATCCACTATAATGCTCTTTATAATTACACACTCTGCTCTCTCTTTTCTTATGCCCCCCTTACTTATATTTTGTAAGGGTATTTATACATGATTCCCTTAGGGTTTCTGGGGTCCCGTTAGGGTTTAGTGTCGTGACGTACAAGTAGGGGATTGTCGAGTTGGTTTTGGGATCCTTTCCTTATTCCGTGTTGATCTCGTCTTTATTATTATTGATTTCGAATCTGTTTTGGACTCTAATGAGCTGTCAAGGAAATCATCTTGTTTCCTTGTTGGACTCTGCTTCTTAGTAGTTGATTTGTGGCTGATCTTCATTAACTATATTGCGTACAAGTGGAAAATGGACTTCCAGGGACAATCTTTTCCCTTGCATCGAGTTCATATAGTCGGGCATTTCTTCGTATTCGGTGTACTCGGCGTTACTTGCTGTTATGACTCTATCTTTTGGCTCAGCCTATGGAGATTCACTTTTTTCTCCCGATCAGACTCCTGGCTTACGTGGTTTGCCCTTATCCACGCTGTCTGCTGACGTGTCATCTGTGGTGAATTTTACCTATAACAATACCCCCTTAAATATTTGGGCTAAGTGGACTTGCTTGTTTTAAGGGCGAGTCTGTTCACTCGGCAAAAGTATTTAAATCTCATTCGGTCCTTCTTCTGGTCAGACAAGTTCTTTGTCGTTTCCCCCATAAATGGTCTTCATTAATGCTCTGTGAATACTATGATTAGCATCCCTTATTAATTTAAGGCACTAATGATGTGTCTTAATTGCATCCTCATACGTTCGATTTGCCTTCTGACCAAAAATCCTTTGATGGCGATGTTTAAGGTTTCTGACGGCCAAAGTTCCTTCTGGCGTTGCCACTTGTCCTTCCGGGGTTTGATATGTCAGGCTACATTTATGAGACATGACTCTTGCTCTGATCCACGCGTCTTTTCACACGTTTCCAGCTTTTTGCTTTCTCAGTTTTAGGGTTTTTTTTTTTTTTTTTTTTTTTTTTTTGAAGCCAAACCGCCTACCTTTATTTATACTCCCTCCATTTCGTCTTCTTCCCGAAATTCTAATTTTCTTTTTTCTGCATCCTTCTTATTCATCACTACGACCTTCTTTTTTCCTCAGTTTACTTTACACCCACTGGTTTCCAAGTGGTTTTTGTTTTCTTCCCATAGATTCGAAGCCTCTTTTTCTCTAACTCCTTTGCATTGTTTGTGGTTTTCCGCGGTTCTTCCTTTTTTCATGAGTTTCATCAAGGTTAGTCTTCAACCCCCCCCCCCCCCCCCCCCCCTTATGGATCCTTCAGTTAGACACCGCCTTTTTGTTGCTTCGATGGTTGCTATCGAGCGTCATGACACTCGTTTGGTTGAGTGCCTTCAGAATCTGTTGGGTAGACCACCCCCAGATCAACCCTATTTTTTAGATGTTAATATTTCAGAGTTTGTTCGTAAATCTCCCCTTGGGGCTGATTCTCCTAGGGTCCCTCAATTACTTGTAGTGACGTTAGACCCCCGATGACAAGATCCAAGAATTACAGTCCGCATACAATCCATAAGAGTGTTAGTGGTTTCCGTACTATTGGGCCTCAGAGAGTAAACGAAGATGACGTGGAGTTAGAGCACCGGACAGCTCGAATTTTGTTCTCGCCCGAGCAGGTCTGCGCCTACGATATTAAACTGAACGTAGTCGACCGAAAGGAGACTCGTCAATATATGGGTAGGTTTGATTTGGACAGAGATTGTATTCGGCTTGAACCGACCAAAGATAGGGCTGCATGGAACCCTCTACCCGGGATGGTGGCGATCTACGGGGCTATGCTTAGCTGCGGCGTCACTCTTCCTCTCTTGTCCTTCATTACTTGGTTCCTGGCTAAGGCACAGATATCCCCGGCTCAGCTTGCTCCGAACAGTTACCGCATTCTGATGTGCTTGTGGCACATGTGGTACCGAATGAAGCTGCCACCCCCCACTCCTCACGAGATCAGGCATTTTTATACTCTTAAACAATCAGGCTTGTCAGGGACATATTTTTTCTTGTCGAGTAAACCCGACCATTGGATCCCGAAATGCGTTGAGATTGTCGGGAAGGTCGACTTGGCCAAAGATGATAAGGCCAAGGGCTTTGTTTGGGGGTATATGATGAGGTCGTTTATGTACTCAACAAAATAGTAATAATAATGGTTTTTGGTTGATTCTTGAAAACTCTTTTAAAGCCACTTAATCCTTTAAAAATGTGATTTGATAGCAAAATAGTGAGCAAGTTCGTTCCACAGGGAATGAAGTGTTAATTAGATAAATTGACTAATCTTAGAACAATAAAACAAATCATAGAGTTTGATAAATGTGTGGTTTCTAAAACCACCAATGCTAAACTACTCAAATGAAAATACACAAAAATGTTATGAAAAATAGAATACTCAACACCTTGATAAGAGTAGTGATAAAATCAATTAATGAGAGAACTAGGGAATAGATCGAGTAACACTTGGATGTGGGTAAGCTAACTAGCATCATTAATGTACCAATCTCATTATGTTAACCACTTAGAGGCTTAGATTAGTGGGGTTGGTATACCCACCACTAATCTATCCTATCCAATGGGTTCTAAATCACACAAAGATTGTCAATCCACATGTGAATATATAACAAATTATTCCACTCAAGATAGCAATCAACAAGTGATATACAAGTCAATTATAATGAATAGAATCTAATTAATTTGAATGAATAGAACACATAAGAGATTCATTACAAGCTAAGCTAAACCCACAACCAATTGTTCCTCAAATCTATCCCCTAGATTAGGGGTTTAGTTACACATAATTGCAATAAATGAAAAGAAGTAAATGATAAGGAAATAACCCTTGGGTCACCTTCTTTAAGCTTAATCCTTCTTCTCCTCTATGCTCCTAGATGCAAGGAATGGAGGTTGAGGAAATGTCTTGGAATGTGGGTGTTTTGGTGGAAAGTTACTAAGGATTTTGGTGGAGAAATGGTGGGATGAGGAATGATGTAGTGAAGTAATCAAGGTTTTGTGTTGAGGGTTGGATGGATTAGATGAGTTCAAGGAGAGAAATGGAGGATGATGAATAATGTTCCATGGATGATGATCTAGATCTGAAATGAAAATTCTCTGAATTTTTGCTCTGATTTTCGATGCTTGAAGATGGAGAGACGCTCCATATATATACTCACTCATGGACATGTACTGGTAACGACTTGATTCGCTGATGTGGAGCCTTGGTCGCTATTTGGTCGCTATGGCGACCATGGAGCGTAAAACGGTTAGATGAAAAGGTCGCTCCGAAAACCATCTTTCTCGCTATTTGTCAAATGGCGACCATGACCAAAATGTGTAGAGGTCGCCACTTGTATCCTCTAGGTCGCCATGGCGACCATAAGTGGCGACCTTGGAAATGTGAAGAGGTCGCCATTTGTACCATCAAGGTCACCATGGCGACCCTAAGTGGCGACCATGCCTTGAGTGCACTAGGTCGCCACTTGCAAGGGAGGTCGCCAGAGCGACCCAAAGTGGCGACCCCACCTGATTGTTTTTGTGACCTTCTGTCGCCATGGCACTCAAGTGGCGCCCAAGTGGCGACCTTCTGATGCCTTTGGGAACTCTTCTGTCGCCATGGCGCTCAAGTGGCGCCCTCTTATGTCCAAGTGGCGAAAATGCCCTGTTTCTTCTCATTTGTGAGACATTTTCGCACAAGTCCTCCACCTTCATCTCAATTGCTTCTGAAACCTGATAAAACCTGAAACACTCAATTTAACAACATTAAACACGGGGAAATGCCCGAGAATCAAGCAAAAAGAAACGGAAATGAGGGCCAAAATCATACCAATTTTGGCCTGATCAGTATACCTCCTCTAATAAGTATTGGAAGAATAGCTGGTTCTTCGTTGGGGGTAATTGGGGCCAATCAATCGAGTTTGATGTTGAGGGCGTTCGGGTAATGCGAAAAGTCCCTCGCTACTTCTGTTCTCCCGAATCATGGAATAACACTGCCTCGATCCTCTTAGATGGGGAGTTAAAAAATCTGGCCCAGGCAGCCGTTCGGGCATCATAGAAGAGGAGAGAGCCTTATCTTCTTGGTGATGAGAAGATGATAAAAGCTGGTATCTTTCCCCATTTGTTAGCAGCTCGCAAGCGACGTAATTTGATGACTCCCTTTTTTATCTTTTCATCTTGTATTCTGTTTTTGGTTGATTTATGACGCCTGATTTTAAGTTTTTTTTTTCTTTGCAGTGAATTATTCGGATGTTGTCTGTGAGGCCCAGGCCCGCAAATGGAAAGCCGTTTTGGAGACTAGCCATAAGGAGGCTATCAACCAGCAATTCGGGGTGGATACTCCAGATGAGTCGGGAGAGGAGGCCTCTGCCAAAAGACATTTAGAGGAGAATGTCGGAGATGCTCCTAAGTATACGCCCAAGGAGGTTCCTCACCTTCTGTGACCGGGACGAGTGAGCGTATGGACCCGTCTGAGTCAGGTGATTTTGTTTTCAACGCTGGTGAGTGGGAGCGTTCCCCGAGTGATCACCGAGGTTATGCTACAGACGAGGCAGCTGTTGTGGGAAGTGATACGACCCGGGTTGGAGACAAGGTAGTTGATGAAAGCAACGAATCGGCTTATACTGCAGACGAGGTGGTTGTTGGGGCGCCCGAGTCAAGTCCTGGCATCGGTAGGGGCAAACAGAAGGTTGGGGAGTCTTCCGAAGCTGATGTCCCTGTGGAGCCTTCTGTTGTCACCGCTTCTGTTTCTAATCCATCAACTGTCAGGGGTGTAGCTGAGGTTGAGGATCCCCATGCCGACCTTGATACTCGCGGGAGGCAATCTAGGAAGAGGAGAGTTTCTTTTTCTCCTGGTCGGCCCGCTTTGAAAGTCCCGCGAGTGGTAGTATACTTTGATTCTTCTTCTGTTGATGAGGGGACTGGTGCTGGGGTTGCCCGGACAAAGGCACAAGCTTCTCCTGAAGTCCGAATGGAGAAGTCGCCTGAGGTTTTACCTGATACTCCTAGCAGGGGTGGTCCCGCAAATGATGCATGTGTTCCAAATCCGCCCTTTATGCCTAGGATGGATGTTGGTGGCTCGAGGACACTTGGTCAATCGGGGGATCTTTCTCCTTAAGCAATGCTAAGAGTTATGTCCTTAGGCTGGGCATTTTTTGGCGAGGACTATTGGAGTCGCCTCAGGGTTGGTCCCCCATTGGAACGGCTTTAGAATTTTTTCGACAGCGCCTCTTAGTGAGTTATTCGCTTTTCCTTCCTTGTTGTGTTTTCTGTCAGTATTTCACTTTCATAGTTTTTATAGTGTAGATGGTTACCGAGATGTCGGAAGCTTGCCTGGCCAGCCAATCCCAAACAGATAAAATAAGACGTCTGGAGGCCCAGCTGAAAGAGAGTGAGGATAGCCGTGCTCGGGTCGAATTGGCTTGCCAGGAGAAGATTAGGTCGCATCAGGAGTTTATGGACCGGTGCTTAGCAAGTCAGCTGGATGCTGAGCAAAGGGCGTCTTCAGCTGTTGATGAAGTAAAAAGTCTCCAAGGCTTGTTATCTTCCACTCAGGTGGCGATGCTTCAGGCTGAGCAGAAGGCTGAGAAGGTTAGGCTGGGCTATGTACGCCAGATTGAAGATCTAAAGAATCAGAGGCCAGATTGAAGATCTAAAGAATCAGACACTGACTGTCAAATCTTTATCCAAGGAGGCTCGGCTGGAGCTGGAGATCCAAGGGGTTGACTGTTTCAAAAGATCTCCCGCTTATGATGCCTTGCTCCTCCGAGAATTCCACTGAGGGATGGTTTTAGCCTGGGAATTCTTCAACATTAAGAACAGGGCGACAAATCGGGCAAGGGCCAACTGGAACTGCTCAGTTGACAATCACGTTGAGATGTCTCTGGATTCCCTTCGCGCTCAAATGAAGGTGTGGCGTGCCTACTGCCATAGTAAAGGTAAAGCCCTTCACCCCATGCATTTAGAGATGCCTATTAAAAACGCCTTTTCTACTTTTCATGCCTGTCAAAAAGTTGGGATAGACGATGAGGAACCAGATGTCAGGCCTGTGCCTGGTAGGGATTATAGCGTATGGATGGACGATGTTGAAGATGTGATCATTTGGCCCTCCGACGAGAGTCTCCTGAGCGAGTATGATATGGTCCTTGAGCCAAGCCTTGTTGGCACCTGAAACAAATAACACGGTGTGTTCTAATATTAATCTAGAGGGGGGTTGAATAGATTTTACCAAATTTACCCAATTTTCGCAATTAGTCAAATTACGAAAATGCCTCAAACTAGTCAAAAACAATAACAAGTGTAATATGGTGAGGAATTATAAAAGACACTTGATATTTACGTGGAAACCTTCACGGGAAAAAACCACGGGCTGTATAGTGCGCCACACTCGAACCTCGAATCCACTAAATATGAAATGATTACAACCTAATCCCGATCAATAATCAACACACCTACCTAATCCCGGTATAAGCGGACCTAGTCCAATTGCTTGCAATCTAAGCAACCTAATCCCGGAAGCTACATGCAAGACTTACTTCTCAATGAAGAGATTACAACCTATGTGAATATAAAATGATATTCAATGAGTAAATAAAGCTAGGTAACCTTAGATGCTTATCTAGGATGAATAGATAACAATAAATGCAATCCTAGATGTCAATAGCTAAATGACATGTCATAAAGCTTAGCAAATCATAGATAAAAATAACCTAGATGTTGCTATCAAAATACATCACTCAAACATGTCAACACAACAATCTCTATTTTGTATCTAGAATATATTCTAAGAGCATACAAATAACATAACAGATTTCTTTGATAAATAAAACACTAAGCTTAGATGAGATTAGTGAAGAACATACCAAAGCAAGTGTGTTGAGCAAAACCCATGCAAGCAAGCATCCTAACTATGCTAGAAAATGCTAGATGATCTTTTGATGCATATGAGAATGGTTTTGTGTGTATAAAAATGAGTTATTGATTTCTTTTCTCTCAAGTTT
Organism: Acer campestre; assembly: GCA_954870605.1. Taxonomy (NCBI): domain Eukaryota; kingdom Viridiplantae; phylum Streptophyta; class Magnoliopsida; order Sapindales; family Sapindaceae; genus Acer; species Acer campestre. Next base: position 20,400,428 of record OX940804.1, read on the forward strand.
CTCTTTTTGAACTTTAGGGTTCTTTAGAATCAGAGAACTGAGTTAGAGAAATGAGAAAGTATGATATATATATAGTCATCAAGAAACAGGGCATGTGAAAAGACAAGATTGCCCCTGAAACTCTCAAACGGCGGTTTCATTCTGCGGTCGGAGCCGCAGAATCTGACCGCAGAATTGAACCCGAGAAAGAAACCGACCTAAAATATCTAATTCGACGGTTTCATTCGGCGGCCAGGTCGCCGATCATAACCGCATAATTCATCCCGAGAACAGGGGAGAAAACGGCGGTTTCGAAACCGTCGAGTAAACCGCAGAACACAACTCGAGAATAATAAATGCATCAGGTATGAAACGGCGGTTTCAAATCGGCGGCCAGACCGCCGATCTAACCGCAGAATCAGACCAGAGACCTCTGGTCCAAAACGGCGGTTTCATTCGGCGGCCAGGGCCGCCGATTAAACCGCCGATTCACCAAAAGTGGTGAATCCAAGGAGAAAGCCAAGGCTATCACCAAGAGCGGTCTTCGCGCAAAACCAAGCACATAATCGTGCAAGCGCGGACGTTTCCGAACATATTCGGGAAACGAATTACACGACACAAACAAACACACAACAAGATATAATCAAACAAAGTGCAAGTGTGTAATGTGACATGTGAAGAGTATGCACACAAATGCAAGTATGCTAAGTGTGTGTGCGCTTTTAGATCTCTTCAAAGAAAACTAAGCACAAGAAATATACCTTTGAATGCTTGTCACCTTGAGGTCTTGAACAGGGCCTTTGATGTTGGTCTTCCATCACCTAATCTACCCTTACAATTCAAACCCCAACTTGTGGTTTGTTCACGAAATAAGCCAATCAATAATGAGAATCCTTACAGCATCGATTCTCGTCCTAGTAGTGGTTCTCGATCGGGCAGTAGTTCTCAGCCTGATAGCAGTTCTCCACCCCCGACGCCTATTTGAGTGTTTTTTTTTGCTATACACAATCTTTCAATTTCGGTGTACATTCTTCTCCATTAATCGATATTCTTTATGGTTTCTCTTTATTTTTTCTGTCATACTTTGTTCTCATGCACCTTGATTGTGTTGAATATGATACCTAAAAAGGAAGAGTAATATAACCCAAAAAAAAGATTTCAGGAGTTAATGACGAATGGGCTATTTTTCCTGCTTAATTTTAGCTGGAAGCTTTTCCTTATGGCTCATATTTTTACGAATCGGGATTTATCTTCTCGGCCAGGCATTTTATAGACTGGCATTTTTTTAACATGCCGAGTATCTTATTTAACTGGCGTTCTTTTATTATGTCGAGTATCTTATTTAACTGGAGTTTTTTTTTTTATTAAACTATGTGTTATGTCGAGGCTCACCTCGACCATACACTTAGTTACCTGTGCAAGTCACCTAGGACATCTCCAGGTTTTGTCTGCCACAAGGTTTTACCGAATCGTTGGGGTAGTGTATACCGGCCAACACAGCCGCACTTCTCACCAGACCTATTCCGGCGGCGCCCCGAGCAGTTTGTCAGGTATCCCACTTTTGGGTATTCTGGTACCTTGGGCTTGCCTTTTTACTGGGTGATGCGTTTGCATCACCCCAACTAGGCTGGCATGCTACTTTAGCTTCTCCGCCCCTCGGGCACTGTCCACTCGATCTTTATGGTTTCGTGGCGCTCGAGCTCCTTTGGAGACTAAGTCTCATCCTCTATTTTAGAGAGCTACTTCCTTATTTTTTTCTTCCATTTCCTTTTTGTTTGCTAGTCTATCCGTATTTCCCCGAGGGGGTTTTCCTTTCGTAGAATATCTATTGATTCTGCGGAGTTGTATTGAAAAAGAAAACCTGAGCGGATTGCCCTTTTTATTACTAGTCAAATATCTGAAATTTTGAATCAAGAAAAGAAACTAAAATGAGACTCTAAATTAGACTAATTTGAATGCTGAGAAACCAAGGAGCCTCTTCACGGGTAGAACAACTTCAAGTCTTGGGTATTGCATGGTCGAGGTACTAGTCCGCCGTCGGGTCGGGCAATCAAGTAGACTCCATGCCCGATGATGCCATTGATAATGTACGACCCTTCCTATTTATCTGCGAGGGATCCTGCTACTCTGTCTTTTGTGTTCGGGGATACTCTTCTTAATACTAGATCCCCGGCTTGGAATCTGCGTATTCAGTCGTGAGAATTGTAGTATCTCGCTGCTCTTTGTTGGTATGCTGTATTTCTTATCTGGGATTTGTCTTTGGCTTCTTCTAGTTCGTCTAGATTCTGCAACAGCATATCGACATCGTGTTCTGGGTGATACAGCTGGACTCTTAGGGAGACGAAAGATATCTCTGTTGGAATAATAGCTTTAGTTCCGAATGCCAAAGAAAATGGGGTTTCCCTAGTAGAGGTCCTGGCAGTCGTTCTGTATGCCCAGAGCACTTTGAAACAAATTACTCGGTGTGTTCTAATATATTAATCTAGGGGGGGGGGGGGGGTGGTGAATAGATTTTAACAAATTTAACCAATTTTCGCGTTTAGTCAATATTACGAAAATACCCCAATCTAGTCAATAATAATAACAAGTGTAATATGGTGCGAAATTATAAATGACACTTGATATTTACGTGGAAACCCTCACGGGAAAAACCACGGGCTGGTAAGTGCGCCACACTCGAACCTCGAATTCACTAAATGTGTTAAACGATTACAACCCACTCCCGGTATATAATCACACACCTACCTAATCCCGGTATAAGTGAACCTAGTCCAATTGCTTGTGTGACCACCTAATCCAGGTGTTCGACCTAATCCCGGTCTATCACACAAGATTTCAATTGCTTGCGATCTAAGCAACCTAATCCCGGAAGCTACACGCAAGACTTACTTCTCAATGAAGAGATTACAACCTATGTGAATATATATAATACTCAACAAATGCAATGAGAGCTAGGCAACTCTATATGCTTATCTAGGATGATTAGATGGCAATAAATACAATCCTAGATATCGATAGCTAAATGACATGTCATAAAACTTAGCAAATCATAGATTAAATAACCTAGATGTTGCTATCAAAATACAACACTCAATCATGTCAACACAACAATCTCTATTTTGTATCTAGAATATATTCTAAGAGTATACAAATAATATAAGATATTTCTTTGATAAATAAAACACTAAACTTAGATGAGATTAATGAAGAACATACCAAAGGATGTGTCTTGAGCAAAACCCATTCAAATAAGCAAACTAACTATGCTAGAAAATGCTTTGATGATCTTTGATGCACATGTATATGGTTTTGAGTGTTTAAAAATGAGTTCTTGATTTGATTTTCTCTCAAATATTTCTCTTTTAAGTTTAGGGTTCTTAGAGTCAGAGAACTAAGTTAGAGAATTGAAAAAGTGTGATATTTATAGACATCAAGAACAGGGCATGTGAAAAGACAAGTTTGCCCCTGAAAATGCACGATCGGTGGTTTCATTCAGCGGCCAGGCCACAGATCACAACCGCAGAATTGGTCCCGAGAGAAACAGGGGAGCAAAGGCGGTTTCATTCGACGGTTTCATAACCGCCAATCTAACCGTAGAATCAGACCCCGAGATATTAAATGCATCAGGTCTGATCGGCGGTTTCGATTCGATGGCCAAACCGTCGATCGTAACCGCCGATTCACCAAAAGAGGTGAAACCAAGGAGAAGCCAGGGCATTCTCCGTGAGCGGTCTTCACGTAAAACCAAGAACATTATTGTGCATGAATGGACATTTCCGAACACATTCGGGAAACGAATTGCAAGACACATAAACACACAACAAGAAATAACAATCAAAGTGCTAGTGTGAAATGTGACATGTGAAGAGAATGCACACATATGCAAGTATGCTAAGTGTGTGTGTGCTTCTAAATCTCTTCAAAGAAAACTAAGCACTAGAGAATATACCTTTGGAGTGCTTGTCACCTTGAGGTCTTGAAAAGGGCCTTTGAGCTTAATCTTCAAAAACCTAAACTACCCTTACAATTCAAACCCCAATATGTGGTTTGTCCACGAAATAAGCCAATCAATAATGGGAATCCTTACACACTTCATGAAGCTTGTCTGCCCAGTTCCCTTTCTTCGCATCCAGTTTCGCTTTCAGGGTGTGCTTGATCACTTTGTTTACAGCCTCGGTCTGACCATTGGTTTGAGGATGAGCAGGCGAGACATAGTAGTTTGCGATCTTATATTCTTCACACATGTCCTTGAATTTCATGTTATCAAACTGTGTCCCGTTATCGGTAATGATAGTGCTCGGGACTCCAAACCTGTAGAGTATGTTCTTTTTGACGAAACTGGTGGTGTTTGCCTCGGTGATATGTATAAACGCTTCTGCTTCTGCCCACTTGGTAAAGTAATCTACTGCCACAATAACATGCTTTGCTCCTCCCTTTACCCCCGTGGGCATCGGTCCTATAAGATCAAGGCCCCACATGGCAAATGGCCAAGGGGATGTCAAGCTCTTGAGCAGCTCTGGTAGTTGTCGTATGTCGTTGGCGATCCGCTGACAGGTCTCGCAACCTTTTGTAAATCGTCGGGCTTCAGCGAATAGAGTCGACCAGTAGAATCCCTGTCTTAGTATTTTGTGCGCCAAGCTTTTTCCTCCCGTGTGGTTTCCGTATATGCCCCTATGAACATCTCTCAGAATTTGCTCGGCTTCTTCTCCCATCACGCACCTTTGTAGTGCCTTTGAGAACCCTTTTCTATACAACTCACCGTTTATGATTGTGTATCGGGTCGACCTGTACCTGATACACTTTGCTTCTGAGGTGTCATCGGGTAGAATGTTTTCCTTCAAGTACCTCCTGAGTTGGGTTGTCCAGTTATCTGACTGTGGTCGAATCTCTGCTATTAAAAGTTCTTCTGGTTCTACTGTGCTAGGCCCGGTCAAGTGGGCAACCAGAATTGTCTTTGATCCGACGCAATTTGTTGTTGAAGCTAGCTTGGATAGGGCGTTCGCTCTTACATTCTCTTCCCGGGGGATTTGGGTAATCTTATATTCTTTGAACTTTCTGAGCAGCCTCTTCGCTATTTCTAAATAGGCCATCATGCACCCGTCTCTTACTTGGTACCCGTCCAGCACTTGGTTGACCACTACTTGTGAGTTGCTGAAAATTTCTATTTCATCTACTCCCAATGCTATACATACCCTCAGGCCAGCCAGAAGAGCTTCATATTCGGCTTGATTGTTAGTTGCTTTGAAATCAAACATCATGGCACACTCTACAGCATCTCCTTCTGGTGTTAATATTACTATCCCGACCCCACTGTCATGAGTGTTAGATGATCCGTCCACATGCAACTTCCAGTGATAACTTTTTCCTTGGTCTCTTCCCATTATTCTATGCACTTCATCGTCCGGCTCTGTGAATTCTGCCACAAAATCTGTTGCTGCTTGACCTTTATGTGCTGCCTTTGCCAAGTATTGGAAGTCGAATTCACTTAGCTCTATAGCCCACTTAATTAATCGACCTGACAACTCTAGCCTTTGAAGGATTAGTTTAAGTGGGCAATCTGTGTATATTACGACCGTATGTGCTTGAAAATACGGCCTCAATTTTCTTGCTGCCGTGACTAATGCTAAGGCCATTTTCTCGGCTGGCGAGTATCTTATTTCAGCTAGGAGCAAAGCATTGCTTGTGTAATATACAAGTTTTTGTACCCCCTCCTCTAACCAAATTAGCACAGAGCTGGTAGCTACTTCGGTGAGGGATATGTACATGTATAGGGTTTCCCCGATCGAGGGTTTAGAAAGCATCGACGCTCGCCCCAAGTACTCTTTTATCTTCTGAAAAGCTGTTTGGCATTCTTCGTTCCATTCGAGTCCTTTTCCCCTTTTTATTGCTTTGAAGAATGGAGCACACTTGTCTATGGACTTTGCTATGAACCGATTGAGTGATGCAAGATACTCGGTTAACTTCTGTACATTTTTTAGTGTTTTTGGTGAAACCATGTCCTCGAGGGCTCTGATCTTCTCAGGATTTACTTTGATTCCTCTTTGATGGACCTAAAAACCTAGGAACCTTCCTGACGGCACGCCGAATACACATTTGTTCGGGTTGAGCTTCATCTGATATTTTCTTAAGACATTGAATGTTTCCCTTAGATCTGCTGAATGCTCCTTTGCTGTGACGCTTTTGGTTAGCATGTCGTCTACATAGACTTCCATATTTCTTCCAATTTACCGAGCGAATATTCTGTTTACCAATCTCTGATATGTTGCTCCCGCATTCTTCAAGCCAAAAGGCATTACTGTGTAGCAGTATAGTCCTTGATCTGTTGTAAAAGCCATTATTTCTTTGTCTGCTTTGTTCATTCGGATCTGGTTATATCTCGAGTAAGCATCCATGAAACTTAGTAACTCATGTCCTGTGGTAGCATCCACCAATTGGTCTATCCTAGGGAGAGGGAAACTGTCCTTTGGACAGGCTTTGTTCAAATCCGTAAAATCCACACACATTCTCCATTGCTTGTTTTTCTTTTTTACTAGTAGCACATTAGCTACCCATTGAGGGTACCAGACTTCTCTTATTGACCCTGCAGCAGGTTTCTCTACTTCTTTCTTGATGGCCGTGCTCTTGCAGGGTTGAATAGTTATCTTTTCTGTATAATCGGTCGGGATTTAGGATTCGGGATTAACGGCCAGGTAATGGGATATTACTTTTGCATCTATTCCCCGACATACACATCCTTGTACTCTCTTAACAAACTGGTTATATTGGCTTTGACTGTTTCTTACAAGTTGGCACCTATCTTGATGACTCTGGTCGGTTCACTGTCATCCAAGACTACATCTTTAGTTGGTTCGTCCTTCTTATCTTCGGGTCCTTCCCTCTGGTTCAGCTTAAACTCTTTTGGTACTTCTGCTTGATCATCCGATCTTCTTATGTCATGTTAACTCGGTAAGATTGCACACACTTGGTGCCTTTCTTTATTCTCTATATCTCTATAAACTGAGAGGTTTGCTATTCGAGCCATCTCTTGTGACCCTTTTACCAAACCTACACCATATTCTGTGGGAAACTTCATCATGAGGGCATAGGTAGCTGTTACTGCCTTAGTTTTATTCAAGAATGGTCGGCCCAGCAAAGCGTTTTAAGGCCAGTTTTCCGTATCTACAACCACGAAATCGAGTAGCACTATTTTCTGATAAGGAGTGCTTCCAATTTTGACCGGCAGCTTTACCGTGCCTAGAGATCTTACCTCTACCCCGCCGAAACCCTGGAATGGAGTATGAAAGGGTTGCAAGTCCTTTCGGTCCAGCCTCAACTGGTTGTAGACTTCGGCCCTTAATATGTCTATTGAACTCCCATTATCGATCAGAATTCGATGGATTTCTCTATGACCAATCCTGGTACTGATAACCAAGGTGTCGTTTGATCTGACATTTATGCCATGCGAGTCAGCTTCTGTAAAAATTATCGGGTCCTAACCTTCTTTGATTCTCTTCTGGTCAGGCTCAATAGAATTGACTTCCAGGTCATTTCTTGCTTCCATTGCTTCATGAATTTCCAGGGTTCTTTTCCTGTTGCTCTTTCCGGTTGCTAGACCTCCAAAGATGGTGTTTATTGCTCCCTCATCTTCAAGCTTCTTCGGGCTCAATTTTCTTCCCCAATTGCTTTGCCGGCTATCCTGCTGCCCGTCCACCTTTTCTGCCTTTTTCTGGACAATGTCTTTTAAGTGTCCCTCTCGGATAAGGGTTTCGATATGATCCTTGAGTTGAAAACATTTGGAAGTTTCATGTTCGTTTTCTTTGTAGAATCGGTAATACTTGGTCGTGTCTTTCCGAGCATAGAACGATTGCCTAGGAGGTTCCTTAGACATGTTCTTTTCTTCCAGGATTGCAAGCACTTCTTCTTGAGTTTTCTTCAATGGGGTGTAATTTGTGTAGTCACCTCAAAACCTATACGACCTGTCTGCCTTTGAATCATTATATTTACGCCCTTCTCGACCATCCGAGATTTTGTTCTTTTGCTTATCTCCCTTTTGGTTATGGGCTTTGGACGTGCTATATTTGGTTTTTGAAACTTCTGGCCGCCCTCCATGCACAAAATAACCGCCCGTTGCAATTTCCTCCTCTTTAGCTAAGGCGTAACCCCCGGCCATGTCCATCATATCCGCATAGCTGGTCAGCCGTGCTCTTCTTAAATCAAAAGAAAGCTGTCCATTCTACAAATTATTAATAAACGCCACCACCATGGCTTCATCATTAGTGCTCCCGATCTCTGATACTGCCTGACCGAATCTTCCTAAATATTTCTTGAGCGGCTCATCTTTCCCTTGTTTAAGCTGGGATAGGTGAGCTACCGATTTCTTTCTGTGCATGTTTCCAAGGAACTGTCGAGAGAACGCTTTACTCAGTTCGTTGAAACTACTTATGCTTGCTGCTGGCAATCTACTGAACCATCGGGAACCCAAATCTCCAAGTGTTTGTGGGAAATTCAAACATAACAACGCATCGTTGTTGATGTACTAGGTCATAGCACTTTTGTACCTTCTAACGTGCTCCTTTGGATCTGTGTCTTTCTTGAACTGTTCCATGTGTGGCATTCTAAACCTCTCCGGGAATGGCATTCGAAGGATTCCATTAGTGAAAGGACTGCCCGATTCATCATATGACAATTCATTACGCCCATAACGTTTGACCAGAGCATTCATTTGTCGGCGATTGTTCTGAATTTCCTAGGTCAAGCTTTGTATGAGTATGTCCCTGTCGCATTTTGGTTCTCCTTGAAACTTTGACTAACGACCAGCCCTTGTCCTTGGTTGTCAAATTTCTGCTTCTGAGGTTTGAGGTTTAGGCCATACAACCGGATGGTGCCTCTTTGACGCTTCCGGTGAGCGTACTGATTGCTATCCCCAGAAGACGAAGATCGATCCCTTCGGTGGATTTCTCACCCAAATTGGCCCGTATTTTACTCTGCTCGCCCGGATTGATATTTCCTGCATGGGTATCTGTCTTCCCTGGGTTCTCTGTCATCCTGGGCCTGTCCCTCTAATAATATCTCTGACCGTTCCGTTGAGATTCGACTATTTTTCAAAAGTGCATCTGGTGTTGGGTGAACCACTACGGAACGTAACCTACCCTACTGCTGGTCCGGGGTGTCCGTTTGATGCGGCGAGGTCAATCCCTCCGTAGTGAAAAGACTGATTCCCTGCTTGGCTGCATCGGATATGAGCTATTGTAAAGATGCCCGAAAGTGCTGTGCGATTTCATCACTAGTTGGAGGAAAACGTTGGATGCCCACGACGGCGGCTGATTGATTTTCTACGATCAATGCGGCATCAAAGGAAGCGTCCACTTCCAGTCTATAATCTGGTAAATCTTGGTTGTATCTGGAATTGTTGTCATCTCCTTCGCCAGCCATTGTTTCACAAGGGGTCTCGAAGTTTTAATTCTGCCAATAACTATCGATGTCCCTTCCTTCTAGCTCCAATTGTTGACGATGGTTTTTGTCAATTGACTGGTCAACGATCTCTAGTTTGCAAATATAGCTTGAATGTACGAAAAATACTGGAGAAAGAAAATAAGAGAATGTAACGTGGTAAAACTCCGGTAATCGGAGAAACATCCACGGGTTGTTGCCCAAGCAACTCAGCCAAATCCACTATAATGCTCTTTTTAATTACACACTCTGCTCTTTCTTTTCTTATGCCCCCCTTACTTATATTTTGTAAGGGTATTTATACATGATTCCCTTAGGGTTTCTGGGGTCCCGCTAGGGTTTAGTGTCGTGACGTACAAGTAAGGGATTGTCGAGTTGGTTTTGGGATCCTTTCCTTATTCCGTGTTGATCTCTTCTTTATTGTTATTGATTTTGAATCTATTTTGGACTCTAGTGAGCTGTCAAGGAAATCATCTTGTTTCCTTGTTGGACTTTGCTTCTTAGTAGTTGATTTGTGGCTGATCTTCATTAACTATATTGCGTACATGTGGCAAATAGACTTCCAGAGATGATCTTTTCCCTTACACCGAGTATATAGAGTCGGGCATTTCTTCGTATTCGGTGTACTCGGCGTTACTTGCTATTCTGACTCTATCTTCTGGCTCAGCCTATGGAGATTCACTTTTTCCTCTCGATCAGACTCCTAGCTTACGTGGTTTGCCTCTATCCACGCTGTCTGCTAATGTTTCATCTGTGGTGAATTTTACCTATAACATCTAGCAAGAACGTTATAAAATTATAAGTTAAGGACGTCCAACCACAGCCACACATTCATCACTACAAGAAATTCGGCATTTCGCAACGCGCAAAATGCGTTGTGAAAGGTTTTCGCAACGCACGGGTATATGTTGTTGATATTTCTGTTGCCAAAAGTCCCGGATGTATGTTGTTGATACGCCTGTTGCTAAAAGTCCCAAAACTTTGGGCTGGGCAACGCGCAATGTATGTAGTCGTAGAATAATAACAACGTAGTATGTGTGCTGTCATTGACATTTAGCGCAACGCACGGTTAATGTATGTTGCCTTACTATGCGTTGTCTTAGACAATTTTACCGTGCATTGTCTTAGACAATTTTTGCAACGCGCATTGTATGTTGCCTTAGACAATTTTTTCAACCTGCATTGCATGTTGCCTTCGGTTAAGAAAAAAATAACAAAAAAAAAAAAAAATTGATCTCATTGGGACTGGCCCCACCTACCCCTCTACTTCCCAATCACTATCGAACCCCCTTTGACTTACATCTCTTACTTTGTTCAAGTGGGGGTTTGAACCTATGACAAACAACTCCACCATGATAGTCTTTGCCATTCTGCTGGGAGTTTAACTTTGTTATATATTACACACTTATTTATATATAACATATGTTACAAAAAAAATTAATTCAATATTTTATTGAAAAAATTAATAATTTAGACTCATTATAATAATCATTGTGATTATTTTTATGATAAATAATTAAAAATTATAAATTTTAACCCAACATTTAATCAGAGGGCTTGGTTAATATACATGTTCCATATAGTTACAAGTTATTTATTTATTTTTTTTGAATTATTACAATAATTTGGGATTTGGGGGAGGGGGACAAACTCGAACCCACAACATCATGGTGTAGGTGTGAAGGCAAACCACTAGGCCAACCTCATATTGTCATTCGATTTCTCCAATAATCTACGAAAATCAAGGATTTAAAAATAAAATATTTTCTATCATAACTACCCATGTAACTATACATGTCATGTATAATAACTAAATCATTTATTTAAACTAAAAAAAATAATTGGGCTAAGGGTCTATCGAAACCTAATGATATTAATCGTTACAAACACACGACTCATAATGCATCTCCCACTATATGAAGATGGATCTTCATATTTTACAATTAAATAGGCAAAAGTAAGAGTCAAATCCTTTTCATAAAAGAGAAGAGAAAGTGCATCACTTTGCTAATGATGATTGTGTATTTTAATATTTGCGATAACAATATCAATGATGTGTATATTGCCAAATATTAACGTTTTAACTACACATAAGTGAAAAATTTCTCATACGCCAACGTGCATATTATATATGTATTGCATAATATTGGCCTTTTTCATAACACAAAAGCAAACAATTCCTAATGAGACTGCTATTACGGCAATGTGCATGATATATGTGTTACTGAATATTAGCTTTTCGCAACGCGCAAGCCAATAATTGATAAAGAGGATCCTACAACAACATGCATAATATATGAGTTTCAAAATATTAGGTTTTTAGCAACACAGAAGACAACAGTTGCTAAAAAGACACACACGACAATGTGCATGATAAGTATGTTGCAGAATATTAGGCTTTTTCGCTATGCGCAAAGCCTATGACAACATCCATTATGTGTGTGTTACTAAATATTAGTTTTTCAACAAGATGCACATTTGTATATATGTTGCTAAAATGACACCTACGACAACGTGCATGATATGTGTGTTATGAAATATTACTTTTTCCCAACACGCAAGGCCTATGACAACTTACATGATGTGCGTGTTGCTAAATATTAGTTTTTCAACAATGTGCACATATGTATGTTTCTAAAAATACACATACGGCAACGCACATGATATGTTTGTTGCGGAATACTGGACTTTTTCGCAATGCGCAAGTCCTTTGACAACATCCATGATTATGTGTGTGTTGCTAAATATTAGCTTTTCAACAACGTACACATTTGTTTGTTGCTAAAGACACCTACGACAACGTGCATGATATATGTGTTGCGAAATATTAGATTTTTTCATAACGTTCAAGGCCTATGACAACATCCATGATGTGTGTGTTGCTAAATATCAGCTTTTCAACAATGAGCACAATTGTATATTGCTGAAAACATGTTTATAGCAACGTGCATAAATGTGCATAGTCTAATGATTTAACTACGACAACATGCAACTGTTGTACGGTGCCATATGTGTTCAATTAACAATAACATTAATTTGTGTATTGCCGTAGGTAGTTTCCACAATACACATTTTTTGTGCGTTGCGATAAATAACCTTTAGTAACATGTATAGTCTGCGCGTTGCGATAGACCACTTTTAGTAACACGCCCAGCATGCGCGTTGCTTTTTGAATGTTGCTAAAAGCCATTTTTCTTGTAGTGCATATTGGGTGTGAGTATTTATTAATGTGAGGCTGTGGGCCCACTGTAAATGTGTGGCTGTGGTTGGACGTCCTGAAATTATAAAGTCAGGACGGTCCTGATCAGAGAAGTATTATATATATATGAGATATGCTATACATATATACACACACTAAATATAATTATTCATTTCAAAAAACAAAAGAAAAAATTGATTTTCAAAAAACATCTAAAATAAATTAATGTTATCCCCTTATTTACCAAAATGCTACTCATTGGATGGAATTGGATGAAATGGCCATTAGTGTCACACTTTTCACCAAAAATAGCTATTTTGAAATGAAATTTTAATCTAATGACCATTTTGATAGTGTGTCACTAAATTGATGGCCATCGGGGTAATTATCCCTTTATATATATATATATATATTTTGAATTTTTTCCCTTTTCAATTTACGGGTTTTGATTTTCTAGATTTTTTTTTAAAAAAATTGAAATATTATATTTTTTGAAAAGGAAAAAAATAAAAATAAATAAAAAATAAAAAAATAAAATTACGGGCCTTGATTTTCTAGGTTTTCTTTTGTTTTCTTATTTTTTTTTTCTTTTTCATAAATCTGTTTTTTTTTATATTATTATTAAATATTAGTTTATTTTAAATCATACAAACATACATATAAATGGCAAACCTCCAAGAATGAGCTGGAGTAGCTCAGTTGATTAGAGTGTTTGGCTTTTAATCACAAGGTCGAAGGTTCAATAATTGATGGGGGCATTTTAATTTTTCAATAGTTTCAGGGGGTTGATTGACCATTATTAAAACTAGAGGGACTAATTTACCTAATATGACAAACCTCAGGGGGGAAATGATAATTTCCCTTGTTTCAATTCATTTATATATATATAGCAAATGGGATAATGTTATAATTAATAATGAATAGATAAAGACATGATGATATTCGGTCGACGTTATGTCCCTCACATCTACAGGGCTACACCATGATGTTATTGGTTTGAATCTCTTTCCCCTTTCTAAGAACTTTGGATTATTGTAATATTTTATAAAATAATAATAATAAGGAATAGATAATAATATAATACAATCACACGTCATATATTGAGATATATAATATTATGGACCCCACACACATATCAGGAATTAAGTTCCTGATTGAAAAGGAACATGATTCCCCTCACTCACCCTAGGAATCAAGTTTCTTTTCCTGATTGAAAAGGGAATTCATATACTTTTACTAAAATATCCCCACTTGTTTTTTTTTTTTTAAATAACTATATATATATATATTTATATACTTTGCAGTTGATTTTTACCTTATATGTGCATGTGAATTGTTAATTACAAAAAAAAAAAAAAAAAAAAAAAAAATTGTTTGATGAAAATGAAAACACTATACTATGGTATGAAAAAAAAAAATTATGAATGGACATGAATTCATATTGTTTTTGCTTTGGATTTTTTTTTTCTTTAAATATAAACTTTTTTTATTAGTTACAGTCATACATCTCATATATATATATATATATATATATATTGTACCTAAGGGTATTTTTATAATCAATTTTATATAAATTTGATTTCATCTCTAAGTCTAAGAAAGTTAGTAAACACAGTAATGAAATTTAATAACTCAATTATGATTCCCTTTCATTCCCTTTCCGGTGGAACTTATTTCCAATTCTTCTCATTCCCGATTAGTAAGCGCGCCCTAATTTGAAAAATGACGCTTCTTGTTCTTCTATTGTTGTCACGTATTTTATATATAAAGTCAAATTCAAGAACCAAAAGGAATTATATCATAACACTCTATCATGGATGAGTAGGGATGTCAATGGTACGGGTCAATGACGGGTTTTCCATTACCATCCCTAATACCAATTTGTATGAGAAATATCATCCCCGATGAATACCAACCTTAAATTAAATGGTGCGGGTACGTGGATTCCCCATTTGGGGATCGGTTTTTTGCCCAATACCATTCCCATCCTATTAATGTATTTTTTATGACTTTTTGATAAAGATCATATAAATATTATTGGATAATACGAAAATAATAGTGTGAGGAGTATATTATATATAATGATCTAGAATTGGGTAGTGTTTCAATGGAGGGAAAAAATGGGAAAAAAGAAAGGGAAAATTATGTTATTGGGAGGGAAAATTATGTTTATATATAAATAGCGGGTACAGGTACAGGTACAGGGCGGGGCGGGGACTTGAAATCCCGTAATCATACCAAAATTAAATCGGGGATTGAAAAAAAATACCATCCCCATACCGTAACTTAAATGGTACGGTTAAAACTGCTCCTAACGGGACTAGTCCCCGAACTAATGGGTAATTTTGACATCCCTATGGGCGAGGAAACAAAAAACAAAAACGCCTGATTTAGCTTAGTTTATGCGTGTACGTGTACGTATATGAGTGTCTATAGTAATTAGAATAGAGTTTTTATTATTATTAGGCTAATTGGCACGAATACACCCTGAACTATACCCGAATTTGCACCTTACCCCCTGAACTTTTTTTTTCGGCATTAAACCCCCTAAACTCTCCAAAATTTACAAATGTTAACGGAAATCCAACGGAACCCTAATTCCATCTAGGAAAATTACGCTAAGCTCCCCTGATTATATATATAATTGTATTAAACCCAAAAAATATAATAATATTACCCGAATACCCCTCTGACCAAATTTTAAAAATAAAAATTTAAAATTTAAAATTGAAATAATGGTTAAATAATAATAAAATTCTGAATTTTATTATAAAGACAATAAAAGAAATATAGAAATGAAAAAATTAAATTGATTTAACAATTATTAAATTATCTTTTTTATTTAAATGTCACTAAATATAAAACCCATATAAATATTTAAATTATTTAAGAAAAATAAAAATAATGGTTAAATAATAATACAATCCCCTTTCAATAATAATAATAATAATAATAATAGTAATAATAATAATAATAATGAAATAAAGTAAGCATGATGCAACAGATCAGAAAAATCATTCAAAAGTCAAAGAATTTACTAAAATTTCAACTAAAAATCGTTCAAAAGACAGAAAACGAAATCAAAAGACAAAGAAAAAGGATAACAACTAACCTGGAAGGCTGAAATCAAGTCTTGAACACCCAATCGAGTATTGTTGAAGCTGAAATTAAAACAATTTACTAAATTTTCAACACCCATCACGGAATCAATAAGAAAAACAGAAAAATATGAAAACACGATTCAATATCGTTAAAAACCAACAAAAAAAAAAGAAAAGAAATGGAAACCCATTGATGATTTTGATAAATGGAAACTTACCCACAATGAGAAATCAATCGAGAACTCAAGAAGTAAATTAACAAGACAAAAAGAAAACGAAAGGAAGACATACCTGTCTGAGATTCGAAAATAGCTCGAGTGGAAACCGGAGAGTGAGATCAGAGAAGTGAGTGGCGTGACTTGTCGACGACGGCGAGATGGTGGAAACCGGAGATGGTGAGAGAAGAGATGAGAGGGGAGAGTGGATGCAGCGTGAGAGGTTGAGAGAACTCAGAGAAGTGAGCGGCTTGAGAGATTGAGAGAACTCAGAGAAATGTGAGCCCTAATTTTTATATATTTTAAATATGGTTCTTTTGCGGGTCTGGATGAGAACCGGTCCAGAACCATAACCGACCCGTAATTGAGCGAATCTGAACATTTAAAACCCATATGGGTATTTTAATGAACAGGTTCGGGTATATACCCGACCCATTGCTTATGGATATGGACCGGTTCCATTAGAACCGGTTCCTTTTGCCATCTCTAAGCAGAATCGATTTGCTCATGTATACATGCATAAGGATAGAAACGATTTGTTTTTTCCACTGCTAGAATCTTCTTTGCTCTCCTTAAACTTTAGACTTTGTGTGTGGGCACAACCCTAATTTCTTAGTCTTTAGTCTGACCCTAATGTACGTTTTTTTTTAATCTATATATATATAAAGAGTATTTTTTCTATTATCAATTCGTCATGACAAAAAATATATCAGGACGAAGAATGTGGACCACAGATTATGGAGAAGTTTTGACAAGTGCATACACTTTGAGTTAAAGTATGTAAATCTAGTAGTCCACATTTTTCGTCCTGATATATTTATTGTCAGGGCGAACTGATAATAGAAAATCTGATAGAAAGAGTACATGGAGCTCTAGTCTTATTTTAATTAAGCTAGCAGTAGGACTGACAGACCCATGGGCATCCTAGTTCCAATTTAAAAAACTAGTCCAAATTACTCATGATCCACTAGTATTTTTTAAATTAACTTTGGGCTATTCAACTAAAGCCCAAAGTTACATTCTAATAGTCCATGTTATTTTGTGAAGCTCATTTTAATTAAAACTATTTTAAATTAGAATTGGCTTGGTCTTTGAGCAATAATAACCACCAAATTGATCTGAGTGATGGTATTTACGCCCCAGATTAATATTTTTCTAAAAATTCAAACACTACCCTTAAATGAAACTATTAAAATAATAATTGGATACAATAATTGTTATTTAATTTTTTTTGAACTTGGCTAAAAGTCTGCATTCATGTTATGGTTGGAATCTAATGCACGCCGGTAATGTCATCGTGGAGATTAATAGTTTTAATTCTTTATTGAATAATTTTGTGTTGTAAGTTGTAACTAATGATGTAAGGACTTGGGAGATGCTAAATACCTTCTTGTTTCTCGTCAGTAAAATGGCATGGCTGATGGCTCACTCTCTTGCATCTTGCTGAGATAAAGTTGTGGCTTGGTGAAGTCAGACGTGTTTGCAATTCTTTATTTTATTTTTAAATATATAAAAACTTACTAATTAAATCTAAATAGTGATGATTTAAATTAATATATTAAATAACCATTTTAAAAACGTAAAACCATTTAATTTAATTAAAAACAAGTTAAAATAACAAATAAATAAATAAAAACAAGGAGGCTTGGTGGGAGGCTGGGGGACGAGAGACTCATCCACATTATTATTTTTTTATTTTAATTATTTTATAATTATTTTAGTTTACATTATTTAAAATAAACTAAAAGAAATGATATTTTTTGTAATGTGTGAGTGTGCTTGCAAATTATAGCATTTAAATTTAATGGGGTGTAGATACAAAAATAGGTGCACATACGATTTTTTAGGGGTGTAGATATCGACACTCAATTGATCCTCTATGTGATGCTCATAATTAAACTAAGCCCAATATTATTTTCATGCCTTTTAATTACTTATTTATCCCTAAGTCAATGAAAGCTCTAATGATCCTTTTCAATACATCTATATTTGTAAATTAAATTTACAAATAAATATTATTACTCAATAAACAATTTATTGAATAAACTGCAGCCACAAATTTAAATGATTAAGTCCTGTAGACAACTTAGGTGAGCACCAAAATATAGATTCCATATTATAAATATATGTTCCTACGATCCATAAAATTAAATCTCCAAGTCATCGAAGTTTTAACCATATACAGCAGGTCTCACTCCATGATAACTCAAAAGAAATAATCTATGAATGTACATCCGTTATTTGCTCAAGATTGAGATCAACTAAGTTTATTAAAACTTATATAAGCCATGATCAAGTGACATTGGTTATAAGTTATAACAGATCACAGCTTATATCAGTCTTATTTAAGGTATATCTAATATACACTAGCTTTCTTAACTCGAAGTCTCCACTTCAACGACTGATGCAGCAGAATATTCATCAAACAACAATCGATAAAAGAAAGGATAAAAGATTTGGATCCGTTGATTCGTGCACGAATACCGGAAGCGAACCCTACTATTAATCTGTTGATCCACGCACAAATACCAGAATAATAGGCCTCCAATACCAACTGAGGTAGCGGGAAATTCAACACAAACAACAATCGATAAAAGAAAGGATAAACGATTCAGATCCGTTGATTCGCGCACGAATACCGGAAGCGAACCCTACTATTAATCTGTTGATCCGCACACATATATCATAATAATAGGCTTCAAATTCGTTGATCTACTCATGATACCGAAATTGAATAAAAAGAGATGCTCTTTCTACAATTTTATTAATCTTCAAAAAACTAATCAAATAAACCCTAATACAAACTATTAAATAGAAAAAACAATTCAAATCCACTAGGACTCAAAATAACCTAGATTGCTGAACAAGAAAAGAATCCTAAAAATCGTAAGAATCCTAATTAAAAAGGAAAAATTCTAAGTTCTGCAGAAAACTAAAAGTCTTCGCACAACAAAGTAGATGGCCAAGTTTGGGCCTTTTGTGATCTATTATAGAGGATGGAGTCTTCATAATATTTGTAGAGCTCGTCTTGAGCTTTTCGGAAACATATTATAATAGACGATCCAACCCCATATGCCCTCTGTAGAGGTCCACTAAGTTCAGCTCGCCCAGCTTGTCTAGCTCTCGTCCAGCTCTCGTCCAGCTCACGTCTTCGCGCAACAAGATATATGACCGAATTTGGGCATGTTGTGATCTGTTATGGAGGACAGAGTCTTCATAACATCTGTAGGGTCTTGGGCTTTCCGAAAACATATTATAATAGACGATCCGACCCCATGTGCCTTTTGTAGAGGTCCACAAAGTTCAACCCGAATTTGGTTGGTCCACGTGACCTAGATACGAATTCGCCACCCGTTCCATATATTCCATTGCCTTAGCTGCTGCTGCGTCAACGACCAAGATAAATCACTCACTATAGAAATAGGAAAGCTATAGTTTTATCATTATGAAAAGCTAATTTCATAAATAATTGTGAAAACATTTTATTTATAAATAATTTGTGACTTATATCTTTCTATATTAGCATCTCATGTTGAATACATAAATCACACACTTTATAAATATGACTCTTTATATAACATATACTCAAACATGTGAAATGATCTGCTCTGAAGCTTGCTGAACTTCAACTGGAGAAGGATTTGAAGAAGTGAAAAGGGAATGAAAATATTCATGAATAATGGCAGCCATACCCTCATTACTGTCAGCCAACCGACCCTCCTTATCATATAAACTAAGGATAGCATTTTTCTTCTTCCTGGCAGTGGCCTTGGCATGGAAATACTTCGAATTACTATCACCTGCTTCCAACCAATCTGCCCGGGACCTTTGCTTCCAATACAATTCTTCGATGTCATTCAGTTCCTCCACACAATACTCAAGCCTTTTAATCTCTGACATCACTCCTACCTCCTCACAATGCTTATATAACTGCTCAATTTCTCTATTATTAACCACTATTTGATTACTGCGATTTCTGAATTTAAACTTACTCCACTTCAACAAACTTGAAGCACACAGAGCAATTTTAACAGAAAAATCTGAAGTTGAAAACGATGGACCATTTTTCTGCCAAGCTTCTAACACCACACTACCAATATCTTCTGATTTTAACCAGAATGGCTCAAACCTAAACCCCGGAAAACTGCTCTGAACATTCTGATAAGAATTCCCAAAATTTAATAGAATCGGACGATGATCCGACGAATTAAAACCTAAATTCTTCACCTCCACAAAACGAAAATTGTCTCTCCACCCAATATTAGCTAAAAACCTATCCAACCTTTCTTGAATATTACCCTTACCCTCTCTTTTGTTATTCCATGTAAATTTAGGACCAGAATATCCTAAATCAATTAAATCACACTCATCTCTGACCTGGCGAAACCGAATCATCCCTGAAACAGACTTCTCCGACCCTCCTACTTTGTCATTCGGACTAATCAATTCATTAAAGTCTCCACCGCAGACCCACGGCAACATATCAACCTTTCTCAGACGACGCAGTAAATCCCAAGAATTCACTCTCATGACAGGAGACAGATCACCATACATTCCCGAAAACCTCCATAAGAAACCATCCTCCATAAGAAACCATCCTCCATAGCAATTCTAGCATCTAAATGCCCAACTGAAAAAGACAAAATCGTCACCTTCAACTCGTATTTCCACAGCAACATCAACCCACCACTGCTACCTATACTATCAACTGAAAACAGCTCATAAAGACCTATAGATTCTCTAAATTTCGAGACTTTACCACCATCAATTTTTGTTTCCGACAAAAACACAACATCTGGGGAATAATTCCTCAACAACCTCTTAAAGGCCGATACCGCTCGGGGATTCCCCAAACCCCGAACGTTCCAGCTTAAACAACTCATAATTCTCGGCGGGCCTGGAAACCAGACTCCGCCAAATTCTCCAAACCAGAAATCCTACCCTTCTTACTCAATCCAGCCTCTACACCTGACCCAATCACGAGTTTTCGTTTCCCAAATTGCACATCCCATCTTTTTAAAGAGCTAGAGAGAGTATCCTTCTCTTTAGAAGAAAACTGAGAAGAATATTTAAATTTCCCCAATTTGGAACGTTTCCCTACTAAATTAAATTTATTCTTACTTGATGAAGCTGAATCCCTTCCAGTTAAGCTCTTCTTCCCTTTGGTACTAACTGTTTGTAAATTCCGAAAAAAAGATGACTGACTAAGCCCTTCCTTCTCTAGCTTCGTTGATCTCGCCAAACGTTTCCAGTTTTTGGTGTTGGTCAGCTTTGGGGAAGAAAAAGTTACCGGCTGGGAAGGAACAAACATCTGCAGATCACCACTTTGAGTACTAACCACACTTGGGCCAGCCTTCTCCAAATCCGAACCACCCTCACCCACATTCGGACCACCTTCAGTCAAAACAGACCCAAAACCTACACTCCCATTTACACCATTCTCTTTAGGACTCCTTGTACATTCCTCTATTGGGCCTTCAATTCTCAAACCAATATTCGGAGTAGGCCCAAGCCCACTAGAAGAAATCATCTTTTTTGTTGGACAAACAGTGACATCTTCTCCAACAATTTCCACTGAGTCGGTCCCTCCTTCCTCCTGCAGACCTAAACCTCTATCACTGAATTTTTGCAGAACAACAGCCTTCATCCCATTCCTCTACTCCAAAACTCTTTTCGGGCTCTTGGAATACTCATCAGTATGCTGATCGAATCTCAACTTCTGTCTATCAGGAACAGCAGCTCGCATCCAAGATCCATAATTATTTGATTCACTCATCAAAGCCCCCTTCTTAGCATCTTCATCATAACAGTCCTTACTACCATGACCAATTCTTCCACAAATATAACAGAACTCGGGAAGCTTCTCATACTTTAAACTCACCATAACTACACTATTAGATTTATCCAACTTCAATCGTAACCATCTCTTCAAATCCTTCTCCAGTTGAAGTTCAGCAATCTTCAGAGCAGATCAACCGAAGTGTGAGCTCTTCCCAGAGGGATGTGTTGCAGACAGAGTTTACTGCTGTAGATGTCAGGTCAGCACTATTTAGTTTAAGCCCTACTAAAGCCCCTGGTTCTGATGGTTTCCATGCTTTATTTTTTCAGAAATTTTGGTATATCTTGGGTGATGATTTTTCTAGGATTTGTTTAAGTATCTTGAATGGTCATTCCTCTATTAGGGAGTTTAATCTTACTAATATAGTTTTAATACCTAAGATTAATAATCCAGTTTCCCCTAAAGATTTTAGGCCTATTTCTCTGTGTAGTGTGATGTATAAGGTTGTGTCTAAGGCTGTAGCTGTTAGAATTAAGCCTTTTTTGCAAGCCATTATTTCACCTAATCAGTCTGCTTTTGTCCCTGGGAGGCAAATTTTTGATAATGTGTTAGTGGCTTTCGAAACCCTTCATTCGATAGCAAGGAAGAAGTCTGGTAAGAAGGGGTTGATGGCGCTCAAATTGGATATGAGCAAGGCCTATGATAGAGTTGAGTGGAATTTTTTAGAAGGGGTGATGTCTAGAATGAATTTTCCTGTTAGTTTGATTGAGCTGATTATGGATTGTGTTTCCACTTCTTCGCTTAGGTTTTTGCTTAATGGTAATCCTGTTTGTGAGGTGAATCCTTCCAGAGGCCTTAGGCAGGGGTGTCCTCTTTCCCCCTTTTTGTTTATTTTGTGTGCTGAGGCTCTTTCGTGTATGCTTTCGGCTGGTGAATTTAATGGCAGGGGTTTAGGTGTTAGATGTGTTAGAGGTGGCCCAATTATTAGTCATATGTTTTTTTGCAGATGACAGTATTCTTTTTAGTAAGGCTACGAAGGAGTGTAGTTGTAGTATCCGTGATATTCTGAAAGTGTATGAGTGTGGGTCTGGGCAGCAAATAAATCTGCAGAAGAGTAAGGTCACGTTTAGTTCTAATGTGGATGAGTTTACTAGATCTGAGATTTTTAATTTGCTTGGTATTGAGGATCGTAATTTTCAGGATAAGTATCTTGGGCTTCCTTCTATGGTGGGTAGAAATAAGAGGTTAATGTTTAATGATATTAAAGAGAGAGTTTGGAAGAAACTTAGAGGATGGAAGGATAGCTATTTTTCGTTTGGTGGGAAGAAGGTGTTAATTAGAGCGGTGGCTCAAGCTATTCCTAATTATGTTATGAGTATTTTTCAGTTGCCAGTGGGTCTTTATAAGGAGTTAAGTGCTATGTTTTCCAAGTTTTGGTGGGGGTCTAGGGAGGGTAAAAGAAAGATTAGTTGGGTGAAGTGGGTTACTCTTTGTAAGCCGAAATGTCAAGGAGGTTTGGATTTTAAAGATCTAATTTCTTTTAGTCAATCCCTTCTTGCTAAGCAAGCTTTGAGGATCTTGAAATTCCCGGAGTCTTTGGTTGCACAGATGTTGAAGGCGAAGTATTTTAAAAATGAGGAGTTTTTGGAGGTGGCAGTAAAACAGGGGTGTTCTCACATTTGGAGGAGTATTTTGTGGGAGAGAGAGTTTCTTTTAAAGGGTCTGAAATGGGTGGTGGGGAATGGGAAACGGATTCGAGTTTTTCAGGATGGATGGCTTCTGAGGCCTTATTCTTTTAAGGTAGTTTCGCCTGATCCGGGGGTCGATATTAGAGTTGCTGAATTGTTTGATGGTACTCGTAGGTGGTGGGATATTGATAAGATCAATAGTTGTTTGCTGCCGTGTGACAGGGACCTAATTCTTTCTATCCCGATTAGTTGGGTAGGTGGAGACGACTTTTTTGTGTGGCATTATGAGAAGGATGGAGTTTTTTCTGTCCGGAGTGGTTATCAATTAGCTATTTCGCAACAGGAGGAGGCAACTGGGTCAAATTCGGTTGGGTTACAGAGCTGGTGGAAGAAGTTGTGGAGGCTAAAATTACCTCCAAAAGTTAAAGTGTTTGTATGGAGCGCTTGCTGGAATGGTCTCCTTTCTTTACAGAACCTCTGGAAAAGAAATATAGTTGATTCTTATAGGTGTAATACCTGTTCTGACCCTGTTGAAACCTCTGCACATGCGATTTTTTGGTGTAAACAAGCTCAGAAATGTTGGAATTTGTCAAATTGTGTGTGGCCTTTTGAGGAGATGTCTCAGCTCCCTGCTCTTGATGTTTTTATGTATGTTTCTTCTATGTTTTCTATTGATGAATTGTGCAGCTTTTGTATAACAGCCTGGGCCATTTGGAATAATAGAAATGGTCTTTTGCTAAGTGGAAAGGGGAAGCCTTCTCTGTTGGTGGTTTCGGGAGCTGTAGCTTTGTTGGAAGAATTTCAGAAGTCAAAGGGAGCCATTAGTTCTCAGCCTGTCTCAGTTGGGGTTGTGCTGCAGCCTGGTTTGCTCCCCCTCCTGGCAGGCTTAAGATTAATACAGCAGTGGCTTTTCGGAAAAATGGTATGACAATGGGAGTGGGAGCAGCAATTCAGGATGATAAGGGGTTGGTGGTAGCAGCTAGGGCTAATCAGCTGCCAGGTATTTTCAATGCTGAAATTGGTGAGATGATAGCCCTTAGGGAAGGATTGCTTCTTGCTCAGTTCTATCATCTGAAAGTGGATTATGCTGAGGGGTTTTCTCCTTCTTTGGTGTCCATTCTAAACGATTCCAGACCTATTGTAGGGGAATCTAAATTGTTAGTGAATGATATTAAAATGCTGTGTTATAATGTGGGCATTATTAAGAGCTTAGCAATTTCTAATTCAGATAATTCCTTTGTTTTTAAGCTAGCATGTTCAGCTTTTGTATCTTTTAGGGAGAGTCTTTGGTTGGATTTTCATCCTCCTTATGTTGACAATGTACTGCTGTAATTTTTTCTGGTAGTTTTGTTTCTTTGGTTGGAGTTTCATCCTCCTTATGTTAACAATGTATTGCTGTAATATTTTCTGGTATTTATGAATCAAAAAAAAAATAAAAAAAATACAACTTTATAATTAAACCATGAAAACGATGTTATAACAATTCATGCTCTAAGGGCATAAAAATAACTTTATGTCTAACAATTATTACCATCTTCTCCTTGTTATTCCCGACAAGGGAGTAGAATATTCTGGAGCAACTAAATATCACATGCTCCTTATTCTTAAGCATAGATATAACTATTTTCCACTTTTTATTAAAATATTCTAGAAAATATATTTTCAAAAATGTAACTCTTGGGAAAAAGAAATTTTTTTTTTTTTTTTAAATATTACACTATTACATAAATCGGAGATTTTTGGAGAGGGGGTACTCAAACTCACAACCTCACTTGTACTGCGTACAAATGTAAGGGGTTTTACGACTGGACCAACCTCATTTCGTCCCTTCGTAAAAAAGAATTTAAAATCAATAAAAACGTGTTATAATATATATATATATATATCAGTACATAGCTCTCCATGACTTTATCTCATCCCATTTGCACAAGTAGGAGTCCGTACACCTGCAGACATATTTTTGTGATCCAAAATAGAACAAGTGTAGATAGTTCTTACCTATTGTTTTTGGGCAAGACAACAAGTCC
Organism: Acer campestre; assembly: GCA_954870605.1. NCBI lineage: Eukaryota > Viridiplantae > Streptophyta > Magnoliopsida > Sapindales > Sapindaceae > Acer > Acer campestre. The sequence goes on from OX940804.1 coordinate 20,425,845, forward strand.
GACATGAGAGCTAGCTTAGCTATACTTGTTTTGTTAGCTATCTTTAAATTTGTATTGCCAAATTTGCATGTCAACTTCCACGTGGCCACTGGCCACATACTTCCAAAGTAGGCGCATAAGTACAAAATCCATCTACATGATCTAAATCCGTATGGGGTATTGGTCATGTCCCTCCGGATCGTGTATGTAGTATTTTATCATACACTTTAGCAGCGAAGAAAACTAATTCTCAAGAACTTGATAATACACAAATGCTTGTTGGCAGCAACCAGCAGCTATATGTCTAATGTTGATCAGAATTAAGCATGTCATGTTTGAGGAAATGCCTACTAAATGAGAGAACAACAAATGGTTGACACAAGTGGTAGGAATGAGCTGGTTGATTTTGAAATGAGAGAAGGTATTCATAAGTATGAGAGACCTGGAAGTGGAAGAGAGAATTTAAAGTAGGAGTTTCAAGTGTGGAATCATGTGAGAGCAGTAATAGCTTGTGGGGTTTTTGTGTCTTGTTTTTTAGTGCTCAACTCCCCCTGCTATCTTGGTTGGTGCCAAAAAGCAAAGAATGCATGTGACTCCATGTGCCCATAGTACACATATTACACTTCCCTCTAACATTTTCCCCTTCAATTCAAATCTCTCTCTCTCTCTCTCTCTCTCTCTCTCTCATGAATTTCCTTATATTTCAACTAGTAGTGTGCTGGCATCCATATCATATGCAGTGCATGTCAAAGTTTTTTTTTCCACCTATCTAGATCAGGTATTTTTTTTGAAACTTTTTGTTATTGGTAGGATTCGAGTTATTGACTTGAGAGTCATTTGTTTAAATCCCAAACCTGTTCATCTACCAGCTGATCTACGTCCCCGAAGGCCATGCCAAAGCATGTTTTGAGCCTCTAGCTTTGCAACTTCAAATGTTATAAAATGTCACATTGGCACCTATAACATCCACCACCAATCTCTCTCTCTCTCTCTCTCTCTCTGTATTGTTCTTTCTTGTTGCCTTTTCATATGTTCTTTGTTTTCCTTCATATTCATTATTATATATACTAGCAGTAGTAGCATTGTTCGATCGATTTCTAGATGAAAGGGCAAACTAGCAGAGGGAGACGTATTTACTCTCTCGAACCAAACAAAATAGTAGGAGCCACATTTGTAAGAAAGTATGTAAATCATTTCGTGCCAGCTCTGTTGAAGATCAACAATGAAAAGAGAATTTCGGATGATGAAAATGATGGTGATTGCATTTGTGAGGTATACAAGAAGGTGAGATATGAAGCGGACATGGCATTGGTCATGTCAACCCAAGAATTATTTGCATGGAGTCATGCCTTGAAACTTAATCTTCTTCAAACAAATCTCAATGTGGGTAAGCTTCAAAGTTCCTTATCTCTTCACAATTTAATCTCTTTGAAATGTAGTGGTGACCCTTTACCTTCTTCCCACCAAGCAGTTTTCTCAATGAAAATTCCACCATACCCCAAGAGAAGGCCTAAAAAGGCAATAATGCAGCCAAGAAAGAAGAGAGAAGCAGAAAAGGAAAGCAAAGATGAGATGCTAATCAGTAGCCGGTTGAAGAATTTAAGGTCTCTTTTACCAGGAGGGAGTGAGATAGGTACCGATAAATTGCTTAGTGAAGTTGGAAGTTATATTGTATGTCTTGAGTTACAAGTCAATGTCCTTAAATGTCTTATTGATATGAATTGATATTATTTTATGCACAACCTAGTTGCCATTACTTGGAATATGTATAATTATTATTGTTTTATGAGTACTGCCTTTAAATTAAAATATATAGAGTTGCACAAAACCCCCCCTCGATCCAGTCACTCCCATCCCCTGGGGTAAATTTCACACCCAAATAGGGATGGAGCGAAGTGAATTACACCCCCAAATCTAAATAGAGGAACCTTCCCCAACCTCATTTTCCCAAGACTTTTTTTTTTCTTTAAAGTTATTTAAATGTATTAAATTATCTTTAATATTTATTTATGTTAACTTTAATTATTTACTTGTATTAAAAAATTGATGGCGACTTTCAATTAAAAAAATAATTACTTGTATTATAATATATACTTGTGTATACAAGATTACTTCAATTTCAAGTTAAGAGATATCAAATATGGGAAGTGTGGAAAATAGGGTTAAACAGGAGATTGGGAACCGAAGAATGGGGAAAATAATGGATCTTGATGAATATATATATAGTCTTTCTATTGTCAATTCGTCTTGACAATAAATATATCAGGACGAAGAATGTGGACTATAAATTATGGAAAAGTTTTGATAAGTGCATATACTTTGAGTCAAAGTATGTAAATCTAGTGGTCCACATTTTTCATCCTGATATATTTATTGTCTGGACGAACTGATAATAGAAAATCTGTATATATATATATAAGATTACTTTCAATTTCAAGTTAAAAGATATCAAATATGGGAAGTGTGGAAAACAGGGTTAAACGAGAGATTGGGAACCGAAGAAATGGGGAAAATGATGGATCTTGATAATATATATATACACACACACACACAAACACACACATACGGTCCCGTTCACATCAATGCACATTGATGTAATTATATTAGTATCAATGTATGTGGACCACTGATTATGGAGAAGTTTTGATAAGTGCTGCATATACTTTGAGTCAAAGTATGTAAATCTAATGGTCCACATCCAACGTACTGATAAAGTTATATCAATGCGCACTAACTTGAACATTTATATATATATATATATAGATAAGGATTTTGATGAAATCATATCGATTTTTATGAATTTTGATATGAATTTTTTTATGGATGATAAATTTAATGAAATCTCCATATGAATAAAATTTGAGAATTTTTCAAGTACAATAACTATTTATCCCAATTTGTTAAACATAAAAGCATTGGAAAATTGGAGAAATATAGGACAATTCAAGAAAAATAGTCTAGTACTTTAAAAATTCTCAAATTTTATTCATTGTTATATTTCAATGAACTTATCATTCACAAAAATATAGATCAAAATTCATAAAAATCGATATGATTTTATCAAGGTCCTTACTGAAAGTAAAATAAGAGATTCCTTGAAAGTTCCTATACAGAGAGTTATATATATATATATATATTTCTCAAATAAGGGATCCCTTATTTTAACATATAGAAAGGATATCCATAAAATCCATCAATTTGAATGAATTTTAATAGTATTTTTTGTGTGGATGATAACTTCATTGATAGCTATTTGTAAATGAAATTTGAAATTTTTTTTAAGCATTACAACTATTTTTTCTTTTTCCTATTTTTCGCCCTTTTTTTCCGATGCTTTATATTTAACAAAATCGGGAAAAAAATAGTTGTAGTAATTGAAAAGTCTTCTAATTTTGTATACAAGTAAATTTCATTGAATTTATCATTCACGGAAAAATTTAGATCAAAATTCATTCAATTTGAGAGATTTCATAAAGGTCCTTTTTTATGTTAAAATAAGGGATCCCTTAAGATACATACATATACATACATACATACATACATACATATATATATATATATATACGATCCCGTTCTGATCAATATGCACTGACGTAACTACATCAGTACTAATGCATGTGGACCACTGATTATGAAAAAGTTTTGACGAGTGCATACACTTTAAGTTAAAGTATGTAAATCTAATTGTCCACATCCAACGTATTGATAAAGTTATATCAGTGTACACTAACTTAAACATTTATATCTATATATATATATATATTTATATACAGTAGTTATCAAGTGAGGTATACCTTATTTTAATTCCGGTAAGAACCTTGATGAAATCACTTATATTTTTATAAATTTTGATCTTTTTTTTTTTTTTTTGAATGATAAGTTCATTGAAATCTACCTACAATTTTTTTTGTTGAGAATTTTCAAGTATTAGAACTATTTTTTTGAATTTTCCTATATTTATCTCATTTTTTTCCATGCCTTTATATTTAATAAAATCGAGATAAATAGTTCTGGTGCTTGACAAATTCTCAAATTTTGTTCATAGGTAGATTTCATTAAACTTATTATCCATAAAAAAATTCAGATCAAATTTCATAAAAATATATATGATTTCATCAAGATCCTTACTGAAATTAAAATAAGATATATCTCACTTTATATATATATATAGAGAGAGAGAGAGAGAGAGAGATTTTCTATTATCAATTCGTTATGACAATAAATATATCAAGATGAAGAATGTGAACCTCTAGATTTATATACTTTGACTCAAAGTGCGTGTATGCACTTGTCAAAACTTTTCCATAATCTATGGTCCACATTCTTCATCCTGATATATTTATTGTCAGGACGAACTGACAATAGAAAGACTGTGTGTATATATATATAGAACTGTGAAATTTGGGATGAATAATTTACTTGCCATTAGTTGGAATTATTATGGTTTTATGAGTACTACTATAGTAAATATACAGAGTTGCACAAATCACTCCCAAATTTGGCGGTAAATTTCACCCCCAAATAGGATGGTAGGAAGTGAATTTCACCCCAAATTTAAATAGAGGAACTTTCCCCATCCTTCCCCTCCTCCCCCACCCCCCCCCCCCCCCCCCCCCCCCCCCCCCTTTTTTTTTTAAAGTTATTTAAATGTGTTTAACTTCAATTATTTACTTGTATTGTAATATATACTTGTGTTTATATGATTAGTTTCGATTTCAAAAAAGATATCAAACATGAGAATTGTGGGTGATGGGGTTAAATGGGACTACGGGAGATTGGGGACTTGAGAAATGGGAGAAATAATGGATGTGGATGGAAATACTTCCCCCGAACACTCTCATCCATATTTCTTCAAATGGAGATGGGGAAGAGTTCTAGGAATGGAGATAAACTACCATGCATCGCATGTTGCATTTCCCACTCATCACTAATTATTATCACATTTGATAATGAATACGTACATGTGACAGTTAGTGAACTCGTATGAAAAAAAAAAAACAGATATTACCAGACTGTGTATATATGGAGATATTTTAATATACTGTTGCATGTGATAACATATATACAATATTATCGCTTATGAGTTGCAGGTGATCATGACAAATCCGAACTAAATTTTAATGTGTTTGTATGCAATCATATGTGAATTGATGTGATCGTGTCAAAAAAGACATGATCACAATAGGTGCACTAGTGCACTAAAGATTAAAGATGGCTCGGTCATATATATATTTAATACTTATTTGGAACAGGATCTCGTATGTTTTTTGGTACAAAATTCTAGCCAAATAAATACTGATATATATTGAATTAATATCGGTAGCTATGTGTGGGATTCCGCACCTAATAATTTTCGCACGTGTATATATATATACATGTCAATATCTATTGAATTAACAACGGTAGCTATTGGGAATTCCTAATGAAAGAAAAAATGTATGAGATTCCACACTTGATAATTTTGGCATGCATGTGTCTATATATATATATATATGTGTGCGTGTGTGTGTATATATATATAAATTTTCTATTATCAGTTTATCCTGATATAAAATATATCAGGATGAAGAATGTGGACCATTAGATTTACATACTTTGACTCAAAGTGTATATGCACTTGTCAAAACTTCTCAATAATCTAATGTTCACATTCTTCGTTCTAATATATTTTTTATCAGGACGTATTGACAATAGAAAGACTGTATATATATGATAGAGGGATTAATATTTATTTATCAATAAGAATAAGTGAATAATTTATTAATTTATCTATAAATGTATATTTATTAATTTAGAAAGATTCCTTTCATTGTGATCATGTCAAAAATAAAATGATTACATTAAAATTTTGTTTTGTTTTGATATGATTACATGCAACTCATCGGCAATCATATTCAAACATTAACTAGTGTACAATAGAATATTATTATTATTATTATTATTATTAGTTATCAAGATAAATGTATGACGTTTAAATAATAATAATTTATAATAAACAATGGATGATGTCAAACTATTTAATTTGATGGATGTTGAGTACCTTTTGAATTATCCTAGTGACAATGACACAATGATGAAATTATCCACTGATTAAGAGATTATTTAAAAGGTAATGAATACATTTACTGATGAAGATCGTGATCTAGATTACAATTATGTTTTACCAACGGTTTATCTAAAAGAAGTCTTTCAAGCAATAGTAATCTTAAATAACTATTGCTTGCTACAAAATAAAAAAAAAAATCAAAGGTGGTGTATGCATAGCAAAAAAAATTAACGATGATGTTTAGTTTGTTTAGGTATAGAGAAAAGACAAAAGACTTTAGATGCATTTTTCGAGATGAACTGAATTGAGAAAACATAAGCCGTAAGTAAAAAGTTCATTAATATATATTATGAATTTTTATGTGCCGTTTGTTTTATATAATTAACCAATTATTAATTTATATATTCATTGGGTCTTAAAGGATTTTTTTTTTTTTTTAATTTTAATTATTAGCTTATGCATTTAGCGAGATTATTATTTTAAGAGTTCATTTTTGCTCACCCTCCTTAACTAGGGGGTGAGCATTACCCCCTTTCCACTTAATGCCAAGTGTCCAAAAGTTAACCCAGAGTTAACAAATTACTATATACCAATTTTACCCTTATTTCTTAAAATAAAAAAAAATAAAAAAAAATAAAAAAAAACTCACTTCTTGGAATCAACAGTCGGCCACGCCCAGAAATCACTACCCAGTACCCACATCACCATAAATCAATTCAACCCTCACTTCATCATCATCTTTAAAACAAAATTGAAAAATATTTATCTTCTCCATAAAACAAATTGAATGTGTGTGTGTGTGTATATATATATATTTGAACACCATCCACACCCACATCATATGTTCGTTCATTAACATCAACACCCACATCATCTGTTCATGATCATTATCAAAACTAAAATCTTCATCTCCAGAAATTAACACCCACAACAACACCACACCACTAGAAATCAAACCCACTCCAACTCCTACACCCACAAGACCACCACCACCACACCATCAACAACCCTACCATAATCAAATCCGCATCAAAAGCCATCCAAACCTGTTGGGATTATTTATGAAGACTTCAAGTCAATAAGGAAGCAAAAAAAAAAAAGTGAATTAAATTGTTTAAGTTTGGTGGAAATTAATTGTCATCAAAGTCAACAATAGTGGCCAAAAAAATTGAGTGCGTTGATATTTGCACAACAACAATTTCCTTAGCAATTGAAGAATTGATTCAAGCTATTAAAGGCATAGCGGAGTGTGCAGCGGCCAACCGTTGTGCATTGCACTTTGGCTTTCAAAGCGGCAATGGCAGCGGTATGGCATTAAAGGATGAGCGCTGCGTATTACATTGTGTATTTCGAGAGCGGTTCAGACAGCGATCATACATCAGAGCTTCACGTTGTGTGTTGCGCTGTGAATTTCTGCAGTGGCTTTGAGAGTGGTGTTGTCACAGAGGTGTACACTTTGAAGAGCGTTGTGACACCTACAGCAGTCACGCACAAATCCACGTGAAATAAGATTTTGCACAGTGAAGAAAGAGAAAAAAGGAAATAGATCCCAATTAAGATTTGGTCAACCTTAGTGCTCCCATATAAATACCACCCTTATGTAAACCCTAATGTGTGTGAGAAAAAATTGCTAGAGAGATTGGGAGCAAATTGTACAAAGAGAGACATAGAGATTGTAATCAACTCTGAAAGTAGTGGATTGAGTGCGGTGTGCTCCATGGACGTATGTAAATTGCTGAACCACGTAAAATCTTTAGTGTCGTCTTTTTCTTCTTATTGCTTTCATATTATTTGTGCGTGCGATTTTTCTTACAACAATAAATTTCAGAGCCTTAGGTTGGGGCATGTTATTTTTCACACAAATCAGGTTATCTCGAGGTCAACAATTTTATTGTAGAGATGGGATCTGAGAAAGATTCTCACAAGATTGAGAAATTCGATAGGACGAATTTTAGTTTCTGGAAGATACAGATGGAGGATTATCTGTACCAGAAAGACCTGCATTGGTCGATAAAAGAGAAGCCGACAACCATGACCGATGCAGATTGTTCAAAGAAGTGGATGCCAAAGAACATGGATGAAGAGGGTCTCGAACTGCTGGATAGGAAAGCATTGGGAGCAATTCGTCTCAGTTTGACGAAGCAGGTCGTTTTTAATGTAAATGATTAGCTAACTGCCAGAGATCTGATGAAGACTTTATCAAACCTGTATGAATAGCTTTCTGCGGTAAGGAAGGTCTATTTTATCAAGAAGATATCAAATTTAAAGATTACGAAAGGTCAATGTTTTAGAAAGTATCTAAACCAGTTCAATGAAGTGAAGGATGGGTAAACTTCTGTGTCTATAGGTTTCGATGAAGAATTCTTGGCGGTATTTATGCTCACCCAATTGCTAGAAAGTTGGAAGATGACATGTCAGTCAATTACCAACTCGTTTGGAAAAGAGAAATTGGATTTCTTACAGGTTGCGAACATGATCATAACCGAAGAGATTAGGATGTATGAAGAGGGATTTGAAGCGTCTACATCTTCAGCATTGAATATGGAAGGTAGAGAAAGCAGAAACAGAAATCGGAACACGAATCAAAGAGGAAGATCAAAGTTAAGGGGTAAGTCTAAATCCAAGTATCAGGTCAATTATTCGGGAAATCAGCAACGAAACAAGAAAAATGTAGAGTGTTGGAACTGTGGTAAGAAAGGTTACTTCTCGTATGAGTGTAGATCTGAAAAGAAAGATAAGGGCAAGGGCAGTGCGAACTGTGTGTCAGAGGAGTCAGATGACTACCTCATCTGCTAGTTGGAAAGTAAGATAGAGTCTTGGGTTTTGGATTTATGAGCGTCTTTCCATGCCACACATCATAGGGAGTTATTTGAGAATTACTTCTCCGAAAATTTAGGTAAGGTGTATCTTGGTGACGATCAAGCATGCAATATTATCGGGAAGGGAGATGTGAAGATTCAGTTGAAAGGGTCAGTTTGGAAACTCAATAACGTGAGGCACATACCGGATTTAAGGAAGAATTTGATCTCCATTGGCAACTGGCGTTAGAGGGTTACATGACAACTTTCACAGATGATAAGTGAAAGATTTCAAAGGGTATTATGATAATCACCCGAGGAAATAAAACTGGGTCACTTTACACAACAACGGATGGTTATGGTTCAATCGCTATGGCGGAAGGTAAAGACGATCCAAACTTGTGACACCAGAGATTTGGGCACATGAGTAGTCAGGGGCTGAAATGTCTAAATTTGAAAAGTAAGTTGCTAGATTTGAAGAGTGATAAGGTTGATTTCTATGAGAGCAGCGTATTGGGAAAACAGAAGCGAGTGAGCTTCAAGAAGACCGGAAGGGTACCGGTAAAGGAGAAGCTAGAACTAATGCACAGCAATATTTAGGGTCCAGCTTCAGTCTTGTCAACCCGAGGTAAACAGTATTTCGTCACATTTATTGACGACCAGTATAGGAAGGTATGGGTTTATTTTCTGAAACACAAGTCTAAAGTGTTTGATGCTTTCAAGAGATAGAAAGTTAAGGTTGAGAATGAGATAGGGTTAAAGATCAAAAAGCTGCATTCAAATAATAGTGGAGAATATGAAGACAATGAGTTCAAGAGGCTTTGTTATCTGAGCGGGATTAAGTTCAGTAGAACGGTTCTTGGAACCCCACAACAGAATGGAATAGCAGAACGGATGACCAGATCATTGACTGAGAGAGCCAGAAACATAAGGTTACATTCAGGGTTGCCAAAACAGTTTTGGGCAGAGGCAGTCAATACAGCAGCATATTTGATCAACAGAGGACCATTAAAGCCTTTGGACCTCGCTATACCATAAGAGATCTGGACTGAGAAAGAGGTAAAACTTTCTCATCTTAAAGTGTTTGGGTATGTTTCTTATGTACATATAGGTGATCATACGAGGAATAAGCTAGACGCCAAGTCAATGAAGTGTACTTTGGTGGGCTATGGAGAAGATGAATTTGGTTACAAGTGTTAGGATTATGCTCAATAGCAAGAGTGTAATGTTGTACTTGACAATCTTTTCATATTAATAAAGTGATTTCTGTTTTTTTAACAAAATCTTATAGCATTTATTATTATAATTGTCAAAGTAAATAATCATAAGTTCAAAAGACTATGAGAAAAGAAGAATTATTCATACATCTGGATATATATGATGTAGACACAATTCTTTAGTTAGTCTTGAATAACATTCACAACTTAAGTTAGAGGTTGGGCACCTTTATCTTGTTAAAGTTGTAGAATTCTTTTACTAGCATTTGAGTGAGATCAAATGTGTTATGATGAGTCTAAAATCATCGAAGGGTCTTCGAGTAAAAGAATCTAGTGCACTGAGTGCATTGAACTAGATCACAATGAAATAGTTTTTCTAGAACCGTCTATAGATAAAAGTCTGTTCATTATCAGGACAATCGGAGAGTCTATCTTAATCCTGAGATAAATGATAGACTTATGATTACAAGTGTTATCATTTGAGCTATCAATGAGTACGATTATATAGCATAGTCTATCCTCGATAGTTTGGTGGTATTCATTTGCTAATCGATAGAGGACTTCATTTATAGATATGGACATCGTGGCTCCATTTATTAAATGTGAGTAGAATATCATCATATGGATGCTTTGTGGTTTTGGATATTAAATCTTAACGTTGAGTTTTCAATAGTGTCTATTGAAAGATGACTTCTGGACAAGTCATAATATATATCCAAGTTCAAAATGTGGTCATATGAGTAAATATGGTAACTTGGAGAGCTATAGGCGATCTATGAGCTCTTGGTGATTACTGATATTCTTCACGAGAATTCACTATCTCCTATAAGATTGTCTAGGGTGTGAATGAGAATCATTTACTTATTTCATCTTTATTTAAGAGTACAATTTTAGTTCTTTAGTGGAATGAACTAAAAATAATAGATTGAACCTAAATGAATCATTTGTTGATTGTGATTGAGTTATGTCTATTGAAGCTTAAATTTAGATAGGCTCGCCAAGATCCCTAATCCACACGGACTTGCATAAATCACTTGATATATTCTACCAGACTATTTATAAGTCCATCTAGAATTGTCTTTAATATATTAAGAATATAATTTTCATATTATTTATTTAATGAGCTGTTTTAATTATATTAATATATTATAAGGCATGTGGGCTTGTTTCTTTTAGTAAGAATAGATCTAGTTCACATGTGGGCTTTTTATTAAAGTCCAAATGGATTTAATAAAATAAGAAAAATAATATATGGCCCATGTTTTGGTCATGGGCGGCAAGGCTAATTTTAATTAGCCTATTATATTGTTTATTTTATTATTTAATTAAATGAAGATTAATTAATATGTTAATTAATTATTTAATTAAGAATCAAATCATTTTCTGATTAGGAAATATGTTTCCTAGTATTATACTATTGGTAGTAGTATAATAAATATAAAAGACTATATTTGATAAGTAGATAAATAAGAGATTTATTTATCTAGTCAAATTAGGAAGTCTTTTATATAGTCACAAATACACTAAAGAGTTGGATTAAGGTTTGTACTATAGAGATTTAATGCAAGATGAATTCATGCTCTATAGATATATATAATATTTTTTTGACTGAGATATATATATATATATGTAGATATATATGATTTTTGGCAAAAAAAATATATATATGGCCGGTGCACAATATATATATAAATATAATGCATGCAGTAAATTAAAAAAAAAAACAAAACAATATATATGTTTATATTGCGTACAGTATTAGTATACATATATATTAGGCGTGCAGGATTATATATATATATATTATTAGGCGTGTATTTGGCTAACCCTAGTTTTTGCAATTAAGAGTTATTTTCTTTTGCTAAGAGAAAAATAAAACCCAGCTCTTAGACTAGTGTGAGAATTCGGCCAAGAGGATTTGAGAGAAGAGATTGTTCTTATTTCGATAGTGCACTACTAACTTTTACATTAAAAGGTTTAGTGCATAATTTCGAATAAGGTTCACGTGAGTTTCAATCTAACGATTATGAATTCAAAAGTGACCGGGACATTCTTTGCAATCTTTTGGAGTTTATTGTGACTAACAAATATCAGAAAAGTTTTTGATATCCATTCTCAGGTACACAATTCAAAGAGAAGGGAAATCACGCTCCTAGGTGATTCATGTTCGTGATTGGATTGGAAGATCTTGCGGATTACCATCGATGTATAGTCAATCGGATCACGCGACAAAGGTATGATATCTTTTGTTGTATATGTTTTAATTAATTACAGGGTTAAGGTTCAAATATGGAAACATTTTAAAATATACTAAACTTCTTTTTAGTCTCGCTTCCGCCGCGTGTAAACGTTTTTCCCTACAACAAGCTGTGGGATGACTAAAACCGTAAGATAATCAGAAGTAGAGATGTTGTCTTCAATGAAAAGGTTATGTACAAAGATAGAAACACACAGGTGTCTGAGCCAGAAGAGTCAGAGTATTTTGGACCGAATGATGTGTCAGAGAACAGGGTCATGGAACCAGTTATTCAGAATGATGAAGAACAAAGTGTGCCGCTCCAGGTTATAGATCATATCCCACATAGAGACGTTCCAGCGACATAGGCTCAGAGTGTAGTGAGAAGATCAACTCGAACTCCTATACCAAATAGGAAGTACTTGCAATACATGTTGTTGACAAATGCAGGGGAACCTGAGTGCTATGATGAAGCATATCAAGGAGAAGATGCGAGCAAGTGGGAGCTTGCAATGAAGGATGAGATGAAGTAGTTGATTTCAAATCAAATTTGGGAGTTAGCCAAGTTGTCTGAAGGAAAGAAAGCCCTACAGAATAAGTGGGTATTTCGGATCAAAGAGGAATATGATGGTTCCAAGAGATGCAAGGCACGACTAGTGGTCAAAGGCTTCCAACAAATAGAAGGTATTGACTACTCTAAAAAAATTTCTCCTGTTGTTAAATTAACTATAATCCGGTTAGTGTTAAGTATTGTCGTAGCAAAAATGTTATATCTCGAGTAGTTAGATGTGAAGACTGCCTTTCTTCATGGAGATTTAGAGGAAGAGATATACATGCAGCAACCAGAAGGGTTCGCAGAAGTTAGCAAGGAAGAGTTGGAGTGTAGGTTGATAAAGAGCTTGTATGGTTTAAAACAAGCTCCCCGACAGTGGTACAAAAAGTTCGATGGGTTTATGCAAGATAATGGATATTTGAGATGCAATGCTGACCACTGCTGTTACTTCAAAAAGGTTAAGTCAAGTTTTATTATTCTGCGACTTTATGTTGATGACACGTTAGCAGTTAGTGCAAATTTAGAAGAGATTAATAATTTGAAGAAGTAACTCTCGAGTGAGTTTAAGATGAAGGATTTAGGTGCAGCAAAACAGATTCTTGGAATGAGAATTAGCAGAAACGAACAGGAAGGTACTTTGAAGCTTTCACAAGCAGAGTACGTTCGAAAGGTGTTGTAGAGATTCAGCATGGGTGATGCAAAATCGGTAAGAACACTTTTGGCTAGTCATTTCAGGTTGTCCAAGGACCAGAGTCCAAAGACGGAAGAGGAAAATGACTTCATGGCTAAAGTTCCTTATGCTTCAGCCATTGGAAGCCTAATGTATGCCATGACTTGCACAAGACCAGATATTTCCCATGCAGTGGGAGTTTTGAGCCATTATATGTCAAATCCAAGTAAGCTTCACTAGGAGGCCGTGAAGTGGATCCTAAGATACTTGAGGGGTACGACAGAGAGATGTATAACCTTCAGAAAAGACAAATTCAAGCCGGAAGGTTATGTGGATTCATATTTTACTGGGGAGGTGGATCACAGAAGGAGTACCATCGGATATATGTTTACAATGGCTGGTACCGTAGTTACAGAAGACAGTGACAATCTCTACAACTGAAGCAGAGTATATGGCTGTAACAGAATCAAGCAAGAAGCTGATATGGTTACAAAGTTTGTTAGCTGAGTTGGGATTCGATCAAGTGATGAATGTGTTGCACAGTGACAGTTAGAGTACAATACACTTGGCCAAGAATTCGGCGTTCCATTCTAGGACCAAACATATAGATCTTTGCTACCATTTCATTCGTTCGTTAATCAAAGAAGGCATGTTAAAGCTTGTAAAGATAGCATGTAGCAAGAATTCGACCGACATGTTAACTAAGCCAGTCAGTACTGAGAAACTGGAGCTGTGCGCAACTTCAGTGGGTCTTCAAGAGTGAAGACGTGGGGGATAAACGCATTGTTATTTATCCACTAAGTCATCGAGGAAGGATGGAGAACGTCTATTGAGTTTCAATCTTCAAGTGGGAGATTGTTGGGATTATTTATGAAGACTTCAAGTCAATAAGGAAGCAAAAAAAAAAAAAGTGAATTAAATTGTTGAAGTTTGGTGGAAATTAATTGTCATCAAAATCAACAATAATGGCCAAATAAATTGAGTGCCTTGATATTTGCATAGCAACAATTTCCTTAGCAATTGAAGAATTGATTCACGCACAGCAGAGTGTGCAGTGGCCAACCGCTGTGCATTGCGCTTTTCAAAGCGGCAATGGCAGTAGTATGTCATTAAAGGATGAGCGCTATGTATTTCGAGAGCGGTTTAGACAGTGGTCATACATTAGAGCTTCACGTTGTGTGTTACGCTATGAATTTTTACAGCGGCTTTGAGAGCAGTGTTGTCACAGAGGTGTACGCTTTGAAGAACACTGTGAGGAGCACTGTGACACCTACAGCAGTCATTCACAAATCCGCGTGAAATAAGATTTTACACAGTGAAGAAAGAGGAAAAAGGAAATAGATCCCAATTAGGATTTGGCCAACCCTAGTGCTTCCATATAAATACCACCATTATGTAAACCCTAATGTGTGTGAGAAAAAATTGTTAGAGAGATAGAGAGCAAATTGTAGAGAGACTGAAAGAGAGACAAAGAGATTGTAATCAACTCTGAAAGTAGTGAATTGAGTGCAGTGCGCTCCGTGGACGTAGGCAAATTGCTGAACCACGTAAAATCTTTGGTGTCGTCTTTTTCTTCTTATTGCTTTCATATTATCTGTGTGTTTAGATTTGTGTGTGCGATTTTTCTTACAACAAAACCCACCATCAGAAGATCATGACACAAAATTCTGACAGCCGAAGAAGAAAAACGGCTTTGGTGTAACGACAGAAGATCGCTGCTGGGAGGTGACTGCTGGAGTTTACGTTGCCTTAGAAGATGGTCGGAGGGAAAAAATCGAGAGAGAAGACGATGAGATGGATAGAGAAAAAAAAAAAAAAATTCTGATTTTTTTTTAATGTTAATATTTGTTAAATTTTTTTTTTTTTGTCTAAGTTTAACTATTTATCCTTATGTATTTAATAGAATTTCTTATTCATTAACTTGGTTAATTTTTTGGACACTGGTCATCAAGTTGGGAGGGGGTAATGCTCACCCCCTTTTAAGGGGGGTGACCAAAAATGAACTCTTATTTTAGTCCATTAGTCCGAGTCGGAAGATTTTATTATTTAAGCAAAATTATTAATTTATTGAACATTCATTTATCGAAGTTTTACTGTAGTTATAAATAAATATAATTGAATCAATACATAAGGAATGGAAGGGTTCGAAAATTTAATAGCACTTTTTAACAAGTGAGTTTTAAGACTATCACCAAATTAATAACTCAAGTTTTAATAGTACATAAAATGTGGATTGGACAAAAATACCCTTAAAACACACTCACAAAAATAAGTCTTGCGTTTTTTTTTCCCGAGACTTTTTACAATTTCATAGACTTTCTGGGTAAAAATGAAATTCTGAGAAAAAATGAAATTTTCCAAAAAACATTTGGGTCATCTTCTTCATTGAAACCTCCAATGGAGGTCAAATTGACCTTCAATGGAGGTTTTTCATCTCCATTGATGGAGGACCTCCATTTGGTCCTCTATCAATGGAGGTTTTTGAAAAAGAAAAAAACTAAAAATTGCACAAATGTAATAAAAGAAGGAGATGAGGTTATTTTAGTCATCTGGTGTCATTTAAACTTAAGTTATTAATATAGTATTACTCTCTCAGTATTCAACATGACAAGAGTGTTATTCCTTACCATTTCCATAGGAAAAGAATGCCTTAATGGCTGCATTAAGAATTGGCCTATGATATTATGTCTACTGTGATGATGTATAGGTATTTCTAGTAATTTTGACCACAAAATATATGAACATAAAATTGATTAGCGATTTGTTAGTAATTTGGAAGATTAATAGTGATGAGGCATAATTGAGTTATAAATCGTGGCTTTAAAAACTCACTTTTGTAATTTCCTCATCCACCACGCATTTCTAATTTTTATTTTTATTTTGAAACAATGCATTACTAAAATTTAACGGTATCTCAAAGCAGACATCTCATATAATTCATAAACAAAATTAACTTTATAGTTTATTTTTATTTTTTTGAAATATTACAATAATTCGAAATTTGGAGAGGAGGATAGACTCGAACCCACAATTTCATGGTGAATGTGTGAGAGGCAAAACATAGGTCAATCTCATATTGTTCCTTTACAATTTTATTTTCATCACACAATAAACAAATTATTACATCATTTTCCTGCTAATTTTTCTAGGAATTTTATCAAAAATACCTTTTTCCAAGGAGGGAATTGCAAATGTGCCCCCAAATGAAAACAAAATAACAACAATGTCCTAAAATGACATTATTCCCCTTATTTACAAAATCTCCAAATTGTTTTGCATGCCCTAGCCATCCCCAATTAAGATCCCCTACTATATAATTTGTGCCCACCTTTTAAACATTTGTTGACATGTGGTAGCCAAACAAATGAATGACTGATTAATTTGCTTTATTTGTTTTCTCTTTCTCACATAACAAAAGGCATCGTTTCAAAATCCTTAACTACACATTTTTATTTTTATTTTGTACATTCTAATGATTTTCATCTCATAATCCTTATGGAGCCTTTTCTTGATCCTTAGTATTGTTCATTGTTAATTGATTATTAAAAGACAAATAAAATTTAGATAGAAACTTGATGTGGCAACAAATTGTTTTCCACTTCTTTCTTACTATGATTGTTGAGTACTTCAGATTTTTTTGCTTTGTAATTTAGAAAATTTCAGAGTGTGCTTGGTTTTTTTTTTTTTTTTTTTTTGGCTCAACTATATCTTCTTGTGGTTTTATAGGTTCAATTTCTAGCCACAATTTGTTGTCTCACCATTCAAGATTGCTGAGCTTGAGAAGTATAAATCTGATTTTTTCGGTTTCGTAAAATAGGGAACTAAAGCTAACAAAAAGGAAACGAATGTGTCTATCTTAGAGAAATCGATTGGTGTTCTTGAAGTTTACCTATGTTAGGCAAAATGTTTGTTCATTTACCACAAGCAAGATGTTATGCAAATCTTTGTCTAACTAGTTGTTGAGGGTAAAATTGAGCCTCAGTAATAAATTAAATCAATACGACCCGATAAACACATTTATGAGTAAATAGCAGATGAAAGTTCTTATCAAGATTTCTAGGAATGGTTTGCCAACTTCTTATAGCTTACAAAGATTATAATTTTTGGGTCTAGTTCAAATCTGTCCCTTTCAAAGTAAAAAATGGGGGGTTTATATAGTCTAGATTCTGACACCTAAGGGGCACGTGTCGGGGCTGTATTGGTCAATGTAGACAGCTGTCTCTATCCTGTTAGAAGTTGTCGGTTCTGACAAGGTTTCCTCTGATAGTCAGGCGGGTGATGGTATCGGTGGGATGGATTTTCGAAAGATCCCCGTCCGTAGGGAGATCAGGTCCTGGTAGAGTTTCGGTAGGCCTTCATGTCAGAAGTAGAGCATTATCGGTGGTGATTTGGGAATTCATATTCACATCCAACACTAGTGATCCTGAAAATAGGGTATCCACCAAAGCCATCAATGAAGGTGGGAGAAGTCCTATGTTCAATGAAAATCTTCAACTCACATCTTGAAGACCAATTCTCGAAGTTATCATCACAAATGGAAGTTTGAGAGATTCACGCTTTTGATTTTTAGGGATTCTAAAATGATGTCATTTGTTGGTGAGAGAGAGAGAGAGAGAGAGAGAGAGAGAGAGAGAGAGAGATAAAGCAAATTAATTATAGTCATTCATTTGTTTGGCTACCAAATGTCAACAAATATTGTTTAAAAGGTAAGCATAAATATTTAGATCACTTAGGGATCTTAATTAAACTACCTCATCTTGAATCCCACCCCTTCCTAAATCCTACCAAACTTGAGGCATCTAGAGAGTTGATGTTGCTAGCCGCCGTTGTCATCGCCTTGACTTTGCTATCAACCATGGTCGTCGCAATAGGTTCCTCGTTGAGTCGATTTCTACAGCACAAAGATTCATTGCCGAGTTGCCTAAAAACCACCTAGCACACGCCATCGCCATCTCCCTTACTTCATCGTCGTTGTCCGTCTTCAGTCGGCAGCCTCGTCGTTCCGACGCATCGATACACCACCAATTTGGTTGCCATTGTAATTTCTTAAAGTTATTTTCACTTTTGAACCCTAACATTTAGGTTTATGGTTTTGAGTTGAAATTGATTAATTGATTTTCAATTTTAGTGTTAGATTAGTTTGATTTGGGGAAATAATTGAAGAAGTTTTTAGAAATTTTGAGAGATTTGGATGAATCCCAATACAAGGGTTTGTGGCCCGAAGCACACATGCTTCGGGTCAGGCCTTCTTAAAGCAATATTTTTGCCGGTTTTTTTTTCATGTATTTTTTTCTTTAATTGTTATTAATTTGTTTTTTAATTAATGTTGTTTTAATAGTTAACGTTTTCTAATATAATTACCAAATGTGTTTATTTAGATACACACGGGTCGAAAGAAATTACGTGAATCACTCAAGATTAAGGAATATATATGTTTTCCATCTCAAGTTATTGGGTATTGTAATTGGGAAAGTATAAGACTTACTATGTTGCATTTCACACCCAAACAACACAATTTGTTTTGAGGGACGTGTTTCAGTCAATTTTTGGATGTGAGTGATATAGTGTTGTCTAGGCAATTTTTGTTGGAATTTTGAATAGAATTCAAGAGTCATATATTTTCATTAGAAAATTGTGTCTCTTAATCAAAAGATGCAACTCTTCCAATAGTTGTGTCTTAACCAAGAGACACATTTGAGTCTATAAATTAGAATGAAATTCATTCCAAAAATACAGGAGTTTAAGAAGAGTTTGAAAAAAGTTTTTTGTGAGTTAGTTTTCTGCACAAATTATACATGTATTGCATTGAGAGGAAATATACAAAGTTCGCTAGGGTTTTAATTTCTAATGCTAGAAATTGGAATACTGATAGTTGTATCCTGGGAAACAGTCACCTACAGAACTTCAAACACAAGAGAAGGGGTGAAATACTATTTTAGGACATTGCAAGTTTGCAAGCCTCTATCTTCGTTCAATCAATTGCAGATACAAGTCAGTATTTTAGTTTTACTACATTGTTTCTTTTATTTATTATTGTTGTTATTTTGTTGCAGTAATATTTCTACATTGAAATATCAATATATTAAAAGTTGATGTATACATTTTGTTGAATAAAATTTCTATTCTTTTTTTATTTTCTATCACTGATTGTTGTGTCCCTAACAATCTAAAACAATAGTTTTTTTTTTTTTTTTAAATGGGCTCATAATATGTGACCATGAACATAATTGTAGAGGTGCATGAAAATACATTGATGCCTAATTTGTTTGGCACTATTGTATTGTATTAGGTAATTAAAATGTACTAAATAATACAATACAGTGTTTAGTGCAAACACTATATTGTATTATTTTAGTACATTTTAATTGCCAAATACAGCAAACACCGTATTAACTAATATATTATATTTGGTGGTATTATATTGTATTGTATTAGAAAAAACACTTTTTTTTTAATGAATATGGAATATTGATAAAATATGTATTATTCTATGAATTTTTTTTTTAATAATTTCAAAATACATAGGAAAATTTTATTTAAATTTTTTGTTTCAATTAAAATAAATATTTATTGATTTTTTTATATAAAAATATTTATTGATTTATTCATGGTAAGGATATTTAAAATTAGTTATTAATTATTTTTAAAAAATATTATATTTTTATAATATAATAAAATACAATAAAGTCATATAGGAATAACCTAATATGATATAATACAGTGCATCACCAAACACATGTTTGTATTAATGATAATACAGTCCAATACAATCCAATACAGTCTAATACAATCCAATACAATCCAATACAATCCAACACGATGTACCAAATGAGCTCTGAGTGTATTTTAAACATCACAAAAAGTTGGCAAATGTAAAGCTTTTTTGTTATAAGTAGCAGACTATTTTTTTTTTTAAACAATCCATGGTGATGAAATTGGTCAACATATAACTTTAGCATGCTTGAAGCATGTGTGTGAGGCAAATCATTTGAATTGTAAAATTTGATTTTGCCTCATGTAAGTGATAGTCGAATTGTGTACACTATAAGTGTGTGTTGATCGAACCGGCGTGAGTTTGAGCATGTTTGTTAAAGATTAAACGGTGTCTTTTATAGTGTGATTCGATAGTCAAGAATTGCACACTATATTGCTTTAGTGTGATTTGTAAAAAGTTGTGAAGAGAAAATATGATATGGGCAAAATTTCCCGATTATAATTGGAAATTTGAGGCCAATTATTGTACTCTACTCATCTTCAAAATCATTGTAAATGGTAGGAGAGATTGGTTCAATAAATGTGTAATTCATGTGTTGTACACTTTTAAACATTCACATGGACAATGTTGTGTAACCACTATCAAATAGATTTTGATAAACTGTGCGGTATCCAAAATATTTCATGGGGCAAAATGCTTCGGTCAAATTAAAAACAGAATTTGAAAAGTAGAACAGTGAGTTTTGAGATTTCCATTCAAAAATTGTAAGTAAATTTATTTATTTATTTTATTTGGCATTGATAGATAATTGCAAATTTTATTTGTTGATTTTGCACCAGTTTTACGAATATGATTAGTATGGTGCAAATTGGTTTATAAAATTAAAATAAGCATGTCATTTTAAGTTCTAAAATCATAGAATTGAAAATAAAATATGACTTTCAAAGATATGATTAATTTTAATTAAATAGTTCAAGGCTTCCGCATAATCTGTGTGGTAAAGCCTTTATTGTGGTAAAGCCTTTATTGTTGCAAATCATATTTTGAATAGAGTTCCACATAAGAAGACTAATCAATCTCCTTATGAAGTGTGGAAAGTACAGATGCCAATTTATAAGACCCTTAAAGTGTGGGGTTGTCTTGCAAAAGTTGAAGTTCTTTTACAAGTGAGAACTAAACTCTGACCTGAGATGGTTGATTGTGTTTTCATAGCATTTGTAAACACAAGTGTAACATATAGGATTCGAGTTCTTAAATTTGATGTTATCTAATATGCATCATAAATTTATGGGAAAAAATCGTTTTCGTCCCTATGGTTTACCATATTATCCATTTTAGTCCCCGTCGTTCCAGTTTTGACCACTTTAGTCCTTCTGTTACGTTTTCCGTTGATAAAATGGTTTCTTACAAGGACAAAGGGTCAAATGACCCTACTGTCCCTGATTATATCTGATACCAGTTAAAAGACCCTAATGCCCTGATTATTTATGATAAAATTAAAATATTGATTTAATAAAAAAAAACTAATATTAAAAAAAATCAATTGATTTAATACACCAGATTCATCCATCTCAACAATCTTCTTCATCCAAACCCAGAAACCAAACCCCAAATCCATACCCAATCAAACCCTAGCCACCACCAAAATCACAAAAAAATAAAAAAATAAAAATTACAGATTTCTCAACCCAAAACAAAACCCAATGCATCTATAGAATCTTCAAAACCCAGATAATATAACCCAGATCCAGACCTTGAATCATCACCATCACCAAACCAATAATTGTGAAAACAAAATCCGCCCACATCAACAAACAACCCATCCATAGAAATACAAACCCTCGCCCACATCCGTCGCCATCACAAAATCTTCATCATCATCAACCATCTTGCTGAAACCCCAACTCAAACCACCTCGAAACACCCACAAACCCTTTCCGCCACCAATACCACCGAAATTGAACCTTAACCGCCGCAGCTCACATAAAATCGAAGACCAACAACAACCTCAACCTTGCCGACACAAAACCACACAAAATCGACCCACACCAACCCACGAAGACATACGGTGGTGTGTGTGAGAGAGAGAGAGAGAGAGAGAGAGAGAGAGAGAGAGAGACGGTAGTGAGAGAAAGAGATTCGGTGGTGAGAATTTTTTTTGAATGAGTGAGAGAGAGAGAGATCGGTAGTGAGAGAAAGAGATTCGGTGTGAATTTTGGATAGGGATGGTGTGGATGATGAGATGGTGGCTAGGGTTTGGTGAAGAAAATAATGAGATGGGTGGCTGGTGAAGAAGATGAAGAAGAAGATATAAGTGGATGGGGTTTTTTTTTTTTTTTTTTTTTTGTTAATTAATTTAATAAATATGATAAGTGGATGAGAAGTGGATCGGTAGGGTTTGATGTTTTGTTTTGTTTTTAATTAATTATTATTTAATTTAATAAATATGTTTTATTAAATTTATTTAATTTAATAAACCAGATTCCCAATCTGAATCTTGCAGACAGTAGCTATAAAGCACTTTGAAAATATTTAATTTAATAAACCATGCTTTGCCTAATAAATTTCTCTTAACATATTAATTTAATTTTATTGTTTTTATTTTTTTATTATTTAATTTTATTACATTTATTAACTATTAATTATAAATTTAATTATTTTTTTTTTCATTTTTTATTTAGTTTTTTTTTTAAAATTTAATTATTTATAAATTAATTAGTTTTATTTATTAACATTTTGGAAGGGGTAAACCAGTGTTTTTTTTTATTTTATCAAATTTTAATTTAAATGAAGTTACAGTTTTGCCCTTCTTATACAACATTCTGGAAGGGGTAGGGATGATTTTACCATTTTACCCTTGCTCTATTAACGTCAGTTTCAAAATTCCTGATGGAATTGGACGGTAGGGATTAAAAGAGGAATTAATTGAAAATGTTTGGACTAAAGTGGTCAAAACTGGAATGACGGGGACTAAAATGGATAATATGGTAAACCATAGGGACTAAAACGATATTATCCCTAAATTTATTAATCAGTTGCTCTAAAATGAGTTATATCCATTGAATATGTAAAGTTAAAAGAAAAAATTGTAGATCCTTTGACAAAAGGCTTACATAGAGCAAATTAAATTTATATCAATAGGAATGAATTTGAAGCCACTAAATGAGTTGAACCGGGAGGAAACCTAACCTAGCTGATTGGAGATCCCATAGTCTAGGTTCAATAGGCAAACTAGTTTGGTAAGACTTAAATTGTAGAACACACAATTTAATTCATTCCTATTATGGTTGGTGCGTTGTATGTGGATGTGAAGGATATGCTTTACATTTAATGACACCGTTATCTTGTTATCAAGAGGAGTTAAGCATAAAACTTTAAATTAGTGTCACCTATATGATAGTAAATGTGGGGTCGCATTTATGAGAATGAAAAAGGCTAAATTCTCTAGAACTATCATGAAAATCAGGATCTATTCAGGACCAAAATGAACAAAAACGTATGAACTAACGTATATTAAGTTGTGTCATGTGTGAGACATATTGTCTTGATTTACTGCAACAGTTAACAGTTCAAGATCATTTATATACACTATGTCACCAAGTAAATCCAATGTGTCTTCAGTAGGGTAAGTTCAAATCCAAAAGACACTTCTCCTGATACATAACACTTCTGTTCCTCTCAAATGCATTCATTTAGTAGTCTATGATATAGGATCTCGAATTTCGATTCAAATGTGGAGTATTGTTGGAATTTTGAATAGAATTCAAGAGTCATGTCTTTTAACTAGAAAATTGTGTCTCTTGATCAAAAGATACAATTCTTCCAATAGAAGTGTCTTAACCAAGAGATACATTTAAGTCTATAAATTGGAATGAAATTCATTCCAAAAATACAAGAGTTTAAAAAGAGTTTGAAAGAAGTTTTTTGTGAGTTAGTTTTCTGCACAAATTATACATGCACTGCATTGAGAGGAAATATACAAAGTTCGCTAGGGTTTTAATTTCTAGTTCTAGAAATTGGAATACTGATAGTTGTATCCTTGGAAACAATCACCTACAGAGCTTCAAGCACAAGAGAATGGGTGAAATACTGTTTTAGGGCATTGCAAGTTTGCAAGCCTCTATCTTCGTTCAATCAATTGCAGACACAAGTCAGTATTTTAATTTTACTGCATTGTTTCTTTTATTTATTATTGTTGTTATTTTGTTGCAGTAATATTTCTACATTGAAATATCAATATATTAAAAGTTGATGTATACATTTTGTTGTATAAAATTTCTATTCTGTTTCTATTTTCTATCACTTATTATTGTGTCCCCAACAATTTTGTCGCTATATCTTGCTTAGTTAGTGTCATATGAGTAACGCTGATGGCTGAGAATCTTATTTGTGGTTCCATGTTGGCAACGGGGTCATACCGTTTAGTGAAGTGGAGTTTTTTTTTTTTTTTTTTTTTTTTTTACTAGGCTAACCTTTTGAGATAACTCTAAATCCCCATTATAGATTGCCAAATGAAAGGACAATAGGGTGCTTCGGATCACCCTATGACCCGAAGCATGAAAAAGGTGCTTCGTGTCATGGTGACTCGAAGCAGATTCTTTTTGTTTTTGATTATGGTTAATTCTTTTCAATAATATATATTAAAAAAAAAAAAAAAACAACTATTACATAATACACGTGATTTCGATTAAAATATAGATTGTGAGGAAAGGAAAGAGCAATTTTTAATTTAATACCTACCTTCAAACTACTTTATATAATCTCCTCCGATACTTTAATACTTCAGGAAAAAAAAAAAAAAAAAAAAACATTAATTATTTCATTGCCTGTTTAAATAGTGTTTTTAATAGCAATAAATATGGTGTAGTGTAATAAAGTGAGAGTATTTTGGCAAAATTGGGTTATTTTTGTAACTTTATTCAGGAAAGGGCATTGTTGCAATTGCAACTTAAAATGGGGGTAATTTTGCTAAAATCTCATTTTTCTAATATAATTATATATATATATATATTACGGTATCTATCTATCCACCCATTTAGATCAGGTATCCACCTAATCAGTAATCAAACTTAAGAAAGAGAATTAAGTTACTGATTTGTGAATTCCAGTGTTTACTAAATTTTTAGGAAATTAAGTTACGTGGACCCCACTCTCAAATCAGTAATTAAGTTACTGATGGAAAGGGAATTTGATTCCCCCCACCCACCCTAAGAATCAAGTTCATTTCCCGAATGAAAAAGGGAATTCATGTATTTTTACTAAAATATCCTCACTTATAATAATTATATATATAAAATAAAATAATAAATAATAAATTAAAAAAACTGTCTTTTATACCCTCACTTATAATATTCATGTATATTTTTATATATATTTTTTACTACAGCAGTATTACATATTCATATATATATATATATACACGCTATTTTGTTTAAGTTTTTTTTCTTTTTCTGTAAAGCATGTACTATATATATATATATACACTACAGTGACTTTATATAATGTTTTGTTTAAGTTTTTTTTTCTTTTTTCTTTTTCCATAAAGCATGTATTGCATATGTATATATACTACAGTGACTTTATTTTATTTTTTTGTTTTCATTTATACAATTAATAATTAATTAAGTACCGTGTGAGCTAACGGTTGTATATGTTGAGTTATTTTGTGTTTTAATTTTATAGAGAAGGAAAAAAAGCACCTAAATGTGAGAAATTAATTCAACATCAAATTAATTATGCTTTTGAATCTGAATTGCTCCTCAATTTTTAATTATTATTGACTAATTCATTGAAAGTTTACAATATAAAGATGTTAAGTATTAGTTACAGTGTTATGAGTGGTATAAAAAATAGTTTTTCATAATAAAAAATATATTTCAACATATTATATACACAAGAGTATTTTTGTAATCACCTATATATCATTCCGATTCCTTAGTTGAAGTAAACACTAAGGTGGCGTTTGGTTAAACGACGGAATGGTAATCGGAATGGGAATGGGAATGGGAATGAGAATGGAATGGAATGGAAAGCTGATTTCTTTGTTTGGTTGGGACTTTAGAATTAGCATCTGAATCAGTATTATTTTGTTTGGTTAACAACCGAATGGAATGGAATTAACTGTATTTTGATCAAAATACCCCTAATTATAAAACATTCATAATAACATGATATATTATGGATAATAATAATAATAAAATATAAAAGTATATAATATAATAATATATAATATATATTTTGGATAATAATAATAATAAAATATAAAAGTATATATCATATATATTATTATTATATATAATATATAATATAATATATTATATATATATATATTTTATTATTATCCAAAATATGCATTATATATTATATATCATTAATATAATATAATATAATATAATATAATAAATAATATAATATAATATATATTATATTATATATAATAATATATTTATATAAAATAAATATATAATAATATAATAATATATATTATATTATATATATAAATATTTATATATTATATAATATATAATATATTTAATATACTAATATATAATATATAATAATATATTTATATAAAATAAATATATAATATATATTATTTAATATATTAATATATAATATATAATAATATAATAATATATATTATATTATATTATATATATAAATATATTTATATATTATATATTATATAATATATAATATATAATAATATAATATATAATATAATATATATTATATTATATTATATATAATAATATATTTATATAAAATAAATATAATATATATTATTTAATATAATATTATATATAATAATATATTTATATAAAATAAATATATAATATATATTATATGCGGGGGTGGCCGGTACCTTGCACCGTCTAACATACAGTCTTAGAGTTTTCCCCACACAGCGGCACTCCCATGGCCTAAACAGGGTACTCACTGACCTGACTGTCCACAGACAATACAAGGACCATTAAGCCAAAAGGACCAATATCCATTTTCTGATGTGCAGGATCCTCAACCTAGAGGCAAGCACAGAGCATACTTAGATAATTACAGACTGATATTCATCACCTAGATTAATATTGAAGAAGAAGATGAGAGAGTTTAGAGAGTCATTTTTAGATAACACACAAAGTTATATATTGAAAGTTCTCTCTTTTCCAAGTCTGGTTTTTTACAAGAGTAGAGTTCCTCATATATAGGAGGAGAAGATTAGCTTACAAACAGATCACGTGAGTAGGAACGTGATTGATCAGTACATCATTACAGATAGATAATTATCTGAACAGGGAAAAGCAAAAGCAAACTTAGCTAATTTTACATGTCTTGTGAAATAAAACATAAAAAGACAAGTCTATGCCTAATAAGACAAAAAGCATTAAATGCTTTGACAATCTTTCACAATAAAACGAAACTAAATAGTGACCTAAATAGTAACTTGATAAGCCTTTTCAGTTTATCAGTTCACTGATTGAGTGTGTCAGTTCATGAACTGAATTTGTTGATTGCGCGAGCTTGCTCACGGGCTTGACAGGTTGCAAGCAGCATGATCTTCATCATCAGAATCTGTCGCACCACATATCCAACAGGGCCAAAAAGTAGCCTGAGAGTCTAGGGCCATAGGGTCTTGTGCGTCTTGGAAAAAATCTTCTGGTACCGGATCTGGATCTGGATCTGGTAAATCTTCTGGTGGTGGATTCCAGTTTGGAGGCCAGCTTTTGGAGGAGTCTCTGGGCACATCTGGAAGGATCAAACATTCATCTGTATAGACACCATTAATATCACAAAGAAAATTCAACAGAGGGGTTTGGAGCTTAGTAGGATACAACTGTGAATAGTCAAAAGTGGTGTGCCATTCATAATTAATGTTGTGTGTCCAAAGAAGGTTTTTGTGAGGATTGTAACGATAGGGCCTGTGAAATATCCAAATGCATGATACAGAAGAGGCTGAATCAGGGTCAAGTTTCCAAACATTGTATTGTCCTATGAGTTTTGTGAGTTGAGCTCTCCAACAGGACAGGGAATCAAACCATTGGAGGAATGTCCATAGGAGTGAGCTTTGTTGAGCTGGATCAAAGAGATGACCATATAATTCCTGTAGAGGAAAGACAATGGCATGATGGTGGAGAATAGATAAGCACCATAAAAACCATAAAACTCGAGGAGTGAAGTAATCAAAGGGAGGCATCAGGAAGGGGTCAAGAAAGGGTTTTGTTGGGTTGATGAGAGTGTGATGACATCCTTTCTGGAGTTCTGTCAGATAAACACTGAGATGGGACTTCGCAAAATGTTGGATCTGATTAAGGGTAGGCTTTCGATTTGGGGGAAGAGTCTGTAAAAGCTCTGGAGGATAGGTTAGGTTGTTGAGAGCTGAGAGATCTGGTGAGGGATCTGATGAAGAGGAGGCTGAGGCTGAAGTAGCCATGAGAACTAATGGGATTCTTCTGGTTGAAGTGATGAGATGGACTGGCTGAGGCCGGGAAAGCATATCTGCAATTATATTGTGTTGGCCTTTCACATGTTTAACAGTAAAATCATATCTGGAGAACCAGTCTTTGAGTCTCAACAGTTGAGGATTAGGAGGAATCTTATTGCGGAACTCGAGGATGTTGGGAAAAGATGAGTTGTACTGATCTATCTGTAATGAGGCTGACCAGGACCAGTTTCTTGTGGTTCTTCCACATATGGGCTAGTGGAGGCATCATCAGGAGTGTCATAAGTATGAACAGATGGCTGAGATGGCTGGGGATCTGTTCTTGAAGCCATGAAGACCTGGGTAAGATCTGTTTGATCACGATCTGGAGTGGAAATTTCTGGAATAGTGTTCCAAGAGGACTGGGATGAAGTAGAGTCTGATTCTGGTTCAGAGGACAACTCATCTTTTCCCAACATCCTCGAGTTCCGCAATAAGATTCCTCTTAATCCTCAACTGTTGAGACTCAAAGACTGGTTCTCCAGATATGATTTTACTGTTAAACATGTGAAAGGCCAACACAATATAATTGCAGATATGCTTTCCCGGCCTCAGCCAGTCCATCTCATCACTTCAACCAGAAGAATCCCATTAGTTCTCATGGCTACTTCAGCCTCAGCCTCCTCTTCATCAGATCCCTCACCAGATCTCTCAGCTCTCAACAACCTAACCTATCCTCCAGAGCTTTTACAAACTCTTCCCCCAAATCGAAAGCCTACCCTTAATCAGATCCAACATTTTGCGAAGTCCCATCTCAGTGTTTATCTGACAGAACTCCAGAAAGGATGTCATCACACTCTCATCAACCCAACAAAACCCTTTCTTGACCCCTTCCTGATGCCTCCCTTTGATTACTTCACTCCTCGAGTTTTATGGTTTTTATGGTGCTTATCTATTCTCCACCATCATGCCATTGTCTTTCCTCTACAGGAATTATATGGTCATCTCTTTGATCCAGCTCAACAAAGCTCACTCCTATGGACATTCCTCCAATGGTTTGATTCCCTGTCCTGTTGGAGAGCTCAACTCACAAAACTCATAGGACAATACAATGTTTGGAAACTTGACCCTGATTCAGCCTCTTCTGTATCATGCATTTGGATATTTCACAGGCCCTATCGTTACAATCCTCACAAAAACCTTCTTTGGACACACAACATTAATTATGAATGGCACACCACTTTTGACTATTCACAGTTGTATCCTACTAAGCTCCAAACCCCTCTGTTGAATTTTCTTTGTGATATTAATGGTGTCTATACAGATGAATGTTTGATCCTTCCAGATGTGCCCAGAGACTCCTCCAAAAGCTGGCCTCCAAGCTGGAATCCACCACCAGAAGATTTACCAGATCCAGATCCAGATCCGGTACCAGAAGATTTTTTCCAAGACGCACAAGACCCTATGGCCCTAGACTCTCAGGCTACTTTTTGGCCCTGTTGGATATGTGGTGCGACAGATTCTGATGATGAAGATCATGCTGCTTGCAACCTGTCAAGCCCCTGAGCAAGCTCGCGCAATCAACAAATTCAGTTCATGAACTGACACACTCAATCAGTGAACTGATAAACTGAAAAGGCTTATCAAGTTACTATTTAGGTCACTATTTAGTTTCGTTTTATTGTGAAAGATTGTCAAAGCATTTAATGCTTTTTGTCTTATTAGGCATAGACTTGTCTTTTTATGTTTTATTTCACAAGACATGTAAAATTAGCTAAGTTTGCTTTTGCTTTTCCCTGTTCAGATAATTATCTATCTGTAATGATGTACTGATCAATCACGTTCCTACTCACGTGATCTGTTTGTAAGCTGATCTTCTCCTCCTATATATGAGGAACTCTACTCTTGTAAAAAACCAGACTTGGAAAAGAGAGAACTTTCAATATATAACTTTGTGTGTTATCTAAAAATGACTCTCTAAACTCTCTCATCTTCTTCTTCAATATTAATCTAGGTGATGAATATCAGTCTGTAATTATCTAAGTATGCTCTGTGCTTGCCTCTAGGTTGAGGATCCTGCACATCAGAAAATGGATATTGGTCCTTTTGGCTTAATGGTCCTTGTATTGTCTGTGGACAGTCAGGTCAGTGAGTACCCTGTTTAGGCCATGGGAGTGCCGCTGTGTGGGGAAAACTCTAAGACTGTATGTTAGAAGGTGCAAGGTACCGGCCACCCCCGCTATATTTATATATTATATATATAAATATATTTATATATTATATAATAAATATATACTAATATATAATATATAATACATATAATACATATAATAATATTATATATATAATAATATATATTATATATTTATAATATATAATATATTATATATAATATATAATACATATATATATAATATCATTAATATAATATATAATGATAATATATTATTTTTGGAAAAGAGGGTATTTTTGGAATGTAGTTTGTGCATATGAGGGCTTTTGTGGAATAAATTTTTTACAATGGAATGGAATGGGCATTCCATTGGTTTTTTGATGGAATATCCATTCCACCAAAATGGTGGAATCACCATTCCAATGGAATGCTCATTCCATTGAATTTTAACCAACCAAACATATGGAATAAATTCCATTCCTTTCCATTCCTTTCCATTCCAACCAACCAAACACCACCTAAAAAGAGAATAAATAAAAAACAAATCACTATCTCCTGTACCTGAAAAAAATAATATGAACAATAAAACTCAATTGATAATGTTTCTTGAATTGCTCGTACAATATTCTTTCTTTTGTTTATTTTGAATTTTTTGTCGGTGCTGGGCTACATCAAAGGTGCTGGGCTACATCAAATAAGTATATTATGGTTCATATGTTTCATATGCTGTGCCTTTGTTTAATAAAATTCAGCTGTTAAAAAAAAAAATGTTTCATATGGTTCATGTGATATAGGTTTTGTGATAAAATAATTATATATAGTAGGACGGCATTTCACATCATTGTACGTATGCCTAGAATCAAGGAACTTAATATCGGTATCGGCATCAATGTCGGGCTTCTAAATTTACGGATATTTCGGGGATATTATCGATATCGGTGGATATTCTGTCAAAAATTAAAAAAAAATGATGGATATTTACATTTAAAGTTAGATTTTTTTTGTGAAATTTTAGGGCAAGCTTAAACAAGTAATTATACATCAAATAAACATATTTCAACGACAAATTAGCATAGTTATGACTTATGAGTTTATTATAAATTATTAGCATAGTCTGTATATAATTTTTAAAATTGAGTATTTAATAGAATAATATTTTGTTTCACTTTTACAATATTATATACAATATAAAGAGATTAAATATTTAATAAACAAAATTATCATTAAAATATATATAGTAATAGTTCCACACTTCCAAGATTCTATCATAAATCATAATTCATACATAATAATACATTGCGTGTCTGAAATTTAAAACCAAAATGAATTCCTTGCTGGTTCAAATATATAAGATACATTTCTATCTTGATTCTAACAATAAATTTCCCAAGAAAACGTGCTTGCATAGTTTTCAATGTAGTTATTAATATGTCACACGTATGTTGCTTGATCTCTTCCAACTAATCCATAAATTGGGTAGTTTGGATTTATCCAACTTGGTGGATATTGTTGATCTACATGCATAGGTATTGCATATGGTATTTGTGGAGAAGGATAATCAAATATATTGCAGCCACCATAACTACCATAATATGGTACATGAGAACCTGACATTATCTGCGAATCACCCAAAAAACTATGTTCTGTGTTTATATTCATTGAGCAAAGAGTCATATTCAAAGAATCTTCATCATTTTGACTTGTTCCTCCATGCTGTCTACCACGAGTTTGATCAAAATTACATGCATGAGCATCCCAACCCGCCGCACTAGCATTCCAACATGTTGCACCAGCATCCCAACCTCCAGCACGAACATCCCAACTTGTTGCACCAGTATTCTAACCTCCTGCACCAAAATCCCAACCTCTTGCCTCATCCCCACCATCCCCATCATCTCTATCATCTTTTCCTCCACTATTTACATCAGAGGTATGTTGGTCATCGGAAGAGTTGGTAACAATAACTCCACGATCTACACCAACTTTTTCTCTAAACACTTGTTCAACATTTATTCCCATTTCTTGAGCATGCGAAGCAATATGTGAATCAGAATTTCCCTCGTCATCATCCAAAGAGGCAGGTCTAACCCAGTTAAAAATATGATTCTCATTATCGTCTCCTGCTTCAGCATCTACTTAAAGTAGATCCATAAAATCAGTTTCATTTACTTTATCTTTTTCAACTGCCATATCCCTAAGCTTCAACTTCATATTATAATAACAATTGTTGACGGTGATTTTTGGTGGTCACCGTGTCAATGATTTACTTGTGAATTATTATGATTTATGAACTAGGACGATTAAAACCAAAAGAAATAACTAGAAATAACAATCAATTACGTGGTAAAACTCCAAGAATTGGAGAAACATCCACGGTTTGTTGCCTGAACAACAAAGCCAAATTCACTATGAAGAATGATTACAAGAATGCTGCGCTACAATCTCTCTCAAGCTATTTCTCTTGTGTCCCCCCTTTTTACATAAAGAAGGGGTATTTATACATGTTTAATTAGGGTTTGGTATATGGTGCCCTACTTGTGTGTTCTAATCCTAAATGGATTCGGATTCGGATTCTCTTTCTTTTGTATATTTCCTGATTTGATTGAATCCAAGTCTGATTCTGATTCTTCCTCCTTTACTTACGGAAAATCTACCTGTTTCCTTATTTGAACTCTGCAGTCACTGTTACTTATCATGGAGTTGTTTGTCGCTGATTACGCCCTGAGTTTTGAATATAGACGCTGATGACTATCTGTTTTTATTGATTACCGACTACGCTGAGTATTTGCCCGAGTAAGATTTATTGCCCAAGCAACTTATCTTTGCTGGTGGTCGGGCAGCCTCCTCTTTTCCCGAACAGGTTTTCATGGGGGAATTCTTGCTCCGTTAGTTGACTTTCCTTTACCCCTGCTTACGTGGCTTTATATAGTGATGACGTGTCTACCACGACTATTTTTGCCTATAACAATACCCCCTTAAATATTTGTGCCGATCTTGCTGAGTCAGTTCTTCTTGGGTCAAATATTTAACCTCATACTCATTTACAACTAGTCCCCGTTTGTCTTTTTCTGTATTAATGTATCCTCGTTTGCTTCAAAACTCTTTAAATGACGTGTCTTAATTATGACCGCACGCATTCGATTTATCAATCATTTCAGAAATCTCTTGAGGGTGACGTTTCTGCTCACTGGCGGCTCAATGTGCTCTTCGGTTGCCACTTGTCCTTTTTTGTTTGGCTGTGGCATGATGGCGGTGTGATGTGTTTATGAGACATGACCTTTCTGTTCGCTTGCGTGCAGATTACGTCATCACCCACGCTCATCTGTTTTCCCGCTTCTTTGTGTTTCTCCTAGGGTTTCGTTTTTTTTTTTTTTTTTTTTTTTTTTTTTTTTTTTTTTTTTTTTTAAATCAATGCGTTGCCTATATAACTGGCTGTGGTGGTGCTTCTTTCTCTTTTTTATTTCGTTTCCTGCAATCTTCTCATATTCTCTGAAGAACTTGCTTGCATCTCTTGTTTTACTGGGTTCATCTACTGCAACCTCATCTTCATCTGCTTCAACCGCACCTCCTGTCTCATTGTGTTCTTCTGCTTTAACCCCCAGGCCTTCTCTTGGGGATTTTCTGCAGTTTCCATCGTCTCCAGTTTTCACTATATCGAGGTTAGTTCTCATGGATTCTGCAACTAGGTACCGTCTTTATACTGTTGGTATGATTGCTATTGAGCAACATGATGCACACACTGCATCTATAGTCCACAATTTATTGAAACCACCTCTCTTTGATCAGCCGCATTTCATTGACGCTGACGTTTCTGCAGTTTACCGTGAAAGTTCTATTCCTCCCGAGGCTCCACCTCCCGCTGAAGTTCATTCTATTTCCTCGGACTCATCGCCTCCCGACTATCAGCCTGCAGATTGGTCGGATTCTTCTTCCTCTACAGCTGACACTCGGCCTTGGAGACAACCGGGAAAAAAGATGAGCACTCGCAAAGTTTACAAGGACTCTCACTCGCTGGAGAGCCGAGTTGGGAGCCAGAGGATTGTCGAGAATGATGTTGAGGAAGAGCATAGGGCTGCTCGCATTCCATTCTCTCCCGAACGCATATGCGCTTACGATGTCGAGCCAAATGTGGTCGGCCCTGAAGAGGTAAGCAGGTATATGCGGCGGTTCGATCTGGATGGCGACGTGATTTCGCTGATCCCTGCTGAAGGTCGAGCTGCCTGGAACCCTCCACCTGGCCACGTGGCGATCTACGGGGCGATGCTCACCTGCGGTGTCACTCTTCCTCTCCAGCCATTTATCACTTGGTTTTTGGCTAAGGCCCGAATTGCCCCGGCTCAGCTAACTCCAAACAGCTATCGGATTTTGATGTGCATGTGGCACATGTGGCACATGTGGCACAGGATGAAGCGGCCACCCCCCACTCCTCGCGAAATCCGACACTTCTACTCCCTGAGGCCCGTGGGAAAGTCTGGGGTCTATTTTCTTCAATCGACTCAGCCCGAGTTCTGGATCCCAAAAGATGTTGTGGTCAAGGGCGAGATCGAGCCGACCACCGATGAGAAGATGAAGGGATTTGTTTGGGGCTTCCCCACCTCAAACAAATTTTGGAAGAACAGCTGGTTCTTTGTGGGTCGACGTTGGGGCCAATCAATCAGTTTTGATCTGGATGGCACCCAGATGACCTGCAGGGTTCCTCGGTACTTCTGTTCGCCCCAATGGAACCATGTAACTTCCGCCTTCACCGACGAGGAGCTGAAGACTTTGGCTCGGGCTGCCGTCCGCCCTTTGGAGAAAAGGGGTAAACCCTATCTGTACAATGAGGGGAAAATGATTACAACTCGCCTCTTTCCTCAGATTTCTGCACGCCGCAGACGCCGTAAGTTGCGTTATATCTTTTATTCTGTCTTTTATTCTTTCATTTGTCTTTGTATTAGTTTACTGACTCGGGCTCCCTTCTCTTTTTCTTTTTGAAGTATATGATGTGGACGTGGTCTGCGATGCTCTGGCACGCCGAATGAAAGGAGTCGTGGAGGCTAGCAGGAAAGAGGCTCTTCACCAGCGAGACGCTGGAATAGCTCCTCCCGATGATAAGTCTGAAGGGAGCGCTCCCGAGGATCTTCCCGAGGATGATGATGAAGAGGGGGTGCCCGAGTATATGCCTGAAGGGATCCATGGTCAAGAAACGACCGCATGTTCAAAAGAGACCACGGCTGATCCGGAAGGCTTTGGACTAAGTAGGACCGAAGCTGATCTGGACAGCCGAAAGGATCCTTCAAAAGGGAAAGAGAAAGTGGGGCACCCCTCTGATTCCGATCAAGCAACTCTTGCTGGTGGAGTCAACTCTCCCATTTCCGCCGCTGTGAATACACCTTACGTTGCTCCTCGAGATGTTGAAACAGTTGAGCAACACTCGGGTGTGGTAACTCAAGGGATTCTGGCTTCTGCTGTTCCTTCTGCTCCTGAGGGCAACAGTGCTGAGGCGAGGCAGCTTGGAAAGAGAAAAGCCTCGTTTTCTTCTGGCCGAGCTGCCCATAAAATTTCCCGAGTAGTTGCCTATGTCGATTCGTCTTCAGGAGACGAGGGGGAGGGTAATGTTAGGAAAAACGTGGGCATCTCTCCTCTGATGGTCCAGACAAAGGGTGATGTGAGAGGTTCAACTGCTATTCCTCGGGCAGCCTCGTCGGTCGAGCTTCCTGAAACCGATGCTGGTGGTTCGGGTTCCTCGCCCCATATTGATGATCCTGCCCCTGAATCCATGTTGATGGCCATGGCTTCTGGCTGAGCCTATATTGGGGAGGATCGTTGGAGCCACCTCAGGACCGGGACCGTGTCTGACCGACTCTGCAATTTTTTTAACAGTGCCTCTTACGTAAGTAGTGCCTTAGTTACATGCGGTATTTCATATTCCTTTCTCGCTTTTCGTTATTTTTTATTTACTGTTGACTTGCTGCAGATGGTGGCTGAGATGTCTAGGGCTTGTCAAGCTGGTGAAGCCCAGGCAGAAAGAATAAAATGGCTAGAAGCCCAGCTGAAGGAGAATGAGGACCGCTGTTCTCGGGCTGAGCTGGCTAGCCGAGAGGGGGCTAAGTCGAGTCAGGGGCTTTTAGATCAATGCCTGGCTCGGCAACTGGAGGCTGAACAGCGAGCATCTTCCGTTGCTGAGGAGGTCCAAATTTTGAAGGATCAGCTATCATCCGCTCAGGGCGCTTTGCTCCAGGCTGAGCAGTCCGCTGAAGACGCCAAGTCTGCTTACCAACGCCGAATCGAAGACTTGGAGCGTCAGGCCTTGACAGTTAGGTCCCTATCGAAGGAAGCTAGGCTGGAGCTTGAATTACAAAGTGTTGATCGATTTAAGAGGTCTCCTGCCTATGATGCTTTGCTTCTGTGCGAGTTCCAGCGAGGAATGGTCTCGGCTGGGGAATTTTTCAAGCAGAAGAATAGGGCAACTGATCGGGCCAGGGCCAACTGGAGCTTATCAATCAAAAAGCATGTGGATACCTCTCTGGAATCTTTTCGGGTTCAGATGAGGGAGTGGCGAGCGTATTGCAGAAGTAAGGGTAAAGCGCCACATCTCATGCATCTCGAGGTTCCTTCCACTGACTCCTTCTCCACTTTTTATGCCTGTGAAAAGGCGGG
Organism: Acer campestre; assembly: GCA_954870605.1. Lineage (NCBI taxonomy): Eukaryota > Viridiplantae > Streptophyta > Magnoliopsida > Sapindales > Sapindaceae > Acer > Acer campestre. Next base: position 20,463,287 of record OX940804.1, read on the forward strand.
GATCGACAACGAGACACCAGATTTGGGACCCGTCCCCGGGGTTGATTATTCCGACTGGATGGTCGATGAGGAGGAGGATGTCATTGTTTGGCCCTCGGACGACAGCCTGCTGAGTGAGTACGTGATGGAGCCCGATCCAGACGTTGGCGGAAGCAGCTCCCGACCCCCAGCGCCACCTTCCTGAGTTCTCAAGCCTCTTTTGTAACGGTGTAACCAGTTGTAACTATATTTGCATAACTATACATGTATATTTGTATTCTTTTCTCATGTATAGACGGATTTTTTTTTTTATATATAAGCGGATTTTTTCTCAAGAGAGTTTTCGGCGAACGCGCGAATGTCTGAATGGGACAATCTAAATTCATTTACTTGAAATTCTTCGAACTCGTGGGTCCTTAGGGATTTTAATCCTTCGGGAATCCCTATCTTTACCTTGACCAGGTGCCTTATTTTCTGGCATTTTAGTCGGGTAAACCGAGTATCTTATTTAACCGGTGACTAGTTTTGGCCGAGTATCTCATGTAACTGGCCTTTTAATCAATTTGAACCGCGTATCTTATTTAACTGGTAGTTAACTTTGGCCGAGTATCTCATGTAACTGGCCCTTACAACAATTTTAAACCGCGTATCTTATTTAACTGGTAGTTGGCTTTGGCCGAGTATCTCATGTAACTGGCCTTTATTGTTGATTTTCCTTTACCTCAACGTTACGCCGAGGCTCGCCACGACCATACGTCAAGGTCCTTGCACAAGTTACTTAGGACGTCTCCCGGTTTTGTCTGTGCAAGGTTTCGCTGAATCGTTGGGGTATATTGCACCGACCAACACGGCTGCTCATCTCACTAGCTTTCTAGCGGCGCTCCGAGCAGTTTTCCAGTTTGTTCTGGTGCCTCGGTTTTGCCTTTTGCTAAGGGTTACGTTCTTATCGCTTTAACTAGGCGGGCATGCTACTATAGCTTTTCCGCCCTTCGGGCACCACTCGTCCGCTCTTTCGCGGGTTTATGGCGTCCGAATTATCTGGTGTTTATTCGACCAACTTTTGGTGGGCCGCTTTAGAAATTTTGCTTATGGATAATCAATTCCGCTGAATACTCCGTACTAGCAACTGAACTTTATTGAATGATCAATATGAATTTCATTAGATGGACATGATTATGAAACTAAAAAAAAAATAAACTTGAAATAAAGGTGGAAACTGAAAAATGAGCTAAAGCAGAATAAGTTAAATTATAAAGATGTGGTTGGATCCCTCATGGATAGAAGATCTTCAAATATTGTGCGTTGCATGGTCGGGGTACTAGACTACCCTCTGGTCGGGCTATCATGTATGCCCCGTGTCCTACAACCCCTTTGATGATGTATGGCCCTTCCCATTTGTCGGCAAGAGATCCCGAAGATTTATTTTTGGTGTTTGGGGATACTCTTCTTAGCACTAAGTCTCCGAGTTGGAATCTCCGTTCCCGAACATGAGAATTGTAGTACCTCGCAGCCCTTTGCTGGTACGCGGAATTTCTGACCTGTGCTGTATCTCTGATTTCCTCAAGTTCGTCTAAGTTCTGCTGCAGCATATTCATATTGTGTTCGGGACTGTATAACTGTATCATGGGGGATGTAAAAGTTGTCTCTGCTGGGATGACAGCTTCTGCTCCAAATGCCAGCGCAAAAGGAGTCTCCCCCGTGGATGACCTCATCGTTGTTCGGTATGCCCACAACACCTCGGGCAATTTGTCCGCCCAACCACCTTTCTTTGCCTCTAGTTTTGCTTTCAGTGTGTGCTTGATCACTTTATTCACAGCTTCTGTCTGGCCATTGGTTTGAGGATGAGCAGGTGATGCGTAATAGTTCATGATCTTGAATTCTTCACACATCTTTCTGAACTTCTTGTTGTCGAACTGGGTTCCATTGTCTGTTATAATGACACTCGGAATCCCGAACCTATATATGATGTTCTTCTTGACAAAGCTGGTGGTGTTTGCCTCCGTGATATGTACTAGTGCTTCCGCTTCCGCCCATTTGGTGAAATAATCCACTGCCACAATGGCATGTTTCGCCCCTTCCTTTGTTCCTGCGGGCATTGGTCCTATTAGGTCGAGCCCCCACATGGCGAAGGGCCACGGTGAAGTTAAACTTCTGAGTAACTCCGGGGGTTGCCGAATGTCGTTTGCTATTCTTTGGCATGTTTCACAGCTTTCCGCGAATCGCTGAGCCTCTGTGAACAGGGTCGGCCAATAGAATCCTTGCCTAAGTACCTTGTGTGCTAGGCTTTTACCCCCGGTGTGGTTCCCACATACCCCACTGTGGACACTTTTTAGGATCTTTCCGGTTTCTTCGCCAGCCACACATCTTTGCAATACCTTGGAGAATCCTCTCCTGTATAATTCCCCCCTTAGGATTGTGTATCGAGTTGACCTGTATCTGATGCGTTTTGCTTCCACTGCATCCTCCGGTAGGATGTTTTCTTCCAAGTACTTCCTGAGTTTGTAGGTCCAGTCGCTTGGGCTTGGTCGGATCTCTGCTACCATGATTTCCTCTGATTCTCCTGTACTTGGTTTAGCCAGATGTGCCACTGGTATTGCTTTGGATCTGATGCTTGTGGTGGCTGAAGCTAATTTGGACAAAGCATCTGCTTTCTCGTTCTCTTCCCGAGGGATCTGAGAGATTTTGTATACTTTGAACTTTCTAAGTAGCCTTTTTGCAATGTCCAAATAAACTATCATGTGCTCTTCCCTTGCCTGGTATTCGTCCAGCACTTGATTAACCACGACTTGTGAATCGCTGTAAATTTCCAGCTCATCTGCCCCTAATGCTATGCAGACCCTTAGGCCGGCCAACAAGGCTTCATACTCTGCTTGATTGTTGGTTGCTTTGAAATCGAACCTCATGGCACACTCCACTGTATCTCCCTTGGGGGTTGTTATGACTATTCCTGCCCCGCTGCCGTGTGTGTTCGATGACCCGTCTACATGCAATTTCCATTGAAGTTTTTCAGTCCGTTCATCCTCCATTGTCCTCCTTACCTCGGCATTAGGCTCGGTGAATTCTGCTATAAAGTCTGATACTGCCTGCCCTTTAACTGCCGCTTTAGGTGTGTATTTGATGTCGTATTCGCTCAGTTCCACAGCCCATTTGGTCAATCTTCCCGATACCTCCGGCTTTTGAAGAATTAGTTTTAATGGGCAGTCAGTGTATACCTCTATTGTATGCGCTTGGAAATATGGCCTCAGTTTCCTGGCCGATGTGATTAGTGCTAGTGCTATTTTTTCTGCTGGAGAATACCTGGTTTCTGCTGGTAACAATGCCTTGCTTGTGTAGTACACTGGCTTTTGTACCCCCTCCTCTAACCGGATTAATACCGAACTTGTCGCCACCTCCGTGACCGACAAGTACAAGTACAATGTTTCTCTTACCACCGGTTTTGAGAGGATGGGTGCTCTCCCTAAATATTCTTTCAACTTCTGAAAAGCTTCTTCACATTCTGCACTCCATTCGAGCCCTTTTCCCTTTTTTATTGCCCTGAAGAATGGGGCGCACTTGTCTGTTGACTTGGCAATGAACCGATTGAGCGACGCAAGACATCCCGTCAGCCTTTGTACATCTTTCAACGTCTTTGGTGAAGCCATTCCTTCTAGTGCTCTGATCTTCTCGGGATTCACCTTAATTCCTCTTTGGTGAACCTGAAAGCCTAGAAACCTCCCCGAGGGTACTCCAAACACGCATTTACTGGGATTAAGCTTCATCTTATATTTCCTCAGAACATCGAAGGTTTCATTCAGGTCCTCCGAATGTTTTTCTGCCGTAGTGCTCTTGGTCAGCATGTCATCCGCATAGACTTCCATGTTTCTCCCAATCTGCCGAGCAAACATCCGGTTCACCAACCTTTGGTATATTGCTCCAGCATTTTTTAATCCAAAAGGCATCACTTTGTAGCAATACAACCCTTGATCCGTGGTGAAAGATGTTTTTTCTTCGTCTGCTTTGTTCATCCAAATCTGATTGTATCCCGAGTAGGCATCCATGAAGCTTAGCAGTTCGTATCCTGCCGTTGCATCTACCAACTGGTCAATTCTTGGTAGTGGAAAACTGTCTTTCGGGCAAGCCTTGTTCAAGTCAGTGAAATCTACACACATCCTCCATTGGTTGTTCTTTTTCTTGACCAATACTACGTTGGCTACCCACTCCGGGTACTTGACCTCCCTTATCGATCCTGCGGAAAGTAACTTATCTACCTCTTTCTTAATTGCAACGCTTCTCTCTGGATTGAACAACCTTCTCTTTTGTACCACTGGTCGGGACTCGGGGTTGATGGAAAGACAATGTGATATCACCTTTGGGTCTACTCCCAGCATATCCTCGTGACCCCAAGCAAAAACATCCTCGTAACTTCTTAGCAATGTGACCAGTTGGGTTTTGACATGCCCACTTAAGCTTGCCCCTATCTTCAATGTCTTACTCGGGTCCGTCGGATTCAGGACCATTTCTTCGGTTAACTCATCCTTTCTGACTTCAGGTTCTTCTCTGGGATCTAATTCAAACTCTTTTGGCACCTCTGCCTGTTCTTCCGGTTCTTCTACCTTTTGTTGGGCCGTTACCTCGTACACTTGGTGTACTTCCCTATCTTTGTATACTGACAAGTTTGCTCTTCGGGCCATCTCTTGTGACCCCTTAACTACTCCTACCCCATATTCTGTCGGGAACTTCATCATGAGAGCATAAGTTGCTGTCACTGCTTTGGTTTTATTCAAAAATGGCCGGCCTAATAAAGCGTTGTACGGCCAGTTTTCCGTATCCACCACCACAAAGTCGAGCAGCACAGTCTTTTGGCAAGGGGTTGTCCCAATCTTCACGGGTAATTTCACGGTTCCTAGCGACCTTACCTCGACTCCTCCAAATCCTCTAAGGGGCATGGGAAACGGCTGTAGGTCTTTCCTGTCTAACCTCAGCTGGTCATATACTTCTGCACTTAGAATGTCCGCTGAACTCCCATTGTCAATCAAAATTTGGTGAACCTCTCGATGACCGATCCGCGCTCCAATTACTAATGCGTCATTTGGCTTAACATCTACTCCGTGTGAGTCAGCTTCTGTGAATATGATCGGGTCCCATCCCTCTTTGATTCTTTTCAGGTCGGGTTCAACGGAATTAACATCTAGGTCTCTCCGCGCCTCCATGGCCTCCCAGATTTCCTGGGTCCTTTCCCTGTTACTCTTGCCAGTTGCCGGTCCGCCAAAGATGGTGTTAATTGCTCCTTCATCCTCAGCTTTCTTCGGACTGAACTTTCTTGCTCTTCCGTCCTGCCGGCTATCCTTCTGTCCATTCGTCCTGTCTACCTGTTTGAGGACAATGTCTTTCAGGTGTCCTTCCCTGATAAGGGTTTCGATGTGATCTCTTAATTGGAAACACTTGGACTTCTCATGCCCATTCTCCTTATGGAAACGGCAGTATTTGGTGGTGTCCCTCCGAGCATATGTTGACTGCCTAGGCGGTTCTTTTGACATGTTCTTCTCCTCCAAGATTGCCAAGATTTCACCTTGATCTTTCTTCAGTGGGGTGTAATTTGTATATCTGCCCTGGAACTTCTGCCGCGGTTGATCGGTTTTCGGGTCGTATGCTCGCCGCCCATCTCGACCATCCCGTGCTTTGTTCTTCTGTTTGTCTGTTTTGGTGTCGGGCGCCTTGGTTTGGTCTTTGGTTTTGGACCCTTCCGGACGACCTCCGTGCACGAAGTAACCTCCTGTGGCAATTTCTTCCTCTTCAGCCAGGGCGTACCCCCCTGCCATGTCCATCATATCAGCGTAACTGGTTAGTCGGGCTCTTCTGAGGTCAAATGACAATTGGCCATTCTGAAGGTTGTTGATGAACGCAGCAATTATTGCTTCGTCATTTGCACTCCCAATCTCGGACACTTCCTGACCAAATCTCCCCAGATATTTCTTTAGCGACTCATCCTTTCCCTGTCTGAGTTGGGATAAGTGAGCTACCGATTTTTTCCTATGCACATTCCCGAGGAACTGCCTTGAGAAAGCTTTGCTCAGCTCACCAAAGCTGCTTATGCTTGCTGCTGGTAATCTACCAAACCACCGGGAGCCTAGATCCCCAAGGGTCTGAGGAAAATTCAAACATAGCAGTGCGTCATTGTTGACATATTGTGCCATAGCGCTCCTATATCTCCGGACGTGTTCTTTTGGATCGGTATCTTTCTTCAACAACTCCACGTGTGGCATCCTGAATCTCTCCGGGAAAGGTGTTCTTAGGACCCCACTAGTGAAAGGGCTTCCGGATTCATCATCCGACAGCTCATTACGCCCATATCGCCTGACTAAAGCATCCATTTGTCGACGATTGTTCTGAACCTCCCGGGTTAGACTCTGTATGAGTATATCTCTGTCTCCTTTTGGTTCCCCTATCGCATTGAAATTTTGACTTATGGTCAACTTTTGATCCCTTTCCTCCTGATTAAACTCTCTGCGATCTCGGTTTAGGCCGTGCAGCCGTACTGTGCCCCTTTGGCGCTTGCGATGATGATTCTGCTCACTTCCTTCCGAGGATGAAGACCGGTCTCTCGGTGACTGCGCCTCCTGGGGTGATCCCGATTTGTAACTATCCGATCTTGATCGTAACCCCTGTCAGAATCGTTCCCCTCTCTATGCTCCCTCCTCCTCCTATTCACCCTTTCGGATAATATCTCTGGCCTGCCTATAGGATCTCGTCTCGCTTTTAGGGGTGCATCAGGCGTTGGTATCACCACTGCAGAACGCAGTCTCACAGCCTGCTGGTTTGGGGCGGACAGACTGTGAGGCGACATCAAACCTCCCATGGTGGAAAGGTCAATTCCTTGCTTTGCTGCGTCTGATATAAGTTGCTGCAGGAAAGCATGAAATCGTTGCGCGATTTCTTCATTAGTTGTGGGGAAACGTTGAATACCAGCTAAGGCGGCTGACTGGTCTGCCGTCGTTATGGTGGCATCCGCTGTATTGAGCGTGGTGTCATCCTCCAACTCGTTACTTGGCATACCTTGACTGTACCTGGAATCGCTACCATCTCCTTCACCAGCCATTGTTGTCACAAATTTCTGGGTATCCCCTCCTTCTAGCGCCAATTGTTGACGGTGATTTTTGGTGGTCACCGTGTCAATGATTTACTTGTGAATTATTATGATTTATGAACTAGGACGATTAAAACCAAAAGAAATAACTAGAAATAACAATCAATTACGTGGTAAAACTCCAAGAATTGGAGAAACATCCACGGTTTGTTGCCTGAACAACAAAGCCAAATTCACTATGAAGAATGATTACAAGAATGCTGCGCTACAATCTCTCTCAAGCTATTTCTCTCGTGTCCCCCCTTTTTACGTAAAGAAGGGGTATTTATACATGTTTAATTAGGGTTTGGTATGTGGTGCCCTACTTGTGTGTTCTAATCCTAAACGGATTCGGATTCTCTTTCTTTTGTATATTTCCTGATTTGATTGAATCCAAGTCTAATTCTGATTCTTCCTCCTTTACTTACGGAAAATCTACCTGTTTCCTTATTTGAACTCTGTAGTCACTGTTACTTATCATGGAGTTGCTTGTCGCTGATTACACCCTGAGTTTTGAATATAGACGCTGATGACTATCTGTTTTTATTGATTCCCGACTACGCCAAGTATTTGCCCGAGTAAGATTTATTGCCCGAGCAACTTATCTTTGCTGGTGGTCGGGCAGCCTCCTCTTTTCCCGAACAGGTTTTCATGGGGGAATTCTTGCTCCGTTAGTTGACTTTCCTTTACCCCTGCTTACGTGGCTTTATATAGTGATGACGTGTCTACCACGACTATTTTTGCCTATAACAACAATAAACAAGTTGTTCAAGCTTAAAATAGGCAAGACGGTTCCTTTGTTTTGTATGGATTAAAGCAAATATGGACCAATTTCTTTCACATGCAGAAGATAATGATGTTTGTGATATTATGCGAACTGCTATTGCACTCAATGATGGAACACAGTTTCCATACATTACCCATCAATCAGCTGTAATAACAATTATTAATTATTATAAGTATGAATATTATTTCAATGATATTCTTATTTATTATTAATATGTAAATTTTTGTAATAAAATGTATATACCTGGTTGCATTTTGCTTCTAGCTGCAATGGCTGCTCGTTCACCAAAAATTTTCCTTCCATTCTTAAAGTATGTGAGCTACATTCATGAGATCAGTATGTATATAATATATATTAATATGGGTATATGACACAATACTCACATGCAAAGAATTAATAATGCTGGATTTATAAAATTGGTTGTAAATTGTAACTTTTTACCTCATTTCCAAAATTAGCAATTCCTGCAGCTTCAGTGTCTAATTGTGCATAAACATTATGTACGGCTTTCAAAAGATCCGAATTATCCCAAATATTGTCTCTATATTGGTACTTTGGGTTCAAATAATAAGCTAGAATAATAATAATAATAATAAAAAGAATAATTTTAGTATAAATACTATACTAAATTTTAATTATGAATGACAAACAATCCAACATAAAATTTACCTGCAGCATGTAGTGGGTGATTGAGCATTTTATCCCATCGGTTTTGGTTTAATGTTTAGAACCCATTTACTCCCTCTTTGTTGTTTTACTGTATCTTTCATTACACGCATTAACTCATACACGATAGGCATAGTGGGTACAACTTATGTATCCAATTATACATATTTTACACGTCCACTCTTTGGTTCTTTATCCAATTTTACTTCAAGTCCTCAATAATTTTACTATTGACTATTATGTTGGAAATTTTTATAAATTTGTTAATGCTTCTTCTAAAATAATTTTCAGGCTAAATTATTTTAACAATAATTTAATTGTTTAGGATTAAAAAAATTATTTTAATAATATGCAAAATATCCCTAGACTTTCGGGGTAAAATTCATGAAATTTCAGGAATTTCTGGATATTTCGGGAATATCGGGAGATTTTTACGGATATTTCGAAATCGGTCGAATATTCTGTAGGATATTGGATATTTGTCTGTTTCAATATCGGTCCCTCCAAAATACGGATATTTCGGTGGATATTTCGGTATATCTATCGATTTTAAGTACCCTGCCTAGAATAATGTGTATTGTGTAAAAATCTGCCACATATATAAGTTAATATTTCTTTGAAAACAATTAATTATATTATACGAAGGATAATGGTAAATATCTAACACTTTTGTCCATCATTTAAATCTAACTTAATGTGACAGCTAACGTAACACTTTTATGTCAACTGCTACATCACCACATCTTCATACTTTAATTTATTTTTATTTTTAGGGAAAATATCGTTTTAGTCCCTATGGTTTACTATATTATCCATTTTAGTCCCCGTCGTTCCAGTATTAACCCGTTAAGTCCTTCCGTTATGTTTTCCATTAAAAACAAACCATCTGACATGTTCAGAAGCCAAAATGACTTTTATGCCCCTTAAAATGTCTGAGGGACTTGCAAGGACAATTTTGCCCTCCAATGGTTGAAATGACCATACTGCCCTTTAAATTTAAATGATAATAAATATTTACATATTTAAAAATAACACCATCAAATTAATTAAAACTAATTAAAACTAATAAAAAATAAAATATTTTAAATCTCCACCATCCAAATCTTAGATGGATGGTGGGGATTTATTTATTTAAAAAATAAAAACAATTATATAAAGAAATGAGAAAAAAAATTCCTCACATATTCATCATCTTCATCGACCATCATCGAACTCACATCATCAACCATTATCGACCATCATCATCTTCATCTTCATCGACCATCTCAAAAATTCAGTCATTACATATTCATCACCATCGACCATCATCGACCATCACCATCATCATCATCATCTTCATCATCAGCCCACAACCAGACCACCACCCATCTCCAGTTCGATCGCGATCGATCGCGGCCACCAACCCAGTCCGTCTTCAACCTCATCAACAACCCAGTTCAAAAACAAACAAACAAACAGAGGTGGAGCGACGACGAACAGACACGGAGGTGGAGCGATTGATTTTGGTTTAGGTTTGATGAATTCGGTTTGATTTTGGTTTAGGTTTGATTGAATTCGGTTGCTGGGTTGTTTAGGTTTCGTGGGGAGTGAGAAGAAGATGGTCGATGATGATGATGTTGGTGATGGTCGATGATGATGGTTTTAGGGTTAGGGTTCCATTTGATGATGATGATGAATTGGGATGAATTTTTGTGTTTGGGGATATGAATACTGGGATGAATTTTTTTGTGTTTGGGGATATGAATTTTGATGAAGTCTGGATTCTGATGATGAACTAGGATGACTGTTTTGATTTTTTTTAAAAAAAAAATTTGGTGGAGATATTTTGGTGTGGTGTGTTTTTAGGTGGATGGTTTTTGGTGATTGTTGTTGAATGTTGATTTTTTTTTTTTTTTCAATTTTTGAACTTTAAAATTGATTGGGAAGGATTCTGGATTGAAATGAATGTGGATGATGTTGTTGAATGTGGATAGTTATGTGGCTGTGTGATTGGGGTTTAAATTTAATTTAGGGTTTGAGGGTGGTATGGATGGTGGGTGCGTGTGATGGTGGGGAAGAAGATGATCAGTTTTTTTTTTTTTTTTTTTTTTTTTTTTTTTTTTTTTTTTAATTTCTGTTTTTAAAGTTTATTTTTGAAAAAAAAAGTTTAATTCTCGGTTGGATTTTTTTTATTTTTTATTATTTAATTTAATTAAGTTTTAATTTTTTATTATTTAATTAATTTAATTTATTGATTTGAATGGATTTAATATATATAAATGAATTTTTTTTTTTCTATTTGGTGGAATCAAAAGTTAAATTTTTGTTATTTTTAAACTAATTAAATATTTATTATAGGGAAAATATTAGGAAGGGTATTAATATTTTTTAAAAAAAACCGTTTGTTTGTTTGTTTGTTTGTTTTTTTTTTTATCAAATTTTAATTTAAATGAAATTACAGTTTTGCCCTTCTTATACAACATTCTAGAAGGGGTAGGGATGATTTTACCATTTTACCCTCGCTCTATTAACTTCAGTTTCAAAATTCCTGACGGAATTGGACGGTAGGGATTAGAAGAGGAATTAATTGAAAACGTTTGGACTAAAGTGGTCAAAACTGGAACGACGGGGATTAAAATGGATAATATGGTAAACCATAGGGACTAAAACGATATTATCCCTTATTTTTATATTAAAATACTAGATTTAAGGAATACATATTATTATTATTTTTAATTCAACTCATTTGGTGTGATGATGTGGCAACTGATATGAGTGACAACTAATAAGGAAGTGTCATATCAGTTGCCACATCAAGTTGGATATAAATGATGGACAAAAGTGTTGGATATCTATCATTATCTATTATAGTAATAATTAAGATGATTAAATTTCTTTAAGCAATTCAAAGGATTTAGTAGCAGTCTAAAGGAATTTTTTGTTTGGAAAAGAAAAAGAAAACAAAATTTGAATAGAAAGAGATACAATCTATTATGAAATCAACAAAAATTATAATATCTTGAAACACTTTAAGAATCTTGAATATCTCACTACCAAAACGAGTTATAGAGAAGAACGTGATTCGTTAAGCATATATGTCTCAAGTACATTTTCTTATCTATAAATACATGAAATTTAAAATAAAACTCATTTGTTAGTTCATCAACATATATACGCATATATGGGTTTTGGTTGTTGGGACTGTTTGTCTCTAGAATTGGTGGATTTGGGTGGTAGATCTATCATTTGAGAGAAACATGGATAAAGAGGGAAGAGGGAAGAGGGAGGAGGGGGTGAAACTACACTCGGTCCATAGTATTCTAAAAGTTATGGAACTTAATGGGCTACCCCCATATTATATATATATATATATATGTAGATGAGCGTAAAGACCTCCTCAGTCCTCATACTAAACAAATATTGATATATTCCATTCAGGGACGGAACCATAAATTTAAGTTTGGAGGTGCTATGTATAAAAATAAAAATATCTAGAGGCAAAGTAAAAATGGTTTAAAATTACCTATCACAAAAGTCTCCAAAATATATTTCATTAATTAATTAATTTATATATATATATATATATATATATTATTTGGATGTCCAAAAAATAGGAAAGATGGACTAGTCCGGTAGCATAGCTACAAATTTTTGTTATTAATGTCAATAAAGATTTGGAAATAAAAGTCCAAGAAAAAGAATGCATCACTTATATACTTATATTTCACTTTATTATAACCATAAATAATTAAGATCCTAAGAAATGTGAGTTTTATTTAATAAATTTTATGTGTTTGAGATTTTATATTTAAATTTAGGAAGTTTAAATTATCTATATAATAGATAATTAATTATATATTTCAAAATTAGGATGCTCTATAGCCCGACCTCGTCTACCTATGTCCCCGCGTCTACCCGTAGGCTAAGGGGCCGTTTGTTTTTTTATCTAAAGTCTTATAAGACCTTAATTTATTAGACATATTGATAAGTCTTATAAATTAAGATACTATGATATGTTCGTTTTTTTCATTTTGGATGACTTATTACAAATATAAAATTGATTAGCTTGTGTTAGGGTTTCTTTAAATTTGAGAATTTTTGAAAAATTAATTTTTAGGATTTTACTATATGCGGATAAAATTATAAATGTTTGAATTGTTATAGGATATTTATGGAAATTTATTAAAAAAACTCTATTGAATCACTTTTTGAATAAGATAAAAGTCAAAATTTTTTACTTTTTCTAAAAGACATATATATCTTAAAATAAGATATAAGTTGGAAAAACAAACAAACTAATTTATCTTAATTTAAGATATAAGAGGCAATAAGTCTTATAGTGAAAAAAACAAACACCCCCTAAGTCTATAATAGGTAGGAAATAAATACAATGCAAAGTCCACGTAGAAATATATATACAATACCACAAGTCTTCGAAGAAAAATTAACCCCCATCGATGGAACTTGAATTAGAGAATTTAAAATTTTCTCCGAAAGTCCGAAACATCCAATTAATTAGCTAGTTAACCCATATGTCAATGTTGATGTTGATTTTAAACTCATCAATTGATTAAAATAATTAATTAATGTATATATAGCTAGTTAATTAAGATTTCGATAATGACATAAACGTGTGTGCGTGAGAGAGACTTCAATATCATTAAAGCACAAAGGACGTGTTTACTAATCAGTAATCAAACTTAGGAAAGAAAATTAATTATGCTTTTGAATCTGAATTGCTCCTCAATTTTTAATTATTATTATCTAATTCGTTGAAAGTTTACAATATAAAGATGTTAAGTATTAGTTACAGTGTTATAAGTGGTATAAAAAATAGTTTTTCATAATAAAAAATATATTTCAACATATTATATACACAAGTGTATTTTTGTAATCACATATATATCATTCTGATTCCTTAGTTGAAGTAAACACTAAAAAGGGAATAAATTTGATTCCATTTATAATTCCTAAATTGTTAGTAAACACTGAAATGAAATTTAGTAACTTAATTCCAATTCTCCTCCATTCCTTTTCCAGTGAAACTTGATTCTGATTCCCTTCATTCCCGATTAGTAAACACGCCAATGGTGTAGTGTAATAAAGTGAGAGTATTTTGGCAAAATTGGGTTATTTTTGTAACTTTATTCAGGAAAGGGCATTGTTGCAATTGCAACTTAAAATGGGGGTAATTTTGCTAAAATCTCATTTTTCTAATATAATTATATATATATATATATATATCACGGTATCTATCTATCCACCTATTTAGATCAGGTATTTTTTGAAGTTTTTTGCCATTGGTAGGATTCAAACCGTTGACAATACAATTATATGTTGATATTGATAATTTGGCACAAAATTGTTGTTAATCAGTACTGTACAACTTAATATATTATTCCAAAAATCAACTCAAATAATAAATTAAGTTATTCGTCTTTACCATATCAATCGTAAGAGGATGTGACAGATGATGCAATACTTACCATTGTCGATTATTTTTGGACAGTTAATATATTATTCCAAAAATCAACTCAAATAATAAATTAAGTTATTCGTCTTTACCATATCAATCGTAAAAGGATGTGACAGATGATGCAATACTTACCATTGTGGATTATTTTTGGACAGTTGTATTATTTCCTCCTAACAAATTTTCATGCTCTTTCAAGTAGTTATGTGATTATTGATTAAAATTGTATGTACATTCTAAATTTGTATATTTTTAAAAATTCAAATATTACCCTTAAATAAAATTATAAAAATAAATAATATAAAGAAAACTTTGTTTTCATGATTCCCCGGCCCCTTTGGCTTTTCTAGAATTATCATACACTTAACAAAGTGCCATGGTAAGGGTAAAAATAATCGAGACAAAATAATAAGGGTAAAAACAAAATAAGCATTATTGGTCCCCCACTTTATCTCTTGGCACCTTTTTTTGAACTAATGGGCCTAAATAACACTTTCGTGTGCTAACTTTGTTGGCATTTGAGTTTTATTACTACCAAAGTAATGAAATAGACCAAAATATCCTTACTTAATTTAACAGACCAAAGACTTGAAAAAATAAAAAAAGAAAAAAAGCGAGACTTAATAACTCTAAATTAAAAGCAAATTAAATCTCAACAAAAAGCTTGAAAAAAAAAAAAAAAAAAAAAAAAAACTCAAGACTTAATAAGTGAAACTTTTGTTCGTGTATAAGGGATGTTTCTGTTTGAAACACATTTTTAATGCTATTGAAACTCAAGTTATTAAGTTGATATTAGTTACAAAAACAAGTACCAATAGGTTTTAGATAATTTTTAAGTGTTGTTTTCAACTTTTTTTTGGGTTATATTTTAAGTTTTTTCATAACAAATTTGGAGACAGTGTCAAAGATTATTGGAAGTTAAGTAAAGAAAAGTTGTTAAATTTTTAAAAGTTTGAGGGTAAAATTGTACTTTTAACTCCTTCAATTAAAGTTAATGGAAAAAAATGTCTTCTTACATTTTTGTCTTGTTTGACTGTCAAAATATTGATTAGAGAGCTATCTGATGTAATTTAGAAAATGTAGGGACCACACGAGCAAAAAAACAAATGTAGTTAAACAAACTAATATTTCATAAAACAAAAGGGACTATATTGATAATCGCCATATTTAAAATTACATCTTGTGATTGTGGCTAGTATTTGTTTTGAAATACAATTTGTGTACTTAACTGCATCTTGTTGCATCATATATAGGGATGGACATTTTCCCAAAAATCCCTAAATCCCCAAATTCCCAAACCCCCAAACCCTAAGTATAAATACTATTGTATTGGAGTTTTTTTTTTTACATGCTATAAGTTTTAGTCAAACAACGTCAAACGGAAAAGCAGGGGAAAAATTAGGATTGGAAAAATGGGAAACTGGGAAAGGATGGGGTTCCCCCCAAACTCCTCCATCCCCATTTTCCCAAAATGGGGATATCGGGGAGCATGGGTGAAGGGGTTGGGAATGGGAATGGGGGACCAATATCCATCCCCATTTTCCCAATGCCCATCCCTAATCATACGTGTACTTAATTATACAAGTTTCAATGGTATCATAAAAAATAAAGTTCCTTGTCACTGTAATTAGTTTTTAAAGAAATCATATGATATAATAAATCATTAATCAATCAAATCAAAAAGTAATAAGAAAATCATTAACTCAATCATAACATTGTGCCTCATGATTTGAGAAAGCAACGAGAACTTAGAAATTAGGTTGAAAATTGTGTAACAAGTAACATTGAATTGCTCCTGTATATATTGAAGCAAGAAGTAACCGAAAACACAATCCTTTCTTCCGGCATTGGAAATACAATAGAAAGGAAAACTTAAACAGACTAGGAGATTTATGACACAACTGCTCTCCACATCTACAAACTTTTACTAATTAGACCTTTCTCTTGAAATTTGAAATTAGGGGTATGCCATTAGACCGACCCTTTCGCTCTTTTATTACATTATCACACTGTATAATGCTGCTGGATTGTATCAATGTCCAGCCCCTTCAACTTCACCACTGACTCCACATGACCCTTGAGTGTGTGAAGCTCGCGAAGCCTATAACCGAGAAACAAGAAAACGCTCCTGGTTAGTGTACAGGAATTACTTCGTATGGAAATGTTAAGAGTTCACGTGAAGGCTTTTTAAATGGTAATTTACCTTGCAACCTCTGCTCGTCTCTTGGCTTGCTCAGCAATCTCAGACAACTCTCGGTAGCTGCTCTTTTCAGGGAAGATATTATTAGTTTCTGCTGGTTGAAGCCCATGAAGGGTCCTTTGAGCAAGAGCCCATTGAGCTTCTCTCTCCTCTTTTCCGTAATCTTTCTTGGTGGTGAAGGCAGTCTGTTTCATAGGCAAAGAAGTAACAGTGTTGAGTGTATTCGTCCGACTCATTCTAGCATTGAAAAAGACTACGGTAGAGGATAGATATATACCTTGTTTTCAAGCATGTTGACCCAAGCCTTCCCACTTAAGATGTAACGGATGGCAAACTTCATTAGGTCGAGTGGGAGATAGAAGACAATACTGTATAGCCATATGACTCCGGCCCATCCCCAACCGATACCTTTAATTCTTGCGAAAGCCCAGTTGGCATACACAGCTATTACAGTGGCAACCTGAAACGACTCAAGTGTTTAACCATTTGGAAAAACCTGAATGTATGTATGTATCATGTCATGTATGTCTATGGTGCTTTGTTGAAAATGGTGTTACAAAACAAGAATGTTAAAATGCGCAAAAATTCTTACCAGCTGAGCAATAAGAAAGGCAATGAGTAGGAGAAATCCAGGGCGTTCAATAAAGGACCAGCTGCGCGATCTGGTCACAAAGATCAAAGCCTGGCTCACAATACTCACTTGTAGATACACAGCAGCCATCATTTCATTATCATTGTCTCTTATAGTTCTTAGATTAAATTTCTCCTGCATTAATGAGCACAGAAATTACAATCCGAACAAAGATCACAAGGCATTTTTCAATATATCATCAAATGTATGCACTGGAAAAAAGAAAACTTCATCTCTCTTACCGGGAAGAAATCGGTATCATGCACTATCCAGAAAAATATGACTGTCATCAAAGCCAGGTAACCTCCAAGCACGACTCCAGTAGCAAAAATCTCTTTCAGTTTCCAGCTATCAGGCAAGGGAGATGGCTTCACTCGATCTTTTGAGATTGTCATGATTGTGCCTAAGATATACAAGAGTTAATGGTCTCACTACTCCAAATGACTGGGCCTTGTAAGCACATAAAATAGAAGGAAGAATATGAACGCGCAAAAAACTCACCATCATTTAGAATGGCAATAATCAAAACCATGAACGGAGAAAAGTCAAACTTCCATATCAAAGCAATAAACAAGAAACCAAACTGCAAAATTAGAGAAAAAGAGAGAATCAGTCAACATGCATTTCTTTTCATATTTAATCATATTGTATAAATCCACCGGTATTTACTTACCACAATACGTATTGTGATTGAGACTGCATAGATCTGCAAAAATAACAGAAAAGCGAAAGAAAAAAAGTTAAACAAGTCATTTAAAGTGGAAACTAGAGATCATTATTTCGAAGAAACGAAGAAGAGTTGAACTACTGACAGTATAGTTCTTCATCCTCTGGAAAATAGCTCTGCTAGTCAGCACAGCACTGATAATAACACTCAGTCCAGGTTCGGTGAGAACAATGTCTGACGCGCCTCTTGCAGCATCTGTAGCATCAGCAACAGCAATACCAATATCTGCCTTCTTTAGAGCAGGGGCATCATTGACACCATCCCCTGTCATACCACAAATGTGCTTCCTCTCCTGCAACTTCCTTACAATTTCATATTTGTGCTCTGAAAAGGAACAAAAGAAATTATAAGTGACAATTTGTCCAATTTAAGTCAAATATATGAGTACTAAAACATTATTTTTTTCGTTTTAAAAGCACCCACCTGGGAACACCCCAGCAAACCCATCGGCCTTCTCAATAAGCTCTTCAATAGGAAGGGAAGCTATGTTTGCATCCTTGTCTTGACCAAGTAAAGTAGCAGAAGGGTACATGTTAGTTCCCATTCCAAGTCTCCGCCCAGTCTCCTTAGCAATGGCAAGTTGATCACCTGAACATTGTTGTTGTACAAGTAAGCATTAATTTAAGGAAACAAAAAACTGCTTTTGCGGGGCACGTAAATGAATAAACTGAATTACCAGTAATCATCTTGACATTCACTCCAAGATTGAGAGCCCTGCGAATGGTTTCAGCACTGTCGTGCCTTGGAGGATCAAAGAGTGATAGCAAACCAACAAATTGCCATGGACCACCGGCACTTTCTTTACTTTTCTCAGGAACTTCCTGCAAACATAATGGACATGGCACAATAAGAGAATGTTTACCATTTTAAAAAGTAAAACTAATGCAATAAATCAAAATTAGAAAATATAGATAATAACCTGTCTAGCCACACCCAATGATCGAAGCCCGCGTTCAGCAAACTTATCAATCATACCATGCGCTTTCCTTTTAAGATCCTCCCTGGCGTTGCAAAGATCCAATATCTGTTCAAAGAATTAAAATTGTTAAGAAAAGCGCATAACGAGTAACTTTTCCATTATGTTTTGTAATGTGGGTCAAACAGAATATCAAATAGCAAGGCTACCTGTTCTGGGGCACCTTTGCTTGCTCTGTGCCAGTTGCCATCAGAATCAATGTATGTCAAAGCAGTCCTCTTGTCCACAGGATTGAATGGCAAGAAATGCACCTCTCTAACATTAGCGCGTGCCTGCATAATGTACATATAGAGTTCATCTTAGCACTCATTCAACACTTTCTTTCCAAAAAAAAAAAAAAAAAACTGTGAATGTGAATGTGATAAGAATCGAACCTCCTTCGGGTCAGCAAGCGTTCCAACAATGGCAGCATCAATGGCATCTTGATTTTCAGTTCTAGAAGCCCTGGCTGCAAGTAGCATCACATGTTCTTTATCCACACCCTTTGCAAACACCTCAATCAAATTCTTGTCAACACTTAGCTTGTTAAGGGTTAAAGTCCCCGTCTTGTCACTGCATAAGACATCCATACCAGCCATTTCTTCAATGGCAGTCATACGCTTTGTGATGGCACCTTGCTGAGACAGCCTGTGAGAACCAATGGCCATTGTCACAGACAAAACAGTAGGCATAGCAATTGGAATGCCACCAATCAAGAGAACCAAGAGATTGTCAATTCCATCTCTATATCTGCGGCGCTGAATTGGATACATGACTACGATCTCAATTAACATTCCAATTGCGATGGAGCAGATACAGAAGTTCCCGATGGAAGTAAGCACCTTCTGAAAGTGCCCAACTTGATTGGTGCTGTCCACAAGATGTGCAGCCTTTCCAAAAAATGTATGAACACCAGTGGCTATAACCACAGCCTCAATTTCACCCTGTTTGCAAGTTGAACCAGAGAAAACTTCATCCCCTGGATTCCTGGTCACGGGGAGCGATTCTCCAGTGAGGGCAGATTGATCGATTTTTAAAGGATCACCCTCAAGAAGACGAGCATCAGCAGGGACGATGTCTCCCAACTTGATGCTAATGATGTCTCCTGGAACCAGAATTGCGGCATCTTGCTCCATCCATTTTCCATCCCTAAGCACCTATACATATGCCATCATGGAAAATGAGTAAGAAATTATATCATCACATGCATATTTATTCAATAGTATTCATGTGCATAATTAAATCATGTATGTCATAAATAGAAGCCTAGACACCAAGTATTAATCCATGATTAGCTAACTTTACTAAATACAGTATGTGGTAAGCAAGCTCATGGGAAATCTGATCTGTGGTATCATATAATTTTGCATGTAACTGAGGATACAAGATTACCTTAGTTTTTGGAGCGAGACCAGCCATAAGAGCTGCAGCAGCATTACCAGCATTGTTTTCTTCAATGAAACTGATGGTGGAGTTGATCACCAACAAGCAAACAATACCGACAAAGTCTTGCCAATCCGGGGGCTTCCCACCACCGTTAGCCAAAGCAATGGCCATGATTGCAGCAGCTTCCATGACCCATGACAGTGGGTTCCACATAAACCCCAAAAACTTGAGCAATTTGCTTTCCTGTGTTCATTTTATTGGATATTAAGCACAACCAACATCGGAGAATTTAATGAAAACAAAATGGTTTGATGTTATAAAGTAAAATAAAACACCTTTTTCTCTTCGAGCTTGTTGGGTCCGAAGATTTGAAGCCTGTTGGCTCCTTCGTCGGAGCTCAAACCCTCTTTGTTGCATTTCAGCTGCTCAAACACTTCGTCGATTGGGATACGCTCCTGTTCACATCATCATATTTTTGCTTGTTTTAGACGTTATTATGCACCCAATATCCACATAAATTTCAAAATTCCGATCTCGACCATGATCAATAGTCCAATAGTGAAATATGATTGATGAAATGTTTTCAAAATTTATTAAGAAAAAAAAAATGATAAGAGTTTTCCGGTAGCTGTTCTGTAATTGTACCGAAAGTAACAGTACAGAATATCAAACTTTCTCTGTTTAGTAATTTGTAAACAGAAATGAAATGAGTCAAGAAGAGTTGACTCGTGACTCGGAGAGCGAAACTCGGGGTCTAAGACAAGAAAGCGTTGACTAATGGCATGACAAGATCAAAAAGTGATTCGTGGCATGTAGGGACAACCGGCACTTACTCAACATGTGATTGGAGCGTGCAAGACACGCTCTCACAGCTCCCAAGACAAAAAAAAATGCGAAGCGGAGCGTGAAGTTGAATATAAAAGAAAAGGGGCAAAAAAGTAAAAACGAACAAGTTGGTGAATCCGAGAAATATATATAAATACATGATCAGATTCAGATAGACAGAGAGAGAGTTACTATAGAAAAAACAGTTAAAACAAAATGGCATTTTCTATCACAACAAAAGGCAAAAGTACCACGGAAAAAAAAAAATTAAGTACTTTAAAGTTTAAATTCCAAATAGAAAGAGAAATAGATCAAAATCGATTTTAATATTCACTGATAACTCTCTAGCTGTCGTTTCTTATCATCACATGCTTTTACTTTAGATCCATGTAACGGGTCTGTTTGGTTTCCGAGAAAAGGAAATGAAAAAGAAGATAGAAAACGTAGTTTTCAACATTGTATATGCATATTCATCGTATAAGAGTAAAACATATGGAGGTTATAAAATCAGAAAATTCCATTTTAGATCAACTGGGGATTTCTGGTTGAACACAGAGAAAATATCTGTGTGATCTAATAAACGTACAGCTCCAAAGCAAACACTTTGACAGATCTCAACTCCATAAGCAAACAAAACAAACATGCAAAAGTTGAAATGTTGAATGAAGAAAAACAGACAAAAACAAAACACCCAGAAATTGTTAACAAAAAATTACTGGGTTTAAAGAATACCAAATCTACAGTCTCGTTCTTGATCCCTTCAAGAGTGATACCCTTGTTGTCTGCCATCTTCAAACCAAACCACCAAAACCAAAAACAAAAACAACAAGTGTTTTATGTCAATAGAGAAACACTAGTAATGTTATGAGATTCGATTCAATGAAGAGAGAAAGGGATAGAGAGAGTAAAAGCCATTGAATGAGTTTTTTTTTTTTTTTTTCTCTATCCCAAGAAAAAAAAAAGAAGCTTAGAAAGTAAGAAAACAGTGCTGAGATATGAGATGAGATGAGGAGGAGGAGGGTAATAGCATCTCCTTTTTATATATAAACATATACACACACATATGACACAGAAGACCGGCTCTCGTTAAACGACCCGCCGTTTAATCCCCTCTCTCTGTGGGCTCCACCTCTCTCGTTAATTGTTTATTTTTTTTTTATTTTTTTTTTTGACATAAATAGTTTACTTCTCTCTTTTCTCTTCCAATTGGTTATTTGTCGGTTGATGATGCTGAGTTGCTGACTGAGATTACCTGCTTTATTGGATATTTTTCAGGATTTTTATTTTTAACCCTCCCGGGTTCTACCTCAATTTTTATGTCGTTTTGTGTTTGTGTTTAAAATTTATAATTTTTTAATTACTTATATGTTGTTTAGATGAAAATGTATTTTGTTGAAATTAGTCAAATTCATCCTTAGAGTAAAATATAATATTGTTTGTAAAAAAATGTGATGAATGATGTCACGATTTTAAATTGCTTATTATACTATATTTTATAATGATATTTTAGATATTTTATTTTTTTTAAGAAAAAAATCTCATTGTTTGAGTCGATGACTTGATTGTCATTAGCTTTGTATGGAAAATGTTTGGTAGCATTTAATTTCTTTACTAAAACATATCTTGCATAAGAATTTATTTGAGAATTTATTTTTTCACATTGAAAATTACTAAAAATTCCATCTATATGAATACCATATGATTCATCATTCATTTGATCATCAATTTCATAAATTAAATCTATATCTGATACTGGCATACTGCAGATTACAGTCCTTATTTAGAACGATTTAAATACAGATATCATGTGAATGAATGAGTTACTTCAAATGATTTTCACTAAATTTAGCTAGCAATTTTTTTTTTTCCAAACAAATATATTAATTAATTATTATTATTATTATTATTGAGACGAAACTATTACGTACCATTTATAAATAATTTTGAAATACATAATGGGTGTAGATATTGTCACCCATAAAACTAATTAGTATACCCATTTTTATAAATGCATGTCTAAAATTTTAAAAATAAATATTATTATAAGCATTCATCCTATGTTTATAGTACTCTTATTGAAATGAATATACTCATTTTAATACATTTTATTTAGAAACCCTCTTAAATTATAAACACACCAAATTTATATATATAAAAAAATGTCCTGAATGTAGAAGTCTTATAAAAGGGAAGAAGTAGAACCGGATCGTATATGAGGTCAAGAGATTTTCATTGTGAAATTATCTTATATATACAGCTATATTAAAAAAATTAAAAAAATTAAAAATAAAAATAAAAAACTCATTGATTTCTACAATTATCTTTCAAAAAAAATATTTTGTTTATTGATAAAGTTCATAATTAGACATTAAAAAAAAAAAAAAAAAGGGTAAATTAATCATGTAATGATGAGAATGTTTGATATTTGAAAAAAAAAATTAGAGTTTAATAAGGGTTTATCGTAAGTTTTTTTTTTTTTTTTTAGAAGATATAGTTGAAGATATGAGTGTAATTAATAAGTCTACATCATATTTAGTTTATTTTTAATCAAAGTAATTTTTCCTTATTGGTAAATTTCTATTGAGATGTTTTTGTAATTAATTTTTTTAATAAAATATGGGTATATTAATTAGTTTTATAGATGACAATATCAACACCCATGTAGATATATATATCCAGAAAACAAAGAATAACAATGAAATAGTGGCCCCTATGAGCGTAGTTATAGTAGATGGACGAGCTTGAAGCTTAGGCAAATAACTTCAAAGTAAAGGACTTGAATTCTTTTTTTCTTTTTTTTTGAAACGAAAATAGAGCATTACACAACCGAAAAAACAATAGGACTGGAATAGTGGAATCCAGCCATAAATGCTCTTGAACAGAGGAGAAGACTAACGAAGCAAGGTTATGTGCCAGGGAATTCCCCAAAGGAGGGGTGGCTTGGCACTTACAAATTCCCGCTTCTAAAAACAAAGCCAAAATGCCATTGACAATAAATTTTGCATCCCCAAGTGAAGGGGACTTACAACTCAAAAGAGAAACAACTGCAAGAGAAGGAGATTCAACCTGCGAGACTGGGAGACCGTAGAACTTTGCAAGTAAGAGACCCTCACATATAGCCAACAGATGCCCCAAATCAATAGGAAAATAACCCAACTTCAGGGACTTGAATTTTAACAATGATAAAAAACTTTTAAAAAATAACTAGTCAAATTAGTGGATAGGTAATTACCGTAAAAAGATAATAATAATAATAAATAAAAAAGCGCAAAATAAAAATAAAGAAGAACGAAATAATTCATTGTACTAGGTGTACTGCAACTTTCATATCAAATCTAAATCTAATGGTGGGTTCACCGGTAGACCCGACTTTACTCCACTTGGTATTTTTCACCTCAATCGAGGTTGTGTTGCTCCACATCTTTTGTTGTTGTTTATTGTTTAATTATTATTTTTTATCTATTTTATAGTTTTTACTTTTTCGATCAAATTATACCAAAATTCCACGAGGTCACGAAAACAACTTAATTGATAATTGATATTAGTACCATTTGCGGCTAGTCAAACTTAACAGAAAGGTAATTTTGTTATTTCAATCCATTTTAACACACACATATTAGATTCACCATGATCAAATATCTAATATGGTGTGTAATGTTCAAAAAATATATATATATATATATTTAATATGGTCCGATAAAATTAAAGAAATTATAATCCGATCCGATCCGATCCAATTTTAGAGCGAAATCGGATTCAATTTGATACAGTCCGATTCAATTGCAAAATACTTAAATCTAATATGATTCAATCAAATGGATTAGATTCATGTGAAGCAATTCGTAATATATATGAAGATGGATAGTGGATCTACACCTCTATGGAGATGGAGGCCCAGGTTGAGATTTCCCTCGACGATTAAGATCTCGATGGTAGGATCCTTTAACTCTTTTATTTTCATTTTTGCCTTTTTTTTAATAAAAAAATCCAATGGATTTATATCGATTTCATCATCCATCTATGAGATGAATGGTGTAGCTTAGTTTAAGTAAAAACAATAATTATATTTTTTATATATAAATATATATAAATGGATATCCACTGTCCATTTAAATGGATGGTGCATCTTTAGATTTTTATTATCTTTTTAATTAGAGGTATCAGGATATTTTAGACTTTTTATAGCTTTGACATATTCAACGGTTAGAATAAATGAATGTTGATTAATGGTAACAAATGTGAATGTAAGTTAACGATAAAGTAATTGTTTGTATGTAAAAAGGCAAGCCTCAAGGATGTGAGTGTAATTTGCTATAGTTTTTATTCATTTTAATTTTAAATATACTCAAATATAAATCGATTTTTTATAATTAATCCTAAATATGTAAGGGTATAATCATTTTTTTTTTTCATTCCGTTATAGGTCAATAGTAAAATAGTATTTTATTTTTTTTGGTATTTTTTTAATCCTACAAATGACGAAAGCTTTCAAAAAAATACATGATCGAGAATTAATAGAAATTGTCAAAAAAAAAAAAAAATGCTTTGTCTAAAGGAACCAACAATTTTCTATTTTTTCAAATTTAGGAATCAAATGTGCCGAAAATTGAAGACAGATAAAACAAAATGTTGTTTCCATAAAAGTTAGGGACTACGATGATAATCTAAAAAAAAAAAAAAAAAGAGGGAATCCAAAATAAATAAATAAAAAATTGTACCATAATGTTTACTGTGTTTTCGTATATTTTTTATTAGTATGATATTTATGAGGCCAAAAAAAAAAAAACTAGTCTGTTAACCAAGTTGGTTTATATGTAATATAGCACGCCTTTTTTTATTATTTATTTATTTATTTATTTTGAATGAAAGCACCCTGTTCTATAGAATGTAATGTGAAAAACCAAACCGGTGGCACATGGTGGAGATAAATTTGTGGTATTTGTTATGATAAAAAAAATGAAACCAAGAACCAGAGTTGTGATAATGTCTTTGTTTATGAGAAAGATTTGACTTTTATCTGATGGGACCCTCAATCATTCATCAAAAGTCATCGCACTTGGCAGCCTAAAAATAAAATAATTAATATAAAAGTAAAAAAGAAATGGAATAATAATAATAATAATAATAGATCAGATGAGATTGATCCGATGGTAAACCTCTCACTTTTACACCACTTGAGACTTGAGGTTATCGGTTTGAATCCTTCCTCTTTTCGAAAAATCCAGAAATTATGTAATAATATAATACTTATTATTAATAATAATAATAATAATAGAGGGAAGCATGGTTGTGGCTTGATACATGGAGGCCAGAAAACGAATGCAATGCAACGAAGGGCAGGGCCAGCTCAGCTCTTGACCGTTGGATTCCCTAAAAAGCTGTACAACCATTTTCGTATTTTAATACCAAATGCTGCAAGCAAAGCATATTGCGTGAACTACTCAGGTGTATTTTAATACCTTATGCTCTTAAGTTGTACGTACCATTTCATCATCTATTAAATGTTCGTTAGTCAAAGTCAAAGATCAGACTACTCTATATATGACTTCAATGCCTTTTATTTTTTTATTTTTTTTTTCCTTAAAAAAAGATCCTATTTCCTATAAGTCTATAACATTATGTTGACTTCTTCTTTTTTCTATAATTTTGAATAAATTAAATTAAAATTAATTTTAAAAGAAAAATAAAATAAATAACTGTTTCTTAAAAAAAAAAAAAAAAAAGAGTGACACGTCACAAATTATTTGGGCAAAAATTTTAGACAGTCTACACTACTTTAAAAGGAAAAAAAAAAGTAAAAAAAGGTGATATGTGAGGACTGAGGATACATGTTTTTACTACGAACATGAGAGGCTGTGATAAACACCATTATATTTTTACAAAAGAAAATATTCCAATTGTTGTAAATATTAAAACAAAATGCGAGCTCACGAATCATTAAAAAATGGGTGGCTTGTTATTGCCAATTTACCAATATATACTCCATAAGAGCATCTCAAATATAATATTAAATTATTGTGTCAATACTATAATTTAGCACAAAGTAAAAAAATCATACTCCAATACAGTGTAAAAAGCCGTGTCAGAGTTAGCATAGCAGTAAATACAACCATATTTATTGACTTTTTAAATTTTAAATAATAAAAATTTAATAAATTTGATAGGAAAAATTGAGATTGAAACGATTCTAAAAAAAAATATTCAATCCATTCATTAAATGCATTGGTCGTATAATTTTAAATAATAAAAAAATAGCATATCAAATAGAATTTTATATTGGAGTGTAATGTTAAAATAATATGTCAAACATAATATTTAACTATTTTTTATGTGTTAAATTTTACATTAACATTAACGTATGCATAGAAGATCTGATATCTGCCTTCTTCTCTACAACTTCATTCATTTTTGCATTACTACATAACACCTAACATTGCTCTACTTAACTACTTTCCAATTATACTTTTCACTTTATTTTTTCCTTATAATAATTTTCATCAGTGACATCTTCATTTTTCTTTTCTTTAATTTTGCTATCTGTCTATTACATTTCGGAGCAAGTGCATGATAGTGTGTATCGTGCATTATATGAATTCTCTCGTAATTTGAACTTTTGCTTGATTAAATACAAAATTGTATAATTGGTAGTCAAAGAAGAAGACACAACATGAAAATATATTTGAATTATAAAATCATTAGAAGTTAGAGTGTTAAAATGTCAGGCCATTCCAACATCAGAAAATGGTGTGACACATACTCTCGCAGCTTTGGCTTTCTTTTGTAGGGAGGAAAAAATTTGGCCGGATGCGTTGCCGTCTTGTTTATATTCTTTTCTCTATTATTAGTTGTTGTTTGTTGTAGTTTGTTTTTTAAAAAAAACAAAAAACAAAAAACAAAAAAACAAAAAAACCTAACTTATAAATAATATTAATAATAATAAAGTATAAAATGTCCCTTGAAACTCATTGTTGAAGTTGTCTTTTCATAAATGTAAACGACATAAGGTTAAACTCTTAATAAAAATTTCTTATCTTTATCAGTTTATCATAAGTGAAATCATATTTTTTCGGATTATTTTTTTAATTGACGGAGGGGAGATTCGAACCAAAGACCTAAACTATACTTACGACAGTTACTCTTTTGAATTTAAGGAGAGAATATAATGGTTATATTGGCACAAAAAAATTATTTGTAAGAATTGACGAATGCTTATTTGATTTTTTCCAGTCCATATTTGGACAGTAAAGTTTCAATATATAAGTTTAGAAAAATAATTTTTTTCTCTTAATGTTATCATTATGAGTTTCAAGGGATATTTTAATGGTTTGGTACTGATTTTGGTAGTGGTTAAAGTTAAACAGGTGATTTGGCATCCGATAACCCTCGGCTTTGAACCTCGGCTGTGGAGCTTCAAAACATTTAGTATCTACGAGATATTTAAAATTGGAAGTAGAAGTATTATAATTGTATTTCTACTTCCAAAATTTATTCTTTCGGTTATAAATATATTCTACAATAAACATCAAACTATTTATATTATTTTCAAAGTATTTTTTGTCAATGTCAAAACACACGAAGTCGTTTTTTTTTTTCAATGTCAAAAAACACTTCCAAACACATAATAGAATCTTTTGTAAGATTTACTGAATATTTCAAAATACTGTGTCTTGGTCAAGGGCAATTTTTATTTCTCTACAACAGAATCCAAATAAATATTCAAATTGAGGAATTGGGAATACAAAACTAAAATCAAAATTGGAATATATGAATATCTATATATATATATAGTAATTTTCCAATGAGGATTTTTACGATACGCACTTTAAGCACTTTTAATGATATTGTATGGAATCAAATGTTTTTCGATGAGCTTTTTTGTATGCATTCTAAGAAAATTAAAATACACATTTTGTAAAAATTTGGAAATTTTTTGGATTTGAGAACTATTTTTTCTTATATTTCCCTATTTTTAAATGTTTTATCTTCAAAAAAATCAAAAAATAAAAATAAAAAATTAGTTCTTGCACCCGAAATTTTTTAAATTTTTTTTCCATAAATTTATTTCAATGTTTTCACAATCCATACAAAAAATCAAATCAACATTCAATATTTCATACAATTTCATCAAAGGTACTTAAAATGTGCATCGAAAAAAGTCCTCATTGGAAAATTAATTTATATATATATATCATTTTCGTGGTTTTTATACAACTCATTTTTATTTTTTATTTTGGATTGTATCATAATTCTTAATTTTTTTTTAGAGTGACGATATTTGCACCCCTTAAAAAAGGATGTACACCCCAAATGAGAAATGTTGTTGACAATCCACTAATTACTAGCTTACACTACATTTTAATTTATTTTTTTTCCTAATCACAATTTTAACTGAATTAAAATTAAACAAAAAAGTTCTAAAGACACTCAAAATTATTCTATTTTGTCCAGTTTTACAAACCCTGAAATATCTTCTTCTTTTTTCGAAAATAATTTTTTTCTCACACACCATCAAACCCTCCATCATTATCATCACCGGTGTATATATATATGTATGTATGTATGTATGTATGTATGTATGTATGTATAAAACTTCATTATCATCACCGGTTTATATATATATATATATATATATGTATGTATAAAACTTCATGTTTTCCTGTTTAACAAAATTTGAAATCAAATTATTTTTTTCAATTACCAACCATGTTCAATCATCACCATCACTAGAATATATATATATATATAATATTTCTTTTTCCAGAAAAATATATTTAAAATTATTTTTTTACTCTATAGAAATTTTTTTACTCAACTTAAAATCCAAAAAAGGAAATCAAATATTGTTTTCCTATTTTCACCATTTGATCTCAAAATTAGTTTCAATCTCCTCACTTTTGATCAGTTTTATTCTCTGTCTATTTTCATTTGATTATTTCACATTTCTTTTCAATATTTGGCTTCAAATTTTCTAAAGAGAGATATTCAAAATGGGTAATATTAAAATAAAATGGATTGTCTTCAGAATTTTTATTTTTATTTTTTATTTTTTAAATGGAGTGTCTTTAGAATAGGAGTACCAAAAAATAAAAGTAAATATTTTTTAAAATTTAAATTTTTAGAATTGAGTGTTTTTAGAAATGAAGTGTAAAAAGAAAAACATTGGATTGAAAGGAAAAGCTCTCCACCCCAAATTAGTATGTTTTTAAAAAAAAATTAAATTAAATTAAATAATACCCTCGAGTAAAATTACCAAAAAAACTAAATAGTTTGTAAGTAAACTCACTAATAATTATTAATTAGTTCCTATTTTAATCTTTTTGGAAAAAAAAAAGTTTCCTATTAATGATTTGATATTAACAAATATCATTAAAATCTCTTTTTATTTTCTTAAACCCTAGATTCTCTTTTAAATACTAATTTGAAATATATTTTCAATTTCTTTTAAGGAAATATAAATTGATTGCTAATTATGGAGAATGAATCAAATATCCAAAGATGGTTGTAAAAAAAAAAAGTTTTAAAAATTAATTTTATTATTTTTTATTAGAAGAACAAAATGATTATGCATTTTTTTTTCTCTATAATATCTCTATTTATATATATATATATATATATATATAAAAACATGTATATTTTTCATTTCTTTTAAACACGTTTTAGATTTTTTTTTTTTTTTTTTATTATTATTTTCATCAATATTAGTTGTTCTTCAATTTCATCAAATAATTTTCTACTTTCAAATCAATTGAGACATGGCACAATCCATCTAACATAATTTCACAAGTAGAAAATGGATCTCCAACCGGAAATACCTCTAATCAAAGTGATGTATGGATAGAGAACAATTAAGAAAAAATGGAGGGAGCTGCTTGATATGAGGAGAGAAGAAAAGAAAGAAAATAGATTCTGATTTTGTGGAAAGAAAACATAAAGGAGAAAAGAAGTAATGGAAGAGAAAGAAAAATGATATAATTAAAAATAATAAATTTTTTTAAATAATAATAAAGTTGATTAAATAACATAATAATAGGTGTAAGATTGTAAATGGTGTGTACTTACAAAAATACAATACAATGTAATTAAATAAATGATATTTTTAGCATTAAGTGGAGTTTATTTACAAACTATAAAGTTTTTAATAATATTTAAGGGTGTAATTACGAAAAGGGGTGTACATATGGTTTTTAAATGGTGCCATTATCGCTGTTCTTTTTTTATTATTAAGAATCAAAGATGTCCTTAGGAGGGTGTATTCAATTAGGATTCTTGAGGACATTTAAAGATATTATAAATCCTGGTGTATTTAATTCAGATATTTAAAGACTTCAAAAGAGTCTATATTAATCCAACGGTATTCAATTTAGATTTCTATGAACTTTTAAAAAATCCTTCCAAATCCAGGTGTATTGAATTGAGACTTTAAAACTATCTACTATTATCAATGTGTATTCAATTATGACTGGATTTTAAAGGATTTTCTTAAGACATGTATTTTGATGGACTTGATGGTGAGAGGTATTAATATCAAAGGCCATAAAAGTCCAGCCTTCTCCCCAAGGATTTTGGTGGACTCTATGTGTTTTCTAAATATATAAAGGCTTGCTAGAACCCCTCTATTTTGACAAATGGTCAGAATTCATAAATTTATTTCGGTGGGTTCTTCTATCTAGAAAATTATGAAAAATTATATGTAGATAGAATGTTATACCTACTATTATTCTGCAAAGTTTTGTGCTTTATAAATGAGGTCAATATTGATTTTTGCTTGACAGATTCGGAAAACAAGAAAAAATGAATGTTTTCATTTACAAATGATCATGAATTAAATTGATAACTTTACCATAGCATGTCCTATATGTCTAGATTATCCATGTCAAATTTTGTAAGATTTGAAGTATAGAGAATTAATTAAAAATCGCGGATCAAATGGTGGTCAGTTGTGACAAGGTTTGGGTTAGGGTTATGCTTTTTTTCAATATTTTATGTATAGCTTTGATTTGATTATTGTTTATTTATATGATTAGACAAGAGTCCCTTTTGTTTGACAAAATATTTTAAAAAGCTGAAGGGCATGTAGATGTACAATAAAATAGTAAATTCATCCTGGAAATACATTTAATTCTAGTCAGTATCATAAAAATTTCAATTGAAATAAAAATTTTAATTGAAAAGTCATTGTCAATTGTTATAATGAAATCCATATTATCAATTTTATCTGCTGGAAATTACATATTAAAAAAAAAAAAAAAAACGTGGCTTATAATTAGTGATTCTCTAATCGGTTGTTCTTGTGATAACAAATTCACCTTGATACCCATAACCATGTTGATACCAAGCCCATGCTGCTGCTTTTACTATTGATAATTCATCTGTATTATTACCTCTACCTCCTCTTGGGGTTTTTTTTTTTTTTTTTTTTTTGTTTTTTTGTTGTCTTCTTGAAAGAACTGAAAATTTCTTTAAGTGGCATGACATCAAAAACTTGTCTCCTTAAGGTTTACGTTGTTACAGGGTTCACAATACTCAGGTGGTTATGGAGAGACAAATGGAAAACTGGAAAGGGAAATAGCTAATTAATAAGGTGAAAAGTAATAGAAGAGAAAATGAAGAAAGCATAGATATATTGTTGTTAGTACTGTAAATTGTATTAATGGATCATGTTGGTTGAGTATATAGATTGTATTATTGGGCCATATAGTGGTATAATTCTCTATCTATAATAGAAGTCAGAGATAATGAATCCATGAAAGTTCATGGATATCTACACTGAGATAGATATCTAAACAAATCCATAAAAATCTGAGATAGATGTCTAAACAAATTAATAAAAGTCTATGTGGATTTATAAGTCTGTAAAAATCCATGAAAATTTGTCACTTAAAAAGTGTTTTTAAATGTCCTCAAGAATCCTAATTAAATACACCCTCCTTAATTTACCCATTTTTTTTTTCGGTAAGCATATAACTGTGAGCATACGTATAGCACACTTATCCACCTCATCAGTTTTTACCATGTAAGCAACACTTATCCACCTCTTCAGTTTTTACCATGTAAGCATTATTTGGCCCAGTTACATTATTATTTTTTCTTTATTTACCTCTTCTTCACTAGAAAGTAGAGACTTCTTTCAATTAAATATTGCAATTATCCAAAACCCAAATTAGAGTTTAATTACCGACCAACAATATGGATTAAGCTTATCATTATAATATTCTGTTGCCTTCAATGTTGATGCCTTCTTGTGGACCGGTGAGAACACAATGCATCATAACTGCTACTACCGATATGTTTATTCAAGATCTTGAAGAACCAAAACACTGTACAATTAGTTTCGAATTAAAAAAATATAATTAATTAAACTCCTCCGCGATTAACCAAAAATATACCATGTTCATGTTCGTATTCGTTTACCTATTTCTAAAATCAATAAGTTGTATTTTAATTTTAATCAAATCTCATAAGGGTTTTTGAAATTCTCCATTTTATTAAATATCCACAATTTTATCAACTCTACTCTAATAAGATTCTAATAGTCTTCTTTCCAATAATAATAATAAAAAAATAGATCACCTACTTCCCCAAGGTTGTATGTAGAGTTATTGCTAGCAAGAATAATAATAAAATTACTCGTTCCTTATTTTTATTAATTTAATTTCAATCATTTTCCTACACTTGCGTGGACTAATACATTTGTTGATTACTAATTTGAGTTAAAAAAAATTTAATTGAACAATGAAGTGTCATTTTGATGATATCAATTATAACCCCCAATCACGTTTGTATACATGCACTCCAACATGAAGTCATCAACACAATAATACATATAGTTAATGAAAAAATAGCTAAAATTAAATTTAGTGTATATATATATATGTGTGTGTGTGCGCATTTGACCTCAATTATAGGGCTTAAAAAAATGTGACCAACTGACCATGTTTTCATCAAAGAGTAGTTTGCATTTTGCATTATTAGACTCGATAATAATGCATATATAATAGGATCATTTTATAGTTCGTTGGTAGCTTTCTATCAAATTATAAAAACGTCATTTTTCAATAATTTATCAACAAAAAAAAAAATCTTTTTTTAATTCATCAGAATTTTTTTTTTCTTTTATATGAAAGACCATTAAATAAAACAATAAATTAACTGACATTATTTACTTGGACAAGTTCAAAACCCCCTATACTTTTTGCATTGGATTGAGATTTTAATAGACAATTTTGGGAAGTAAAAGTCTAGTGATATTAGATTGAGACTTTTTAATAAGTTAGATAAGTCCGGTGGTATTCAATTAAAACTTTTAAGATTTTTTTTCAGAAGTTCATAATATCTTGTGGTAAATTGGTGGTATTGGATTGAGATCAATATTTGTAGGTTTCATGACAAAATGAGTTGTCTCGGACTTTTTTGTGATAACTATAAATATATACCAAGACCCTAAAGTTGTCTTGCCCTCTCCCATCAGACTTTTCACACTCGCTCATGACTTTTTATTTTATTTTATTTTTTATATTTTTTATTTTAAGCTGAAGAAGACGAACAAACATGCAAGAATAGAAATAAGGCTGTGAAGAAACCCTAATAAAAACTCATGGTCTTCAAGTTGGATCGATTGATAGTGTTGAGGATTTGTACCTATACAAACCTCTAACACCTCATGTTAACACTCAATTAATTTGTAAGATTCACTTACAACACATGCAATAAAAACAATAGCAACACACTTTTCTTGATATATATATATATATACTGCAAGGAACTCTTGCACTCAAGAGAATAGATTTAAATACTGTAATAGCAGTACCAACAATATCCGGATCTATCAATAACCTTCTCAGAAATATGATAAAGTGATCTGAACCTATTAACTGATTTATGTCAACACACAACCTAATGTTGAACCAGAAAATCAGTAAAGAGAAACAGAAGAATAGATCAGAGAAAGAAGGAAGAGAAAAACACCAAGGTTTTATCGTGGTTCAGCCAAGAATGGCCTACATCCACATTGAGCCAACCAGAGAGGCTCACTTCACTATATGATTGTTGATTACAAGCCAAGAACTACCCAAATAACTCCAGAAATCCCAAGCTAAACAGATCTGATACAGGACAACCTTACAAACCCTAAAACCCTCACTTTCAGTGAGTATAATCAATCAACAACAACTCTCTCAGCAGATAATACAAGAAGCAAATACGATCATCTCACACAAATACACATGATCTCACCAGAAATCAACAAACTCTCACAAGAAATTACTTGGACCTCTCAAGAACACACTGAGAATATTATCGTGAGAGAGAGAGAGAGAGAGAGAGCTATAAGAAACCTAAAATGAATTCTGTTGCAAAAAATTGAAGCTTCTCTCTCTATCTTTTTCCTTATATACATTTATCAATCCACGTGAGCTGAAATCCACAGCATCCAATCAGATCATGCCATTTCTGATTTCCTTGTGACTCAGCAACCTTATATGCTATATTTATATACCATTCAAATACGCACCGTTTTGAATGTGTTGACTTCGGTTGACTGGAACATCTAGTCTGTTTAGTATTTGGGCTTACTTCTGGGCTTCAACTTGGGCCAGTCATTGGCTTGTATCTGAACTGCACTTTTGGGCCTCCTTATGAACTTAAGATGGACTAACAATTCCCGCAAATTCCACCTTAGTTCATCAAAGTTCATATAGCAAAGCAAGCTCCTCTAACATGGCTTAAAAAATACAGCAAACAAGTCAACCATAATTACCAATTTTCAGTAAGTTCAAGCAATGATTAAGCTTGCTATAGGGAACCAGTTTAGTCCCCATATCAGCTGGATTCTCTTTAGTGGAGACTTTTTTCACCTCAATAATACCTTCAGAGATTTTATCTCTAATAAAATGGTATTTTACCTCTATGTGCTTAGTTCTCTCATGAAATACAGGATTTTTACACAAGTGCAGAGCACTTTGACTATCAGTAAAAATTACAGCTTTACCCTTAAACACACTTATTTCACTTAGAAGACCTTGAAGCCAAATGGCTTCTTTAATAGCTTCTATAACAACTATATATTCAGCCTCAGTCGTTGACAATGCTACAACTGATTGTAGTTGGCTTTTCCAACTAACACAGCAGCCAGCAATAGTGAAAAAATAGGAGGATGTGGACCTCCTTTTATCCCTATCACCAGCATAGTCAGAATCCACATACCCAATTAAATCTAACACACTGTTGGAGTAGTCATAACTTAGCCCTACTTCAGTAGTAGAGCTGATGTACCTTAGAAGCCACTTCATGGCATTCCAATGGCTTTTCTCGGGATTGACCATGTACCTAGATAACACACTAATGGCCTGAGCTAAATCAGGCCTGGTGCTAATCATAGAATACATCACTGACCCAACAGCACTAGAATATGGTATTTCTTCCATATATCTACTTTCCTCTAAAGACCTAGGTGAAAGGGCTGCAGACAAGACAAAACTAGCACATAGAGGAACATTGACAGGCTTACAGTTTCTCATAGCAAATCTGTCCACCAACTTATTCAGATAATTGGTCTGTTTGAAACACAATTTGTTTTCTTTCCTTATTCTTACAATTTTCATGCCTAAAATCATTTTTGCATTACCTAAATCCTTCATGTCAAATTCAAATTTCAGTTTCTTCTTTAACTCTATAATTCTAGACATTTCTTTATTAGCAATTAGCATATCATCAACATACAAAAGCAGATAGACAGAAATATCAACATTTTCACAACTGAAATAAAAACATGCATCAAAATTGCTTTTGTGAAATCTTATACTAGTAATGAAACTATCAAATTTCTTATTTCATTGTCTAGGGGCTTGTTTAAGCCCATATAGAGACTTTTTAAGAAGACAAACATGTGAGTGTATAGACTTGGATTCAAAACCCTCCGGTTGGGACATATAGATAGTCTCATCTAAGTCCCCATACAAAAATGTTGTTTTAACATCTAATTGTTCTAATTCCATGTCAAAATAGCTCACTAAAGCTAGAATAATCCTGATGGTTTTATATTTCACAATAGGGGAGAAAATCTCATTGTAATCAATTACCTCCTTTTGTGTAAAGCCTTTAGCCACTAATCTAGCCTTATATCTAGGAGGAACATTCTGTTCTAGGCTGTCTTTGATTTTGAACAACCATTTACAAGCCATAATCTTCTATTTTTTAGGTTTTCTCACTAAGGACCAGGTCTGATTTTTCTCAAGAGAATTCATCTCTTCTAACCTGGCTTGCTGCCATTTTAGCTTGTCAATATAGCTGACAGCTTCATTGTAAGTCCTAGATTCATAATTCTCCAGTTCTTGGCCAGTGCATAGCACATATGAAACCACATCCGCATATGAAAACTTACTGTTAGGTTTGCTAATTCTCCTAACTCTATTCCTAACAAGCTCGTAATCAGCTAGAGAATCAATTATCTCTGGCAGATTTTGACTCTCTCCCACTTGATGTAAACTATTAGAATGGGCAGCCTTATCATCCTGAAAAGAATCTAACTCCACTATGACTGGATCATGTGGTGGGCTGTCAACTTCCACCTGAATTTTATTAACATCATCATTTGAAGGATCTGGTTTAGATTCAATGAGTTGATCTAGTTCTTTACAAGACATTTTAGACTCATCAAAAATGACATCCATGCTTATAATCACCTTAAAACCTATTTGGTCTCTAAGCCAAACTCTATAACCCTTGACACCTGAGGGATAACCTAGAAACACACCTTTTAAGGACCTAGGTTTTAATTTCCCTTCAGTTTGGTGTGCATAGGCAGCACATCCAAAGACTCTCAAGTGGTTCGGACTAGGAGGCCTCCCTGTCCTAATTTCTCCAGGTGTTTTAAGTGATATGACAGTGGATGGGGACCTATTGATTAGATAGACTGCAGTAGCAGCAGTTTCCCCGTAAAAATTCTGGCTCAAACCAGACCCTATAAGCAGACACCTAACTTTGTCTAAAATGGTCATATTCATTCTCTCAGCCACCCCATTCTGTTGTGGGGTATGTCTCATAGTTCTATGTCTTAAAATACCTTGATCACTACAGAAATTGTTGAATTCCATATTGCAGAATTCTAAGCCATTGTCAGTCCTTAAGACTTTCAATTTCTTAGAGGTTTGGTTTTCAACCGACCTCTTCCAAACTTTGAAGCTTTCAAAAGCTTGATTTTTGGATTTTAGAAGATACATCCAGACTTTCTTAGAGTGATCATCTATTAAAGATAGGAAATATCTGTTTCCTCCATGTGTGGGTACCTTAGAGGGCCCCCATAAGTCAGAATGGACATATTCTAAAATCTGGTTTGAGGTATGTTGAGCAGTGCTAAAGCTGATCCTATGTTGTTTTCCTAGGATACAACACTCACAAAATTCCAGCTTATTCACTTGATCCCCTTTAGGAGATTCCTTTTGCTCAACTCAAGAATACCTCTCTCACTCATGTGACCTAACCTCATGTGCCAAAGGATGCCTTTGTGACTGATTTTAGAGGCTATGAAAGCAGCCTCATTAGTGACAGCCCCACCTTTAAGAACATATAACCATTCTTCTTGTCACCCTTAAGGATAACAAGTGAACCTTTAGAGGCTTTAAGGACACCTTTTCAGCCTTGTAGCTGTAACCATCTTCATCAAGGGTACCTATAGAAATTAAATTTCTCTTAAGGTTTGGCAGATACCTCACATCTATAAAGACCCTAACCATCCCATCAAACATGTGGAAAGAGCAGTCTGAGTCTAGAATCCATTCAGAACTCATATCCTCAGTGCTCACAGCTAAAACTTCACTAGGTTCATAAGATTTGGATGCTACAGCAGCATCACCATCTGATTGGGTCTTATCTTGCATCTTTTTCTTGAACTCATAACAATATATATATTTTTTTTAATATGACCCTCTTTTCCACATAAGTAACATTTCCTAGAGCCATTTCTATTTCTAGGTTGAGATCTATGGTTAGGAGTTTTACTTCTGCCTTTATACTTATTATTAGAGTTATTGTTATGGTTTTTAACAGGCTGCCTACCTCTAACAAACGGATTTTTCCCATTATCTTTTCTTTCAATTTTCAGTTCAAGTTCTTTAGATTTGAGTGCAGAAATGCACTCTTCCAGTGACAGAGAAGTTCTGCCATATTTAATGGCAGCCTTGACATTCTCAAAGGATTCAGGCAGTGAGTTGAGGAGAATGATTGTCTCATTCTCATCACTCAGCTTCTCCTTTTCTCCTGCATTGGCCAACTCTATGGTCATTTTCTTGAATTCATCAAGATTCTGACCAAGGCCTTTACTAGGGTTCATTTTAAAACCGAAAAGTCTTTCCTTAAGGTATATTTTATTAGTGAGTGACTTAGTCATATACAGGCTTTCAAGTTTATTCCAAACACCATATGCAGTTGTTTCATCGCTCACTTCCCTTAAAACATTATCAGAAAGATTTAGAATAATATTTCCTAGGGCCATTTCTAACATGTCATATTTTTGTTCATCATTAAGGCTATCGGGTAAATTTCCTGCACTTTCAATGGCCTTGAGGATTTTCTGTTGAGAAAGTAAAGCTTTCACCTTCCTTCTCCAAACCCCGAAATCCCAGTGCCATCAAACTTATCAATTTTGAATTTCATGCTCATATATGTATTTGATGAATTACTAAAATTATCAAAGTCAGAATGTTTTACCTCACTGCTAGCACTAGCAGTTTCACTGTCGGTTTCCTCTTCTCCAGCTAAGTCTTCAAGGTTTGAAGGCTCTGCCACCGGAGAGATCTTGTCCTCTTTGTCCACTGTTGGTACCGATTTAGCTCTGATACCACTGTTGAGGATTTGTACCTATACAAACCTCTAACACCTCATGTTAACACTCAATTAATTTGTAAGATTCACTTACAACACAGGCAATAAAAACAATAGCAACACATTGTTCTTGATATATATATACTGCAAGGAACTCTTGCACTCAAGAGAATAGATTTAAATGCTGCAATAGCAGTACCAACAATATCCGGATCTGTCAATAACCTTCTCAGAAATATGATAAAGTAATCTAAACCTATTAACTGATTTATGTCAACACACAACCAAATGTTGAACTAGAAAATCAATAAAGAGAAACAGAATAATAGATCAGAGAAAGAAGGAAGAGAAAAACACCAAGGTTTTATCGTGGTTTAGCCAAGAATGGCCTACATTCACGTTGAGCCAACCAAAGAGGCTCACTTCACTATATGATTGTTGATTACAAACCAAGAACTACCCATATAACCCCAAAAATCCCAAGCTAAACAGATTTGATATAGGACAACCTTACAAACCCTAAAACCCTCACTTTCAGTGAGTATAATCAGTCAACAACAACTCTCTCAGCAGATAATACAAGAAGCAAATACGATCCTCTCACACAAATACACATGATCTCACCAGAAATCAACAAACTCTCACAAGAAATTACTTGGACCTCTCAAGAACACACCGAGAATATTATCGTGAGAGAGAGAGAACTATAAGAAACCTAAAATGAATTCTGTTGCAAAAAATTGAAGCTTCTCTCTCTATCTTTTTCCTTATATACACTTATCAATCCACGTGAGCTGAAATCCACAGCATCCAATCAGATCATGCCATTTCTGATTTCCTTGTGACTCAGCAACCTTATCTGCTATCTTCAGATACCATTCAAATACGCATCGTTTTGAATGTGTTGACTTCGGTTGACTGGAACATCTAGTCTGTTTAGTATTTGGGCTTACTTTTGGGCTTCAACTTGGGCCAGTCATTGGCTTGTATCTGGATTGCACTTTTGGACCTCCTTATGAACTTAAGATGGACTAACAATTCCCACAGATAGTTTGTTTTTGATTTTGTTTATAGTTTGAAATGCTTCATTTATATCCAACAAACCAGAAACCGGTCAATGATTTGAGAAATCCATGGCAGAAAAAAAAAAAAAATCGGCTCTCCATGTAGAGAAATCCATATACAGTAATTCAGGTTGCAGTGAAATATATGAACTTATTGAATGAGAAAATCAAGCATCTATAGGACAAATTTAGTCATGCTACACAAAGTAACAGTACCATATGTCAATTATGGTCTTATTACAACAAACCACAAAGATGGAAATCAAAAGAAAACTGTAAAACATATGATCAACAAAGTACTTCCCATACCATTTCTTGGTTTCGTAGGGATAGGTATTTCAAACCACAGCATGAAAACCCTATGAAAATAGTTCTATCTTAATTTAATGTAATTAAATATTGCTACCTAAAATACTATCAATTAAGATGAGGTATTTCATACTATACTACAACTTAAGTAGCTCCTTAACATAAGAAGGTCAGATACAAATAGACAAGCCAATCAACTTGAGGAGAACATAACTGTCTATTTTAACATTCTAATTAATAATCAATAGATGATATGTAAAAGAAAGGAAAACGAAAATGCAACATATACCCAAATCAAGTACATACTAATCTAACAATCAGATAGAAAAATGGGAAAGCATACATAGATCAATTGTCAAATTAATTAAATCTATAAAATGGTTCTTGTGATTGTTTTTTAGAATTTCGAATATATTGATAGCTATTATTCATACTATTATGGTATTTATGCGCATTTTCATTGTATGTTGATGCATGTTCTAAAAAAAGTACATATTATTTGGGTTTTTTCAACTCAGGCGAGCTAGCTAGTTTGAGTTTCTCAACTACTCAGGCCTGTATGTTAAATTGTTAGCTGGCAAATTTATAGGAACCATATTTAAAAAAGTCCAGAAAGTTTATAAATAAAGTCTAGATAATCCTAATAGTCTATAAATATATAAAGACCAAAGACTTTTTTTAAAAATTCCAGAATCCTAAAAGTCTAGTCGTATAATCCTAATAGTCTTCAAAATCATAAAAATCCATAAAATCTACACCACAAAATTAATGTCTATTAAAATATCAATCGAATACACCCCCTTAATCAAAATTTAAAAACAGTTGTAAGAGATTTTTACCACACGGTAAAGGATTTTTACTACAACAAGATTAGTTTTTTTAGCTAATGGTAAAGGGCTTCATTACTTTGATGTTAACTCGGTGACAATAACACAAACTCATTTTCTTGAAGAGATTTGTAGACAACCAAAAAGAGTTTTAACTAACAACAGAATTTATTTATCTAATTATTGAAAGTGTATGATTGTTTTTTTGAATTTGGTTAAACTTGAGAAGAAGATCAATCAGAATTATTCCTTTTAAGAGACATTAATGAAATTCATTGCAAGTACTATGAACATAGAATGACAGAAGAGCCAAGCTTTAATTATAAATTATTAGTAGAAGAGTAAAAATCCCTAGAAATTCTGCTGCCTGCCCATGTGCAGTTAATTAGTTGAAAGTTAGTTAAATGTTCCCGATGTTTTTCAATTGTTTATTTTATAAGCTTCAACATCGAGAAATATTCATTTTTCAAATATTATTCAGTTTTCGGGGTCTTAATAAATTACGTTGTTTATTGAAGTAGCATTTACTTACGAGCACTCCACTCTTAACAATTACATTTCACTTGTTATATGTACTTTTTATGATATGTCTTCGTTTTATTGATCTCTTCGATAATTATTATTTATAACTGGTCCGCAAACCCGTGCAATAATTTATAAAAAAAATTTCTTGTTTTAGGAACAAAAATGTTTCATTAAACAATTGTAGTTATAACATTTCATTTCTTATGATTTTTATTTATTTAAATTGGCAATCAATTAGGTTTTTATAAAGTTAGAATGAGATCAAGGGACAGTAGTCATGAATTACTCGTAGGATATTCATGAGTGTGCTTAGTGATATTATACCCATTTCCTCACTATACTACGATCCACGGCGTCTCTTGCTTGCAAAGTGCCTCATAAAGAGGTTTTTGCACTAGGGTTCCTTTGTCACCAGAGATAACCAGGATTGCTCTTACAAAACTTAAAAACTCAATACTTAAAATCCAAAACCAAAAAATTTAATAGTCTATTAGTAATCTCCAAAAACAATATATAAATTAAACTGGACACTAATATCAAATATTTGAATAGAAAAAATTAAATTACGAAGTTTAAGATTTTTTGGAAATTCATCTACGAGGTTGTAGGTTCGAGTCATCCCCTCAAAAAAAAAAAAAAAAAAATTTTGTTGATGATAAATTTAATGAATCTACTTATCAATAAAATTTAAGAATTTTTCAAGGACTAGAACTATTTATCCTAATTTTATTAAATATAAATGTATCGAAAAAAGGAGAGAAATATAAGAAAATTCAAAAAAATTGTTCTAGTACTTGAAAAATTCTCAAATTTTATTCATAGGTAGATTTCAACGAACTTATCATTCACATAAAAATTTCGAACAAAATTCATAAAAATCGATGTGATTTCATCAAAGTCCTTACCGAAATTAAAGTAAGGTACACTTCACTTGATAATTACTAATATATATATATATATTTATATAATTTTCAAGTTAGCACCCCCTCATTGTATTACTATCAGCACCTTTTAATAAAAGTCATTGGATTTAAATAATTTGACTCGACTACATGCACTTGTTAAAACATCTTTTAAATCCAATGATTTTCATTAAAATGTGTAGTAATATAATGAGGGGGTGTTGACTTGAAAATTAATATATATATATATATATATAGTGAGTCTCTTATAAGGGATCCCTTATTTTAATTTCGGTAAAGACCACCATGATATCATATCGATCTGAATGAATTTTGATCTGAATTTTTTTGTGGATGATAAGTTCATCGAAATCTACCTATGAATAAAATTTGAAATTTTTTCAAGTATTAGAACTATTTATCCTGATTATTTTAAATATGAAGGCACCTGAAAAATGAGCGAAATATAGGAAGTTCAAGAAAAATAGTTTTAGTTCTTGAAAAATTCTCAAATTCTATTCATAGGTAGATTTCGATGAACTTATCATCCACAAAAAAAAATTCAAATCAAAATGCATTCAAATCGATACGATTTCATGGTGGTCCTTACAAAAATTAAAATAAAGGATCCCTTATGAGAGACTCACTATATATATATATATATATATATGATCCATGACCCCATTTTTTAATACAATTTCTATTCCGTTGGATTTTAGTTGATTGGATGGACAAGATTCAATGGTTTTTAATCTCTCGTCTCTTTTTTCATTTAATATTTGTATTTTCTCTCCCCTATTTATTCACTTCTCTCTCCTAAATTTTATTATTTTATTCCATTATCTTTCCTCCTTTAATTTTTATCTTTCAACTTTTCTCTTAAAAAAAAAAAAAATTCATTACTCTTTTCACCTTTTTTTTTTTTTTTTTTTTATTTTTTTTTTTATCTCT
The DNA here is from genome assembly GCA_954870605.1 of Acer campestre. NCBI lineage: Eukaryota > Viridiplantae > Streptophyta > Magnoliopsida > Sapindales > Sapindaceae > Acer > Acer campestre. The sequence goes on from OX940804.1 coordinate 20,507,391, forward strand.
TTCTGCTGTTTTTATTTCTCTTTCGAGCTACTCCCACCTAAAAGGCTAAAACTAGAAAATTTATTCATGTCATAGGCTCGTTTTTCTCTCCTCTTTTAATTTTTGACTTTTATTTTTATTTTTTTCTTTTAACTTTTCATGTCTTATTTTTGGGCTCTTATTATGTGATTTTTCAAATTTGATAAATAGTGTTATTTTCACTAATATGTTAATGTATTTGGCATGATGGTTTACAAACATTTTTTTTAACTAGGTTTGAAAACAACTAGTTGCAATAGTTTTGACATGAATTTATAAAGAGAAAGCTTTAATATCTCCATGATTTACAATAGAAATCATATCAAAGAGGACAAGAGGTACAAATAAGTAATTACGTGATATTTGGAGTTGTCCAAGTGGTTATCTCCCAACAATAGAACAGCATTACTGGTTGAATGTACGGTACACAACTTTCATGTTGGTTTATGTTTCTTCGGTGATTAACTTCTCTTTTTTCTGATTTTTGGAAGAAAATAAAAGAAACGCTTACTGCAATTGGTAAAATAAAAATGTGAAAAGATAAAAAGATAAAAAACTAGAAGAGAAAAAAAAAACGTGAAAAGAAAATAAAATTAAAAGATGAGAGATAATTGAATAATTGAATAAAATATAAAAGAGAGAAAATAATAAATAAAGGAGAGAAAATATAAATGTTAAATGAAGAAAGAGAAAAGATATTCAAAACCATTGAATCTTATCCATTCAAACAACTTAAATGCAATGGATAAAAAATTGTGTAAAATCTTGTGTAAAAAAAATGGGGATATGGATCCTGCTTATATATATATATATATGAGTGAGTCTCTCATGAGGAATCCCTTATTTAAATTTCGGTAAGGACCTTAATGAAATCATATCAATTTTTATGAATTTTGATCTGAATTTTTTTTTTTTTTTTAAGAGATGATAAGTTCATTAAAATCTACATATGAATAAAATTTGAGAATTTTTCAAATACCAGAACTATTTTTTTTTTTTTTAATTTTCTATATTTCGCCTATTTTTTTAATGCCTTCATATTTAACAAAATCGGGAAAAATAGTTCTAGTGCTTGAAATTGTTTTAAATTTTATTCATAAGTACATTTCATTGAACTTATCATCCATAAAAAAATTCAGTTCAAAATTTATAAAAATCATGATTTCTTCAAGGTCCTTACCGAAATTAAAATAAGAGATCTCTCATAAGAGACTCAATATATATATATATATATTTATGTTAATTGAAATTTAATATATCTCACACATTTGATTTATCATGGAGTATTTAAAAAAAAAAAATTATATCTTGTGAAGCAACGCTAGAAAAGAGGATCGCTTGTGTAGGGCTAGGTTTCACTTAGCTTCCCGGTGCAGTGTTTGTGGGGTTAGCAATGAGTCTCTTTTCCTCCAGTGCCCTTTAGCGACTACTCTTTAAGAGGTTTTTTTTTCGGCTTTTCAACTGCGTATCTCCGTCGATTCGTGGAGTTCATTCTTTTCTAAGGCCATGTCAATTTCGTTTAGTGATTAGGTGCGGGTTTTATGGAAGACGACTATTCATGCTGTGGTTTGAAGTGTGTGCTTTGCTAGTAACTAGTGGATTTTTAAGAGTAAGACTGTGAATTTCAGATTTGCTTTGTCTTTGGTTTGGTATGCGATGTTTGACACTAACTGATTAGAGATTGGGTGTATGAGTAATTGTGTAGATGATCTCTTGATTCTTCATTAGTTTGATCTCCATGGTTGTCCAGCTAGGGCCTTGGTTATCAAAAGTATGATTTGGTCACCTTTGGCTTCTGGTTGGATCAAAGTTAATATTGATAGTGTTGTCTTGAGTTTTCCGGGTGCTAGGGGTTATGGGGGTGTTTTCCGTAATTGTAGAGCTTTTGTGAAAGACTGTTTTGCTGTTCCTCTTCATCAGGTGTTTGCATTTGAGGCGGATTGTAGCTTTGATGGCCATTAATTTTGCCTGGCAGAACGGGTGGCATCAGATATGGCTTGAGAGTGATTCATCTTATGTGGTTTAGCTGCCCTCCTCTCGCTCCGAGCAGGTTCCTTGGCGGATTCAGCAGGCTTGGAAGCGTTGTATCTATCAGATATCGAAAATAGAGTTTCAGGTTTCTCATATCTTTAGGAGGGGAATCAGGTTGCGGACGTTCTTTCTAAGTATGCTTTGGGGTTGGAGGTCGATTCGTGATAGTCTAACACCCCGTCTTTCTGCTTTTTGTTGGTTGGCAATGATTGCATGGGTCAGGAGTGTTGGAAATATGGTTTTTAAAGCAATACATATTTAAAAATATTTATTTGCTTGGAAAATCATATTCTGTATGAATGAGAAATTATTCAAAGTAATTAAAACCATATGAAAAATGAAATAGATTTGGAAAGGTGCATGAAAGGTTGTTGTTCAATTTAACAGACACCAAATTACAGAAGGAAATGTGTTTTGAAATGGAAAGACACAACCATGAACAGATGCAACTATTCCTTTGAATCATGACCTTTCCAAAAGGCACATTATGTCTATAAATTAGAAGTCATTCATTCATTCTCAACATCCAGAAAATTTCATAAAATTACTGCATTGAGTATTGAGTCCTTTGGTAATTGAGAGAGAATTCTGCATATTCAGTTCATTGTGTGCTTGTGGATTTGAAGTGCTACTACCACAAGACAGAAAAGTCATTGTATCCTAGAAGGCGAGCGCCAATTGACCAATAGCATCAGTGGGCGGGCATAAATAGTCTTAAAGACATAGTGTTAAACACTAGCTTCGACTTCAAAGGAATTATTGAGATAAAAATTACTGCATTGAGTATTGAGTCATTTGGTAATTGAGAGAGAATTTTGCATATTCAGTTCGTTGTGTGCTTGTGGATTTGAAGTGCTACTACCACAAGACAGAAAAGTCGTTGTATCCTAGAAGGCGAGCGCCGATTGACCAATAGCACCAGTGGGCGGGCGTAAATCGTCTTAAAGACATAGTGTTAAACACTAGCCTCGACTTCAAAGAAATTATTGACAAAAACTACTGCAAATTGTGAAGGTTTTTCTATCAACTTATTCACTGTGTTTTAATCTTATTTTCTGTTTATTTATTTATATAGCAATTTACACCAAATTTTTTCTAACAAGGAGTCTTTTCGGTTTTCTTGATGTTTTTTGTTTCAGTTTTTGGTGGTCTGCACGCCACTATTTTTGTTGGGAATGTTTCCCTTGGCTTTAGTGCTTTTCTGATTTTTATTTTTTATTTTTTTTATTTTTATTTTTTTTTTACTTTTCATTTTATTCTTTTTATTATTATATGGATAGATACTACGTAGGAGTTTTTCAACATATGATTGCTTGTGATGCCTTTTCCCTTTAGGTCAGTCAGATTTTATCGACAAAAAAAAAAAAAAAAAAAAAAAAAAAAAAAAAAAAACGCTAGAAAAGATATAAAATAATGTATCGTAAAATTTCAGGCTTTCATTACATAATAGAGTTCAAAATTCAAATTTTTTTTTTTAAAAAAAAAGGTAATTTTAAAAGTAATTCATTATTGTTTGTTTCTTGATGCAAATCATTATCCATCACTTCACAATTTAATTTTGATTGCATATATTCTTCATCACTTTGAAATTAAACAAAAATTTAAAATTTTGAGAATTTTTTTTTAATTTTTTTTAATTTTTTTTTTTTTAGAATTTGTGAAATACAAAACATAATGAGAAATAACAGCGGTTTAAAAAAAAATGCTTTATCTTTATAACTTTTTTAGTCTTTTTTGTAAATTTTAATTAAGGTTAAAGTTATCATTAACAAATAAATAAATAATATAAAATATATAAAGATATTTGATGTATTGTAAATAATTCTTTTGGTAAAGTTATTGGCAATCGAAATCAACAGGTGCCGATGGGTTGTGAATAATATCGCTAAAAAAAAATCACACCTAAAGAAATTGAATTTGACAAACCAGAAATAATTGTAGGGAAGCTGGAAGCATAATCATCTTCAAATAATTTGTTATAACATATTAATTATGGATGGTACAATTTAATAAAACATATAACTTGAACTTAGTTGTGGCCACGGTTCAGTTTGGTGGCCACCCAAAACCGAAACCGAAACCGGAACCACCGGTTTGGTTTGGTACTGGTTTCAAACCAGCGGTTTGGCAGTTTCAGTTTCGGTGTGTTTTTTTTTTTCAAATATTAATTCTTCCTAATCATAATTCCAATGAACAAATTTTAAAATAAAAAAACATTTACAAACATTTTTCATTGAAGTATTTAAGTATTTCACAATGTTTAAAAGAAAATAAATTGACATTTATTAATAAATACAACTTTACAATTTCACAAAAAATAACATAAAATTAGAAATTGGCCTTGAAGGCTTGAATTCAAATATACAATATTACAATGAAATAAAGTTTTTTTAAAAAAAAAAAAAAAAAAAACACCTGCCTTGCACTTAATTTTTTACCACAATTAAGCTGCTTACATATCCTCCATCAATGTAGAGGAATTAAAGGCCACGTATTTCTTTTATCTTTAATTATTTGCTCAGTGTTGAAGGTTGTAAGTTGGAACGGAATCTATTCACTGTCTTCCGTTCCCGTGGCTTGTTCATCTTCGAAGAAGTCATTCACTATCTCCGGTTGGAGTTCTTGTTGTCTATATTTTGCATTTGTCCAATCATCAACGCACGCACGGATTTCAAGTGATAGTGGAGACATAGATGACCGTCTTGGGTCCAAAATATTTCCACTTGCACTAAATTTTTGTTCCACAGAAACTGTAGAAACCGGCGTTCCAAGAATTTGTTTGGCAATAATAGCCAAAATTGGATAATCCTGTTGATGACTCTTCCACCAAACCTAGAGACTAAATTCTTCATCTAAAAATTTATGAGTGTCTTTTAAATATCGGTCAAGCTCAAAGACCGTTGAGGATGAAGAAGATGTTCGTAATTTTTTGGTTCTTTGGGAAAACAGTCGATCCCCTAAACCCCTTAATTGAAATTTTACAGAATTGCTAGTACCACCAGATGTGGGTTGGGGTTATGAAATCGGCACATTCAAAGATGGACCATACATTCTAAGATATTCATCGTATAATTCATAAAACAATTTCTTAACGGAATTACAATACTAAAGAACATCAATTTCTAAATCTAAACATTTGTAATAATTAGTTAAATATTCAATACAAACATTCAAATTTAAAACGTGGACTAAACACGGTGCAAGCAATTAAATATTTGGAATCTCCCCATAATACTGTAATCATTTTTTCCTTATGGCAGCAACACACGGACTCAATTGAACATCAAAATCACAATCATTAAATGCACCAACAATATTAACACTTTGAATAAGAAATCAATGAGTAGTGGGATAGTAAACACCAGATAAAACGATGACAGCATCATTAAAAACACGTAACAATTCAAGAATTTTTATACATGCATCACAATGGTTCAATTGAAGAGAAATTAAAGGAACATTATAAGTAATAAAAGAAACTAATAAATCCATATATTCAACACTTTTATTAAGCAACTTATAAGTTGAATTTCAATAAGTGGTAATATCTCGAGAATTTTTTTTTGGGACGCATATTATTCTGAGAGCAATATTTTAACCATTGTTTCTGGATTTTGTTATGCCTCCAGATATAATTAATACTATCTCTAATTGGTTTAATAAAAGTAGAAAGCTCTGTTAATCCAAATTGAACACACAAATTTAAAACATGACATGCACAACGTCGATGAAATAATTTACCCCCAAAATAGGGATTGCACAAATCCTGTAACATAGGAATAGATGAGGTATTGCTTGCAGCATTATCAAAGCCAATAGCAAAAATTTTGTTTAGGATATTATACTCTTGAAAAATGATTTTAAGGAGTTGAAAAATATTTTGAACTGAATGCGAGTCATCGAAAACACGAAATGCAAGAATTTTTTTTTTCATGTCCCAGTCATTGTCCATATAATGACAAGTGACACCCAAATATGAATGACTACCAAATTTGTCACTCCATATGTCAGCACATATGGAAACGCGACCTTGAAATTGAGAAAAAAATGTTTTCAATCTGTTTTTTTCTTTTTTGTAAATGTCATTTAGTATACGTGTGAGAGTAGCTCTAGGAACACGTTGCAATGTAGGATTTGATGCCTTTTGACAATAATTAACAAAACCTACTTTCTCACCAAAACCAAAAGGTAAATGTTCAGTTGCAATCATTAATGCTAATTGTTCTCTATTTTTTTTTCCAGACGTGTAATGAAATAATTGATTAGAAAAGGTTGCATACCTGGAGATTTGTACTTGGTTACTCGCCACTGCGTATTTAGACGGGTGATTTTTTTTGATATGAGTCAAGAACGTGCCATATTCGAAGTTTCTTGCAACCTTGTATGATTTGGTGCAGTAATTGCACTAGATTTGGAAACATCCATCATCTAACTTAGTTTTCTTCATATTCACTTTGAAGAGTTCGGACTTCATCAACTTTTCTTTTTCACCTTCACCCACAAAAAAATCATCCGAAGGGGCTGGGGCGTCAGATAGATTTTTATTAGTATTGGGGGTATTGTGAGCGGGGTCGAGTTCGTCGAACTCGGGAATTATTAGAGGGGGATTAGGACTAGAAGGGGGATCAGATCCAAACCGATCTTGAAGGAACTGGTGAAAGGTCACATTGTCGTAAGTGACAGCATCACCAATGTGTTCCAATAAGTTTTGCATTGGCCTCTTTCCTTTGTTCACATTTCTTGAATTATCTCCCCCACTTAGCATTGAAAAATTAATAATAATAAAATATAGAGTAAAAAAAAAAGGATGATTGAAACAAAAAATATTGTTGGAATAAGAGTGGTAAGCAAGTAATATATATATATATATATATATGATTGAAAAAAAATATATTGTTAGAATAAGAGTGGTAAGCAAGTAAAAATATATATATATATATATATGATTGAAAAAAATATATTGTTGGAATAAGAGTGGTAAGCAAGTAATATATATATATATATGATTGAAAAAAATATATTGTTGGAATAAGAGTGGTAAGCAAGTAAAAAAAAAATGATTGAAAAAAAATATATTGTTGGAATAAGAGTGGTAAGCAAGTAAATATATATATATATATATGATTGAAAAAAATATATATGATTGAAAAAAATATATTGTTGAAATAATAGTCGTAAGCAAGTAAATATATATATATATATATATATATGATTGAAAAAAAAAATATTGTTGAAATAATAGTGGTGAAATTTTTTGTATGATGGTCAAAAATAGAAGAAATAAATATTGTAAATCAATTTGATGATTGAAAAAATAGAAGATAGTAAAAAAATAGAAGAAATAATTTATATATGAATAAGAATTAAATAAAATTGTAGAATGTAGAGAGAATTGAGAATTTGAGATTGAGTGAAGTTGAGAGAATGAGAGTGGTGTGAAGAATAATGAAGTGTTGGGGGGGTGGGGGGTGCCCAACGACCATTTTCAAAAAAAAATTTAAACATTGTACCACTTGGCAACGTTTGATTGGTTGCTTTTTTTTTTTTTCCAAATGTTTCAGTAATCAGAACGGTATTTTTTTTAAAAAAAATTTGCTGCCACGTTGATTTCTTATTTATTTATTTTTTTTATATATATATTTTTTATAAACCAGCGGTTTAAACTGCGGATAAAACAGTCGGTTTTGGCTGGTTTGTATGATTGCCAAATCGAAACCGAAACCGAAACCGAAACCACCGGTTTTTAAACTGACGGTTTAGATCCCAGATCTCGATTTCCGGTTTCGGTTTGGCACTTCCGGTTCTGGTTAAACCGTAGACAAAACCGACGGTTTACCGAAACCGTGACCACCTCTACTTGAACTTCAATAATGTCCTGTATTATACGTACGGCCAAATATTATCTGATTTTCTTATATCACAATCACACTTGTAATTTTTTTTTTTTTTCTGTAAAAAGAAAAAATACAGATGTTTTCGTCTATTTGTACCAGATTGCATGACATATTAAAATTAAAAGGATTGTGTCCACGTATCTTCTTAAAGAATCAAAAGGAATAAGGAAAAGAACTTATTTCATGTTATATATATATATATAATAATTGTGAATTGAAATTAAGATTTAATGGGTCTGAATTGGTTAAATTTATTCTAAATAATTTTAAATTAAATTTAGTTAAAAAAATCATTTAAATTATTTTTTCAATAAAATGAATTATTTTTTAAAATAAATAAAATTATTTAAAATTCATTTGAAATAAAATAACATTTTTTATATTAGTTTATTTTTTAAATGATAGAATAAAATATATTAAATCAATTTTTAAAATATATTAAATAAATGCAATATTTTATATATAAATAATTTATTTTAAAAACAAAAACAAAAACAAAACGTTGGGATGAAAATTGTCCCAGCCTTTGTTGCGAGACTAAATGGTACCGTCATAGTGGAAATATTTATCTACACATGATTGAATTTCTCCAATCCCGTGTAAACCACAAATGTGGGATTAGATTGTGATCAGCCCAATCCCACCCAACAAACATGCATTAAGAGGTTCGTATATACCCTTTTAATTAAAGACTTAAAAAATAAAAAATAATAACGATTATTATTGTGCATCTTCTCTTTTAAGTTCGAGTTGATGAGTTCCACTATACACATTTTACAAACATATGTTGAGTAGTTTTTGTGAAAGTGGATATTCAAACCACACATATAGTATTTGATATCAATAGTGTCCGTGGATTCTTGTCAATTTTTTTTGAAAAAAAAAAAATGGCGACTCAAATGCATATTTTAGCAAGTCACAATTAGTTTCAATTTTCAAATAAGAAAAAAGAGGCTAATTGCATCAACATCCATAAGGTTTAGTTTAATTATGTGAAAATGATAATTTTGGACATATTAACACAAACATCCCATAACGTTAATTACTAAAGTGCAATGGTCTAAAGTGAACATTACTAAAATATACCTTATTTTTCATTTTTCAAAATTAAAAATAAAAATAAAATATATTCATCTTCCTAAGCTGAAAAAAAATAAAAAATCATCAAACATCACCATCTCCAAAAAAGAAATCACCCGCCATAACATCTCAAAATCATTAAACATCACCCACCATCTTCATCAATAATAATAATTATTATTATTATTATTATACAAATAAATTAAATAATAATAATAATAATAATAAACCTCATCTTTAACTTCCATACCATTTCTTTTTAACTTTATCAAATCAACAATTTTTTTTTTTTTTTTTTTTTTCATTTCTCCATATCTTTCCATTCACAACAAAATCCAACACCACAATCTCACAATCATCACCCAACCTCATATTCATCAATTTCATAAAAAAATAAATTAAAAAGTTTCTCCGTCTTTGATGAAGAGATGGAGCCGATTGCTCCAACTCTGGCCAGTGATGGAATCAATTGCTCCACCTTTGACAGAGATGGACCGATCTAGCCCAATCTCTATCCTTCACCTCTATCAAAGATGGAACCTCGGAGCATCATTCCATCTCTTATATTCATCAAAAATGGAGCCAATTGCTTCGACTCTGGTCAAATATGGAGTCGATGACTCGATTGCTCTATCTCTAACCTGAGATGGACCTATTCAGCTCCATCTTTTAGCGATAAGCAATAAATGGAGTTGATGCTCCATCTTTGACTAGAGATGGAATTGCTCCATCTCTTAAAGATTGAGCTATCAATTGTATCTTTGATGGAGATGTAGTAGATCTCTATCTCCCATGAGATGGAGATGGAGAAATGTCGATCTTTATTATTGTAAAAATTAAAATATTTTTTAAATAATAAATTAGTATGTATTCAGTTTTCTTTTTATTTTGGTAGAAAAGACTATATTTCCCTCGCTCGTTAGGAGTTAGCGATAGGGGATGTTTTTGCAAAATATATATATATATATTTTTGTATTGAGGATCCCGGACTTCGTCTAGGCACTCATCAGCATGTTCTCCCCAACTACATGACTCGCCGTGGCCAGTATGTTGGATCGTGGAGTAGGATAAATAGGAAATCCCGGTCCACACCCTTAGCCCTACAAGGATGCAAGCAGGTAAATCAAAACTCAGTCCCGTCTGGGTAGGATTCGATCCGTTGATGTTAGCCTCATGTTCGTCATTCCACCAGCAGAGCTAAACGCCCTAAAGGCTGACCACAATGTAATTGCCAATAGTATAACCAAGGACTTTGATATTTAATTCCAAGCCTTGGACCACCAAGGCAACCACCTTGTGGTTAGTTTTTGCCAAATATCTCAAAGGTCAAGTGATGTTTGTTTCATATGTATACAACTGCCATTTTTATGTAATTATGTAAAACTTTAGGGTGATTGTGTAATTAGCCTGAAAATATATAGTTGGTATAGCTTATAGGGAGATGTTCCGGTGAGAGGTGGAACATCTCCCTATAAGTATTTCAATATAATTTAAATAATTGAAATATAAATATTAAATTTATATATATTTTTTTTCATTATATATATATTTTTTGAAATTAATAATTATATATTTTAATTTAAATTATATATATTTAAAAAAAAAAAAAAAAAAGGTCCAACCCAATGATTGGAGAGGGTTGGGAACCCAACCCCAATCATTAGGTAAGACCCAAATTGGGTTCCAAATTTGGAACTCCATTTGGGTCTAGTCTTGTGGAGCCCACTTTTGGCTCTTATTTTTTGGATCCCATTTAATACCATTGTGGCTCAATTTGATCAAACCCAAAATGGGTCTTGTAAAAGTAGGTCTTATTTTGCAACCAATGTGGATGCTCTAACGAGACCGTTATGAATTCGTTAAAATCAACATGTCTGATCTCTAGTTCTCTACAATATCGCACTGAAGATTTTCTCTTTTACACCTGTCGTTTCTTGTATCTTCTGCCGTCATTTTTCCTAACTCATTGCGCATGCAATGTCCTTAATACCCTCACTAATTTAATAAAAATACTATAATGCCCTTATGTTCAGTTTAAAAGGTTGAAATTTTGAATAATTAAAAACAACAAAATAAAAATATAATTTTGATTTAATTAAAACATGTTAATAAATAAATTGAAAAAAAGAACTCTAGTTACATCCATGGTGTCAATGGCCACCATTGACAATAATGGTCGGAGGAGAATGAAAAACCAATTCGGTTCTCCTCTGGCAGTTAAGGAGGTGCCTCCTCAGTTCTCGTGATTGAAATTGTGAGATTTCACAAATCCAGTCGCGAAAATGGAGGAGGATTGTCCTCATCTATTGAAGAAGCAAAATCGGCCTCTCCGGCACCGGAGAGGCCAGTTCTGTTCCAGTGATAAAGGAGAAGGAAGCCTCCTCCATTCAACAAAGGGCCAGTTAGGTATTATTTTTGAGAACCTAAAATCATATTATTTAATAATTTAGGTATGAAAACATGTTTGATAAAACTTCCAAAGGTAATCATTTAATAATCTTATTTGATTTTACAGCAGTTTTGGAAAGTAGGTGATGGGTTACTTCTGAAAAGTGATTATAAAATAATCTGCGGCAAGTTTAATGAATCTTTTAAAATATCAAATATTCTTTGTTAATTTAACATTTATTTCATATAATTTTATTGTTATTATTTACTATTATAATTTTAAGTTCTTTTTAATAATTATTTTTCTATAGCCATTTTTATTTGTTGTTTATATTTTTTTTATCTATTGTTTTAATAATTAGTAGACTATTTTTTTTTTTTATATATATATATACTCCATAATACATAAAATAGAATTCGATATAGAACTAAAAAAAATGCTAAAACTAATAGAAGATCTAGTACTTTCTACATACTTGCTAATACCAATACACTTGTTGTGTTAGGTTTTGGCTTGATTCCCAAGTGAACTCAATATTAACCAAATGGGACTCAACTAATGTAAAAGTGGAAACTTCCTGAAGACGTGTATAACATTTGGAAGTCCACATCTTGAAGTAGGTGATCGTGTTTAAGGGAGATTTGGAAGCCTGAAGATTAGCTGAAAAAGAAAATGTCTAGAACATGAAATCTTTTGTGGAAAAGGAAAGTCTTGAGTGTAAAGGAGTAAGATTTTGCATGGATCAAAAAGACTTGTGCATGTAGGAGAAGATTTCTTTGTTGGTTTTAAACTTCCCTAGTACTTTAGTATAAATACATGTAATATTTGTTTATTGAGTGTGTAGAGCAAAAAAAAAAAAAAAAAAAAAAAGTGAAACACCCGTAACATCAGAGAGTGGGTTTGATCCGGGGGAGACCTATGGCAATATCTGGGGAGGGATCTAAGGGAATATCAGTGGATCAAGTATGAGATTTGTGGGTCATATTTAAGGGAGACCTATGAGATATTCTGGGAGTACTCAAGGGGATCCAGCAAGCGTTGTGAGCTGAGAGTCATGATATAAAGCTCAGTTGTGAGTTTAGGGACTTGGTAAGGCTCGTTGGTTTGGGTTTGGGTTAGAGAGAGAATCCTAGAGTATATGGTTGTAACAATTTATCATATAGTGAAACTTTCTCTATCGTCCTGATGGCCCATGTTTTTATTTATTTATTTATTTTTTATTTTTATTTTATTTTTTATTTTTTAACGTTGATTTAGGGTTTTCCACGTAAATCTTGTGTTTGTGTGTGATTAATTAATTTTTTTTTCTCATCTTATTTTTTGCTAGTATACGTTATTTGCTATATTATGTGATGAATATTAGGCATGTTGCTTCTACATTCATTGGTTCAAATTCCCAACAATTGGTATTAGAGTCATGTTTGGTGATGACGGTTTCTAGTCTTCATGGGATATCGTATGGAGGACTTTGTGGTATTGAGATGATGATTCATGGTTGCCTTAGCGAAGGAGATACGTCTTGAAAGCGTTTCAAACTCACACTACAAAAAAAAAGCCTATCAGTGACGAACTATTTCCGACGGCACTAATTGCCGTCGGAAATGGTACCTTTTCTGATGGCTATTTCAGTGCCGTCGGAAATGAGTAAAAATATGATATCACATTTCCGACGGCATTTTGCCGTCGAAAATAGTCAAAACGTCGTCAATTTTGCTCTCAATTCCGACGGCACAAAAAGTGCCGTCGAAAATAGCATTTGTCCCATTGAAAATAATGAAAAGGAATACACTATTTCCGACGGCTTAAATGCCGTCGGAAATAATCTTGTTCTATTTAAAAAAAAAATGGAATAAACTATTTCCGACGGCCTCAATGCCGTCGGAAATAGTCTTGTTCCATTTGAAAAGAAAAAAATGGAATACATTATTTCCGACGGCATTGAGGCCGTCGGAAATAGTCTTTGTTTTATTGATCCCGGTTTCATGGAATAAATAAATAATTTATTATTATAATATTAATTAATAAATTATAATGGAATGTATGTAATTTATAACACTACACACAAAATGTGACTTGTAGGTCAATATTTTAAATGTATCACTATATGTGTTAAATGTATCCAAAATTCACTGTCAACAAAAACTTTAATAATTTTAATAAAATATTATTTATAAAAAAAAAATATCTCAATAGTTATATTTAAATAGTATACAAAAATATATATTTAATTACATAGTATACAAACATATCAATAGCTTATATATAAATAATATGCAAAACACATCAGATATATGGTTATAGCAAAATGGTAAGGGAAACCCTTACTGTCATCTAGGTCAAGGGTTCAAGCCACATGAATTTCATGGATTTAAAGTGCCACATGCTGAGTGATGTGGTGTGTGTCAGGGTGACATGGCGCATGGCACGTGATGAGTGACGTGGCGACTATCTGGTAAAGACCATTTTTTTTGTAGTGTCAATGGGGTTAGATGGAGGTAGAATATTGATAGAGAAGAATTTTGGCTTGTGGTGGCAAGTTCAAGTTATGGAGGTCTAATCTGGGCTACACAAGGCAATTAAAAAAAAAAACTCCCAATGCTCAAAGTCTTTGGTGTGGTGTGGAGCTTATCCAGCAAAACACTCTAAGTGTTACTAGTAGAAAGTCTTTCACTGGGTCGGATGATGTAAGGACACGTTTATTCTTTTGGAAGGTTTCCCCAATGGCCATGGAGAGGATACGTTGTTGCTAGTGGTCAACAGGTTTGCACATGGGTATTGGTCAGAAGGTGATGTAAGGTGTGTGGATGGACAAGGATATCAATGGTTGAGGAACTCCCTAGAATCTAACGTGAGGAGTTGCACCATAATTTCGGCAAGTTATTTCAACATGGTGCCAGAATAACAAGAAGAAATCTTATGATGATTTGTTCCTAAGTGGTTATACCATGTGGTGGGGTATGATGATTTTTGATATAAAGAGTTGTGGATGTAGACCAAGGTCTTTAAACTTCTTGCCAAATGGGAGAATTGTTATGTTTTGGCTTGATTCCCAAGTGAATCCAATGTTAACCAAATGGGACTCAACTGATGTGAAAGAGGAAACTTCTTAAAGACGTGGATAACGTTTGGAAGTAGGTGATTGTGTTTAGGGAAGTTTTAGAAGCCTGAAGATTAGCTGAAAAAGAAAACGTGTAGAACATGAAATCTTTTGTGGAAATGAAAATGAGTTTCTCTTTGTACTGAAAAGGAAAGTCTTGAGCATAAAGGAATAAGACTTTGCGTGGATCAAAAAGACTTATGCATGTAAGAGAAGATTTCCTTGTTGGTTTTAAACTTCCTTAGTACTCTAGTATAAATACATGTAATATATATTTTTTTTATTGAGTGTGTAGAGCAAAAAAAAAAAAAAAAACCTAAAAAACTAAAAAAAAACTCATGTAACATCAGATAGTGGGTTTGATTCAAGAGAGACCCATGAGAATATCTGAGGAGGGATCTAAGAGAACATCAATGAATCAAGTATGAGATTTATGGGTGATATTCAGGAGAGACTTATGGGATATTCGGGAAGTACTCAAGGGGATCCAGTGAGCGTTGAACTGAGAGCCATGATGTAAAGCTCGATTGTGAGTTTCGGGGCTTGGTAAGGTTATGTGGTTTGGGGGTATGGGTTAGTGAGAGAATCATATAGTATATGATTATAATAATTTATCATATAGTGGAACTTTCTTTGTTGTCCTGACGGTCCGTGGTTTTTTTTACCTTGATTTAGGGTTTTCCACGTAAATCTTATGTTGTGTGTGATTTATTATTTTTTCTCTCATCTAATTTTTTTAGTAGACGTTATTTGCTATCTTATGTAATGAATATTAGACATGTTGTTTTCGCATTCATCGGTTCAAATTCCCAACATATTGGTACCAAGTCAAAACATCTTTTAAATCCAATAACCTACATGCAAGGAATTGAAGATTATATATATATATATAATAGATATTTTATATTTATTTTTTTCACATTCGAATTAAATGTCATATAATTTTTTTTTTTTGTTTAACATCTAAATTAAATAATTATTTGATACCAATTATACATTATAACATTCCAATTTCCATACATTTCCTTTGAAAAAAAAAAAATCATATATTTTTTAGTTATTGTATAAATCCGCAACAATTAACATTATAATTTACCAAATACAATATGTATACTTTTGAGTATGACTTTTATTTATTTATTTTATTTTATTTTATTTTATTTTATTTTATTTTATTTAAATGGATTAAAGTGTTAAACAAACATAAATGGGGTGGGGTGGGGTGTGGGGAGGACCACCCGTCCCAAATTCGCCCCATTACAATCCCTACTATAAATAGGTTTGTTAAGTTGAATTATTTCAACAAGTATCAACATCAAGAAACACAACAAAAATATCAATCAATAAAAATTCGTTTAGGATAAAGAGCCTAATTAAAAATATTATTTCCCTATATTTGCTATGCTGATTTCCATGTATTTCATCAAGTCCCTTAGAATTCTTCTTAGCTTGACAGCGCAGCTTAATCCAGCTTCTTTGAAGTCTTCTTTTAAAATGCAATTTCTTTATTCGATCAACGAAAATTTTGCTTCGATCTTGATAGGCTTGCATAAAAATAGAGCAAAATCCTCATGCTCTACTACATTTTTTTTTGGGGGGGGGGGGGGGGGGGGGGGGGGGGGCGGGTGGGGTTAAATGGTCTACATATTTCTCTACTTGGAGCTTGTCGATCCATTTTTTTTGGAATTTGATGAAAGCAATTTTCATGAGATGATCCCACTTGAGATGCTTCACCACCCCAATGAGTTTTTGTTGTTTGCGCAAGTGGCGAGACAAGAGAAAAGACTTTAAGACATCTTAATTTTTGCCACAATTAAGTAGATTCATTAATTCTTTTCCAATGCATTATAGATATATTATAGTTTGGACAGTGATCACTGAAGAAAAAAAAAAAAAACCTGTGTAATGGTAGTTAAAAAATGCCAAACAAGATGAGTTGAAGAAAAGGATAAATGATTCGGCAAAACTTCTGTACATACAAATACAATATTCGGATTCATTGCATCAAATTGATGTGCTACTTTACATATATAAAATTGTATTTACACTAATAAGAAGTATATACATCAATTTTAGCTGATGCTGCCCATAGTTTGGCTTCGTGCATTGTAAGTAATGATGACATAATAAGTTAGCGAGATAGTTGTCTGTCTAAAGCAACTTGCCGATAGTGATTCCAAGATTAACAATAGATAAAATATTGCAGATTATACCACAGTTTTATCTTTATGGTGTCGTTTGATCACAACCGCTCTTATTGTGGCTTAGTGGTAAAGAGTGCTCAATATTTAGTCCGATAAGGTCTTAGTTTTGAGTCGTACCCATATGTGTTTATATAAATAAGGTGCCGTTTGGAATTAACTTTCAACCGAAAAGGAACGAAGGAAATTCTCTATGTGGGAGAGGGATATATTGAAGCTATTCTCTTTCTAGAAGAACTTAATTCCTAATTTTAAGTAAGTATTGTATTAGAGATTTTTTTTTTTCTTTTCTTTTATTGGGATTCCTACTTAGTAGATGTACCCAGAGACGGAGCTAGGGCTGGGCTAGGGTGGGATCAAGCCTGCCCTAGCCTTTCCCAAAAAAAAAAAAAAAAAGTTGAAAAAAAAATGGAATAATTAATATACATCTGTTTCCTATTTTAAACATTTAAATCTATAGAAGTAGGATTGTAAAAGAATATACCTTTGCACTTTTCTTTTATCTGACTTCACGACTCACGAAGCATGAGTTATTATTATGGTACTGACCAACCAATGGGGTTTTGCCACATTGTCTATTTGTAAAAAATGCAAGGAGATAAATATAAAAAGTTAAAAGAAAAAAGCCACGTGGCAACACTCCATTGGTGGGGTCAATACCCAAGTAATTTCCTTTTCCAATTAGATATGTTTGAAGATTACTTTAATTTTTAGTTTGTAAAAGTTTAGGAATAATCTAATTATAGGTTATTCTAATTTTAAATTTATAAACTAATAATATTATTTAATAAATTTCTTTTTGTTTTGGTTGAAATTTAGATATATGCTTGTTAAGTTCATTTTTTTTTTTAAAAAAAATTATTCTTTTGTTTTTGGATTTGTTAGTAAATAATAATATAAGTATTTATTTATTTTCCTATATGACGTGAAGGCTCCATCATAATTAATCTAATATAAAAATCAAATAAATTATAATATTTAAGAACGTAATAAATTAGATTTATTTTAACATTGTATTTTTTAGAATATACTTTTATAGGGTAAACCTTGCTATGTCTTCTTGACTAGGAGTATCTATATTTTTAATTAATACAATTTTCTCGTATCGTTAATGATCAATAAAAAATTTATTTTAGCCTACCATAATGTTTAATCTTGGTTACGTCCCTGGATGTACCCAAAATTAAAGAGAATCAAGTTCCATTTAAAATTTCTTTTCTTGACTTTTATGTACAATCCACGTAATTTGATTCTTAACCAATAAGAAAGTTAAGTTTCCTTTACGTTGTTATTATTATTTCTAATTAATTTGTATGCACACATAATGTGTCTTTAATTTGTCCACGTCTACAAATAAGACTTACAGTATAATATTTTTTTTTGTTTAATAGAGAATTAATTTCTTCATCTTTGTCAATCAACCTTTAAGTTATATCCGAATCACAAATATATATTTACTCTACTAATTAGATTATGAATTGAGAAGGTTATGTGGTCAATTAAGAGTTACTTACGGGCACGCAACTGATACTACACAGTAATTAATTGAAACATCACAATTCTTATTTGGGGAACAACTTGTTGAGAATCTGGAGCTGATCACTCACCTTATTGGATGACAATTTTGAGATCGAGAGAAAATAAATGGATGACTATAAAAATCATAAAATTATTATAATAATTCAACTACTGGACCAAACTGCACCAGGCAGCTTTAAATCAAATCAAATTAAGAAACCGAAGTTTGGGAGTTAAAGGTCAACTCTAAAATGTGTGCATGATGTGAAATGCCACGTTTAATTAATTAAGGTATAAAAAGAGAGACACAGACAAAGTAGAAACGAACTTGACAACACACTTGTTGGAGGTTATGATTAATGAGTAATGAGTGAGGTAATCAAACCAAATTTTATTTGAATTAAGTAATTGAAGACAACGCATGCCTGCTTTATATTAAGGGTCTTCTTAGAATTTATAATTGCAAATTGTTTTTTAATATATAATTAATATATTGCTTGCAAGTCAAAATGACTACGTACGTCTCTTCAGGGATGCCAAATAATGTCTAAATATAAACAACGTTTTTGTACTGTTAACTTCATACTTTTATTTATATATTCAAATTACGCCAGCTTTTTATTAATAATAATTATATATAAACGATCTTGTTTGATGATTATATTTGGATTCCTTCAAATTATATATATCATTTTGCATAGTTATATCCATTTACTTTTGCTTCCACCAACTAATAACCAATGACAAATTTCCTTTTTACCTCTTTGTAGTATTTGAACATAATTAGTCAAAGAAAACCACCTCATAATTGGCAGCCATATCATAAACAATATATTTCCCCAAGCTTAAAGCTCGTCCATTAATAGGATTCGAGCCGCTGACGTGGGAGTCATTTAACCAAATCCTAAACTCGTCAATCTACCAGCTGAGCTTATGCAGCAGTTGGTATAATATTTATGGTGCTTGTAATGAACCCTATTCTTAAATAACCGATCGACCGAAATCATGTTGGATGTATGTCTCTAAACAAGCCATAGACAAGTTAATCACAGCCATAATTAACTTCATTAACACACAAAAATATTCTAATACTCTTCTCAAAGCCATTATTCATTCATTTCAAATTTTCAATTAAAGTTTGAATATACATGTTTTTATTTTTTATATGTACATAAGGTAGGTAGGAAGGGAAGGACCCCGTGGTCCGTGGGTCACGCAGGAAGAAGCGGATAGGTTTGTTTGAAGACTCAAAATATTTAAAAAAAAAAACAAGTTAACATGTGAGCATGTGATATTGATTAATAGTAAGCACCATTTCTAACGACAGTTTGGCCATGTTTCTCACTACTCTTCTTCTTCTTCTTCTTCTTCTTCTTCTTCTTCTTCTTCTTCTTCTTATTCACAACCACCACCACCCTGTACCATGTGTTTGTTTTCTTCAATTATTGCCCTCACTTTCTCATTCACAACTCTTAAATTAACCCATAAATATATATATATATATATATTTATCTGATTAATTTCCTCACAGATATTTTTCCTTTTTGGTATTATATATATTTATATATATTCATCAATTGTTGGGATGGTCAATTGCCAGAACATGATACTGCATTAGTAAACAGTAACAACCTATATATATTATCCCGGGAGGATTCGCCCATGGGTATATCATATCATTTGGCACATATTTGGTGTCTAAATTTGAAATTTGAAGCTCAAATGATGTATCTCCTTAGAACCTAATGATTTCAATCACTCAATGTCTCAATTCTAATACAGAGAAATCAAGGATGCCAAATTATTTAAGATTGTATAAAAAAAATTGTCACATATATGTATATCTCAAAATTCAATTTAAATACCACGAAATTTGGCGATTATTTTGTTAAAATAGATCCATGTGTGAGAGAGATAATGTTAGAGACTTTTAGTGTCGTGGCCCGGTGAATAAAATCTGTGAAATTTTATTCCTCACTCATAAATGGAAAACATATTAATTAAATACCCAAAATGGGAAGAAAATCTCCATATGCTTTAAGTACTTACCTAATATTATCCTTAGATTTAGGTACAAGTATACCACTTTTTTTTTTTTTTTTTTTTTTTGGAGTATTAATTTATCTAATTATAATTCATTACAGATAAATAATTACCACCTTTGCGTCAGTTGGGTAGGTCATATACACCACCAAATCATTAAATTACTTCTTGATTATATTGTATTATGTTATGAGAGATGAGATTGATTTGTTTAAAGTATCTTAGTGTTTAATTAAAAATAGATATTATATAGATATTTGTAATAAATTGTAGAAAAAAGCACATAATAGAAGACCTAACATTTTTGTCCTTAAATCACAAAATATATAGTTTTTTTTTTTTTTTTTTTTTTTTTTTTTTTTTGAAAACATTTACTGAAAAAATAAAAAAAATAAAAAATTACATACCTAAACTGAAGCAACTTAAAAATATAGTTCGTACTCAAATCAAATGTATACACTCGATTAACTTGTATATGAACATATATAAAATTTGGTATTCATAAATTCATTGAAATCAATGAATATAACAAACAAATCTTGATTAATTATACACTGATAATCATTTGGAACTAAATTAAAATTCAGAACATCTTTGGTGGTCTGCAGTTCGATCTTGATAGAGATGGATAGATGGTTGTGGATGTAATCAAATTAGTAATTCAACAGGATAAAGTGGGCCAATAATCGATGTGTAATTCTATAGGGTTTGACAAACAGTGAAGTTAGTGGATGATTAAGGAATGGCATTTCTAGTTTAGCTATAAAGTTTATGAAAAGGACAACTAGAAATCAAAGTTAGGAAAGCAGCATGTGAAGCTTCTCGAGACAAATCTACTTTTAAGCTGGTAATTGTTGTTTCTTTCATTAATTTTCATTGCTTATAAACAATCTGCTTTACAGACAAACTTGAATTTAGATGAATATAAAAGAACTTTGTACGGAAGTGCTTGCTTTTTCTGTTCACATATAAATTTATTTACTTTTATAGTTGCTAATGGTACGTTTTGACAACTCCAACAAGAAGAGGAAGAAGAAGAAGACATAATTGAAGCAGCACAAGCACTGATCAAGATGTTTGATATGTAGGATGTTTTCAAATATTCTGAAGGGACAATCACATAAAGTTGTTGGGTTATATAGATATTTAATTTTATTAGGGGCACCCTTACATTACTTTCTATATAAAATATACACGCACTCACTCATCAGACCTCTCATTCTCTATCTTAGCCGTATATATAAATGCAAATGGTATGTTGTCTTAATTTGTAGCGTAGCAATGTTTCGTGTACGGTTCAATGTTGGACCATCACCTTTGTTTTCCCACTTTATGATCAAATTGCAGTTTTCAGATTCAACTATCCATGATGACGATGACGATAATGTGCCTAGTCCCACCAATCAAAATTTGAAGAGCTATTATTATTATTCAATTAAAAAGCCCCAAAAAGATTTGACTACGAGGATGAATTATTGGCACTAAAGAAACAGGCATCTAGTATTCTAGTTGCCTAGTTGGGGAGATCCCTTTTGTGTAATTAATTATATTTGGTTGAGATTCTTGAATATGAAAAAAGAGACTAGGGGTAGGTTATATTTGTAATATATTCTTCTTTGATGATGAATTGCAAAAGCCTTCAGAAATGGAAGTACACACAAGATCCCACTTACTATATATATAATACCAATTACCAAGTGGGTGTGGCATTTTCTTGGCCGTCCTTTGTCTTTTGTATCTCCAAGGCCAAGACTAACAAATAATCGATCAACTTGTCAAGGGATCAAAATCATTCATGAGTCAACTACTTAAGCTTTTGAGTCTATATTAAGGAAGCTACCTACTGCAATTACTAGAATCCTAGAAATATTTATAAACAAGCAGAAGATATTGATAAAATAGAAAAGATTCAAAACTAGCATTGGGATCAATTTGCAGTTCAAAATATATACAATCTAATTCTTTCCAAAACTGAAATATTAATTATTAGAATATGGATTGTAAAGACATCATCTCTAGTACAAGTTTAGGATATAAACGTCACAGATCATGCTCTGCCTTACTAATTGAAGCTGGTAGGGGTGATTGTACATCTTTCTTCTTTAATGTTCCGAGTTAAATCCCACAAATATTTACTCTAACCAAAGGCAATCAATTGTTTCTAATTTTTTTTTTTTGTTGAAAATATATAAACGGATTCAATCACACTGTTTCTCATTAAAATTTTACCTCCAGAAATTTTGTACAACACTCTAATACCAGCTATCCTACAAGAACTTACAAAGCCTACATAGAGACATGTGCAATATTGTAATCTGAAAACAAACTACAACGATAAAAACTCTGCTGCATTGACTCAATCTTTCATAACTGTTCCAATAATTTATGGTCAATAAAATAATTTGCCAATCTTAAAAATGTATGAATTTATGTCTGCTGTATTTTAATAAGAGCATGGTATGGCACTGCAAACACTACCCTATCATTAAGGGTTGCCCTACTCTAATTATAATACCAAAAACTTGACTGCCGGATTTCCTCCTAGATTGCTGACAATCAAAGAAACAAAACATGTAGCATCTCAGACTTCCAAAGTTGCCGCCGCTGCCAACAAATACATATAATTCAATTACCAATTGTTAAGCTCAGAGCAATATGCTTTTCATACAATTAATGAATACTAATACTAATCTTGGTCATATGCATCAAAACTAAAAGCTTTTGTTTCAAAAACTGAATCTATACAACAAATAGTAAACAAAACCAATCCTTCCTTACGGAATAAGTGAAGGTCCAGTACCTTTTGCACAAGGTTCATCTTGGGGTTTCATGGCTGGGAAGAGAAGAACCTCCTGTTCCACAAAAAAGAAAGTGACAGTGAGTGTGAGTGACTGCAAACAATATGACAGACACATGCAAAACATGCGGACAGATTACCAGAGAGAAATAACCAACCTTGATATTCTGTGAGTCGGTAAACAACATACTTAGCCGATCAATACCTAAACCCCAGCCACCAGTTGGAGGCAACCCATACTCAAGTGCCGTACAAAATGTCTCATCCAGAGCCATTGCTTCATCATCGCCCGATTGTCGATCCTGATATGTAAACAAGACGTCAAATCTACATAAACTTCTCACAGATTTTCTAATATCATACAACATTGAGCTTCTAAACATGTCATACCTTCAGTTGATCAGCAAATCTCTGGCGTTGTACCACCGGATCATTCAGTTCAGTGTAAGCATTGCAAAGCTATTCAATTGTATAATAAAAAGAAGCACAAATTAATTAAAGCAATGATTTTAAGAAAAAAGATAAAAAGGGACAAAACCAGGAAGGAATTATATCATACTTCATGCTTGTTAATGAACAATTCAAAACGCTCAGTCAGACAAGGTTTTGATCTATGCCACTTTGCCAAAGGACTCATGATTTCAGGATGGTTAATGATGAAAGTCGGATTCACACATGTCTCCTCCAAAAAGTGCCCAACAAGCTGCCATCACATGAAAATTTAGAGTAAGCTACAATAACATAGATAAAAGTCGGTGCAGAGGATCTCTCAAGGTGTAATACTTGGTGTGTACAACTTCAAGCATGCACACATGTGCGTGCACTCACCAACCCTAACCAGCAAACATGAACATACATTCGAAATTATTCTAATGATAGAACCGAAGTGGATAAAATCACATATATCATCATTAAATAATAGCTTTTATCATCAAATATTTTTTTCCAAATAAGGCAGAGAAAATTGCTACATTTGATGTCATAATGATGCAGTTGTCAACCATACATTTGTATCAAGGTTAACTGTCTCTCTGAAAAGTTTCTGCAACAGCTAAATGAGTAATCAATCAAAGACATTCATTTCTTGATTAGGGAATAGACTTGATTATAATAAAACAAAAGCAACTCTCAGTTATGTATTTAGTATAAACTCCTTGGCCCTTGCAGAGATAGCACTAGGTAGCATATACCCGAACTATACATGATACATATTACACAGTATGATGGAAACAGAAGTTCTCCAATTCATGTCTATAAAGTTGGTAGCAGAGTAAATGTGGAAAGAAATTTACCTTGTCTAATAAACGAGCTGTTGTTAGAGGAGGGGGGCATTTGATATCAAACTTCAAGCACACGTCCGCTAGATATTTGTTGGCCTCATCACTGGATAAGTCCTTCGGTATTTGAAGGTTAGCCACTTTATCTAACTCCTCTATCATGTCAATCCTTCTGTAACATAAATCATCATATAAATTATTCCAAAAAAAAAAAAAAAAGGGTTCCACATAAATCTTTAAGTTTATTACATTCATCGCCCATAAACAAAGTTTGTGGACCTGAAGGGAGGAGTGAAATCTATCTCAATGGGATCCTTATCAAGCCCGTTAGCATGATATTTGATTTTATAACCACCAGTAATTTCCTTGACCATTCCTGTTTCATAAATCTACATCAGTCCAGAAGTCTGGGTTAAAAATGAAAATGTAGAGACAGAATAGACAGTTTCTTGCAAAACCAAATATTTTTCCCTTACCACTCAACATTTTCTCAGTGAGCTCCATCAGGTCATTGTAGTCTGCAAAAGCCATATAAAACTCACAGGTGGTAAACTCTGGATTATGAGTCAAATCAATCCCCTCATTTCTAAATTGCTTTCCAATCTCATATACTCTTTCCAACCCACCAACAACCAGTTCCTTAAGATAGAGTTCAGGCGCAATGCGCATGTAAAGCTTCATGTTCAAGTCATTGTGATGGGTCACAAAAGGACGGGCTGCTGCTCCACCAGCAATCATATTCATCATCGGTGTTTCAACCTGAAGGTGATTTTACATTAAAGAAAGATAGAAAGTATAAATAAAGTCAAAACATCAGCAAATGACATGAAAACAAGTTAATCATCAGGACAGTTAGAGACAACTAACCTCCAAGAAATCAAGATCGTCAAGAAATTTCCTAATATATGAAATGATCTTGGACCTTGTCTTGAATATCTGTCGAACCTCCATATTCAACATCAAATCCAGATAACGTTGACGATACCGAGTTTCCTAGTAGGAAAAAGGAATGCTTTTTAGTCAGAGCAAAAACAAGGAAATTGCTAACCAAATTGCTGAAAATATAAGTAGTTAGAGAGTTGTCACTATCCTCGAAAAAGGGGAAAAAGGACATCAAAATTTACATAGAGAGATTTAATTGTCGCTGAAATATAGAAAAAAATAACATAAGACTCTTAATGTACATAACAATAACAAACTGTTCATAACATTATGCTTTGAGTATGATCTCCCTTAGCAAAAATAACATAAGACTCTTCATGTACAGAACAATAACAAACTGTTCATAACATTATGCTTTGAGTATGATCTCCCTAGGCAAAAATCATTCATGATGTTGTAAGCACTATCTTTTTAGCTATTGGTCCACATTATTCACTACAACACCACTGCAACTTTTATGTTACAGCCTCAGTATATCCCATGGAGAATAGGAAATAATATATTTTAGAGATTTATATCATTTCCCTCAGACAGTTTCATTCAACAATGACAAGGCAGTTGAGTTCATGGCCAACTTCATCCAGTTTCAGGTTGCAAGAGTAGAAATGAAAGGTGAGTTAAATTCTCAGTTCCAAGAGCTGAATCATCAGCTAATAATCGCAACTGACATTCAGCTAAAATTCATATATTAACAACAGGCAGTTAGATAGTAATTCAAACTGATACATGTGGTAGTTCAGTCCATAATTCCTAAACCTATTGTTTGGGGTTTGGATGATAAAAACCCACTACTTGGTCAGGCTTAGGCTTAAGACAGTGGGAATGTACACATAACTTTATCAACAAGCATATTGAATAACAAATACAAAGCGGAATAATAGTAACAAGCCCTTCTCAAAATAAAAACATTTAGGTGATAATAGGTGTAAACAATGCTTGGTTTAAACATCAACATAATTATTTATAGAATCAAAGCTAGTAATTGTTCATAATACTTTAACACCAAGTACCACCAATCACATTTACATGTATGCAAATTTTGTTGTTCTTTAATATTCTGTTTACTCAGATCTTTCCGTTCGCATCAAATAGTCAAATACATCTAAAAGATATAGCATGTATATAACTTCATAGGCCTAGACAAAACATGTAATCCCAACGTTATGGTAATTTCATTTCACACACATGCTATGTTGGAAAGAAAACATCTAAAATATACATATATAAAAGACTTCATTGGTATAGTATGTGTTTTAAGTTATACCTGATCTTTTAAAATATATGCTTCAGGGTTCCTGGTACTTCCGGGGACCCATATATCAGTTTTCTGCAGAAAAAAGGAACAATGTTTTAACATCATGAAAAGATCTCAGCCTGAGCCAACACCAAATCAATCATGATGAAGTTTGTTCACCTTGACGTTGGCAGTATCTGCACCAGGAGCTGCTTTCTGCCTTGGCATCATATGGAGACAATGGGATAAAACCACGAATGATCTCGGAAAGATACTTAGCTCTCCCCTTTTAGTTTTTCCTGAAAGAAAAAGAAAAAGAAAACAGATTAAACCAAGGTAATCAAAGTTTTCTAGCAGTAAGTTCATCATTCAGATCTAAATAAAAGCTAGCATAAAAGAATTAAAAGATGAGTGTATAAACATCATGAGGCCAAAATCAAGTCCTTTTAGAATCCATATAACATAAATAAAAGAATCTCTAATTAATAGGAAAAATAAATGTAAATGAACAGCTACTGTAGAATCCCGAACCTGGAAATCCAGTTACACCAACAATATCACCACGCTTCACACTAGAATGGAACTTAGAAAATTCAACCTCATCCATGCCTGACTTGCTGCAATAACAAAAATGACCAATCTATTAGTCATCTTATGACAATAAAAATAAAAATAAAAATATCAATAGCACAATGCCGTGTGTAATAAATAAATCCTAAATAAAGATACATGAATCTCATTTAAAAGAATTTCAACCATGAAAACGGTACTACTCAACAACATGAGGTAAGTCAATTAGAACAAAGAAGTTCAGAAAGCTGCAGTTACAACACCCATAACCGTATTTAAACGTAGAGATATATCAGAGATAAACTACTACCAGTGCTTTAATATTGTTGCGAACATGAACGGATTAAAATGAAATTATTGTTTGACAATTTAAGAACTTTGTTTGGAAAAATTGCTATGATATATCCTGGGAAAATAATATACAAACAGAACTTAGTAGAGTTCATAACCATTTTCTTTCATTTTCTGCAATCTAGTAAAATCATCTGCATACATCTATATACCTAAGTTAGACATTAGTCAACCATCAGTAATGACAATCTGAAAATTGTACTATTAGGTTCTGACCTGGGAAAAAACAAAAAAGATAAAACAATTAACCATCCAGTAGTCCTCTAAATACATCAGCAATTATTATCCTTATAATTCTATATTCAGGTTAATCTTCAACAAAGTTTACTATCAAAAACAACCCACACAAACCAGTCGTCTTACAAATTATAATGATTAAATTGTTTGATCACCATAGATGAGTGCATGCACATGCACACACACATATATAGCAGACCTGCAAACATGATAAATGCACAAACACATAATTAAATTGTTTGATTTTAATTATAATTAATTTATAGTTACTTTCATATTCCAGATAATTAAATAATAAGAAAAAGAGATTTCTTTAAAATTTTATTCATTCTGAATCTTCCTCTTCAAGAAGAGAATGAGACAATAGAAAAGAAAAAAGCATAAAATAAGCTTCAACTGCAAGCACAATGATAACAATCAAAATACCTAGCGTCAGTCATAACTTGGACTTTAGCACCAGCACCATGCAAATCATAGAAGAAGAGCTTTGATGAGGAAGCTCTTTTGCTCATGATTCTTCCTAGCATTACAAAACAATAATAAAGTTAAATATTTCAAAATAAAGATTAAAAAAATTGTCTGATGATATGAATAATCTCAAAGTTAATATTTTTATACCTGCCAAAGATACTGTTTCACTCTCAAGATGCTCCCCATTGTTTAAGCTTTCAAACTTCTCAATATATTCAAGGATAGTCAGTGTGACAAAGAATTTGTGAGGATATGGATTTTTTCCGTCAGCTTTCTTTGTAGCAAGATATTTCAGCCTGTTTTCAAAGTATTGCTGCAAAAAAATAAAAATAAAATAATAATAATAAAAAAAATCAACAACATAAGTTAGCTGTTATGTCCAAAAAGGTGTGCATAAAAGCCACAAAACTAGTAAACATGCAATCATACTGTTGGATCCATATCCTCATCATCAGCTGCAGGTTTCTGACTGTGGGAGCTGGCCTTGGCAGCAGCCTGTAAAACATGAAGACATCTTTTACTCACCATAATAGGATCATATCAACTAGATAAAGCCAAAGAGTTGCTTGGAGTCGCTGGATGACAAAGCATCGTAATCAATAATGACAATTGTATGAGTCAAGTAATGCATTAACATAAATTTATGATTGCAGTCAGCATGAAAATAAAAAACCTCTTCATTCATCCAATATTGTCATTTTCCAACAAAACCACAATTGCAAAAAGTCATGGATCAATGACACTCTTCGTTCATTCAATATTGTCATTTCCAACAAAACCACAATTATAAAAAGTCATGGCCAGTGGAACACTCTATTTTATATAATCCTTGGTAATCAATAAATACAACAAGCATTGTTTTATTCAAAAACAGTAAATGGTATTTTTCAGAAGCAAAAATTAAAATGTCAACTTCGACCTGCATTGAAAATGGACCATAAGCAGCAAAATTAAATCTCCATAAGAATTTGATGTCAGCATAAATTTTACATAACATATTTTCTAACGATTATCTGTTCAAGTCCACTCCTCACTTCCTATATTCATGCTTTTGATGAAAAGTTGAGCAAGATTAAAAGAGAAAATGAGTAGCGTAGCATAAAGGCAAAGTACCTGTTTGGCCTTCTCCTCCTCTTTGCGCCGCCTTTCCTCTTCTTTCTGTTTATTCTTCATTGCCTTCTTGAGAGCACTGCACACAAATGAACAATAAAAAAAAAATAAAAAAAATCAATCACTAAACAAGTAAAATTAAGAAGAGCTGAGAATTAAACGAAGTGTGAGAAAGAGAGAGAGAGACTTTTTGCTTATGGTTTCTTCGGGAGCGGAAGGATCGACCGACGAGTCCACGGCTAAGTTAGAGACGGCTTTGGCTGTTTCTTCAATGGACCCCTCCATGTCGAAAAAGAGTGTGAGCGTGAGAAACTGGGAGGTTTCGAAATTGAAAATCCCACGAATTACAGATAAATTCCGGCGCGGAGGAAAACAACGTGCGTGGAGGAGAGGACAGCGGCGTCGGCGTAGAGAGAACAGATGTGTGGAAATTTAGGGTTTTATAATATTTTGAATATATACTATTAGGTGGGCGATTGGGTTGATTGGAAAAATTCAATTCAACCCAACTAAACCCGATATTTGTCGGGTTGGGTTGATCGGGTTAGCTTCCGTCTCACTTTTGAGATTGTTTTTTTTAAAAAAAAAATAAAAAATAAAAAAATAAAAAAACTATAATAGTTTGATTCTCTTATTTTAACATTAAAATGGAATACCGTATCTTTTTTTTTTCTTTTTTTTTTAAAAGAAAAAATAAAAAAGGAATATCAGAAAGTTCAACTCACTCACAAAAATGTGATTCCAAAACTTTTTATTTAATTAATTGTAAGTTATTTAATCCTAATCCTAATCCCAAACAGCCTATTTCTATCTTCTTTTCTTTTTATGAGAACAAAAATTATCATTCCAAAAGGCAAGAAACACATTCGAACAACATGATATCATCGAAGGACATTTTAGCACTTCTGGGAACAACAGGCGTAACTTTTTTTTTCTTTTTTTTTTTTTGGGAAAGAACAAACATAACATCTTTAACAGTTGAACAATAAACTTGACAAGCCCCTTTCTATTTTTCTCATATTATTTTTTTTTCTTTTAAAAAAGGCATATAAACAATAATACACAAAACAATAGTATGACAAAAGTGTAGTAATGATTAGTATGCTATAAATATATCTACACGAGAGAAAAATTAGAAATAAGTTCATAAAAAACATTTGTTAGTCAAAACGACATTGTTTAGATTAATACTGTTAAAAAAAAAAAAAAAAGAGAAGCAAATCATAAACACGCGTTTTATTTAAAAGCAACATGTCAATGGAACCTGAAAAGAACAACATGGTTTGGCACAAACAAACTATGAGGTTCATTAGTGGATCATTGTCCTTAAAACAAACATAATATAAAAAATGAAAAATTTTGAAAAATAAAAATACCACTGCCTCTCTGGTGAAAATCTAAAATTGATCGTTTTGTTCATACTCATGGACTCATAGTTTTATTTTTTTTTTTTAAATTATAAAACTTGACCCCCTTTGATGTTAGGCTAATACATGGTGTATGTAAGTATAGATTGTACGACTGCTTTCAAAAGAATTCATTACTCACCAACTGATTCCAGCCACAAAGCTTCCACAAGATTTTATCATGATTCACAAATATAACAAATACTTGTTTCTATAACAAATTAACAATCATGATTCATGGCAAGGTAATTAGAATCTCATACATTTCTAACAAGTCTTGAATCTCATTTTGGACAAAAGAGCCGATACAATTTTGCAGGCATCTTTATAAATTAAACACAAGAATTATACTTTTTTCACTGCAGGTTCTCCTGGTCTCCACTCTCATCTTACAAGTGGTATGAGCAAATACTCAGCATAAAAGAGCTACACGAGAGAAAACAAGTCGTCATAATCGACTAAAAGGAAAGAAACCAGGAAAGTGATATAAGTTAGAGCTAGTGTAGGTTCACAATAATTAGATATTGATAGTTGGATTGCATTCAACTCTGTTTGTGCTGTGTGAATCCCCAATCCCATACCAAGTAACGCAAAGCAAGTTGTTTTTGAACAATTATAGGTGTTAAGGAGATGGCTACAAAAATCAAATGACTTTTAGTGTCAAAACCAGGATATGTTTGAACAGGTGTTTCGCAAAATTAGCTGACCTAATATGCTGAATTGACATTACCCCATCCCCATAGAAAACAGTCAGGCTATATGGAGTGTGTAAATTGCAATCATATCCTTTTAGTGTAGTTCATATCCAATAAGACAAGGGGGATTATTACGGTATTACCTTCCAGATGAACATGTAACAGGAAGTAATTGAATCTTTATTGTTTAGATCCACAGATTTGGCACGGTTCCACAGTATTGAAGCTAAGATGATATGACCCAAAACCTGAAGTGATGCAGAGAGAGTAAATCATATTCTGAGACATCTAATACAGATGTGTCGCTATTGCGAGTTAGTATATAACACAGAATTCATATATTTTATGCAATCAATCACACAATATAAACACAGACTTCATATATTAAAAATCAAAGTTGATTAAGGACTGAGAGTTTATGCCAGTAGAGCCCTGCCTCAGCCTAAACAGTCCATCAATGGAGTAAGAAGTTGTATCACGCTTTCTGGCTCAGTCAATCAACATTTTTCAAATATTTCTTGCTCGTCTCCTCAGAAGTCCCATGCTCCATTTATTTGATGCATAGGCCCATTTTGCTCTATGTTGTAATTATATATTTGATTTATAGAGTTCCCAGGATTTGCTCCGAATGTTAATAACCACCGGACCCAAAAACTTAAGGTGGCGTTTGGTTGACTGGAATGGGCAAGAATGGAATACAATGTAATCCATTCCATATGTTTGGTTGGTTAAAATCCAATGGAATGAGCATTCCATTGGAATGGTGATTCCGCCATTTTTGTGGAATGGGCATTCCATCCAAAAACCAATGGAATGCCCATTCCATTCCAATGTAAAAAATTTATTCCATAAAAGCCCTCATATGCACAAACTACATTCCAAAAATACCCTCGTTTCCAAAAATAATATATTATCATTATATATTATATTAATGATATATAAATATATATTATATCATTATATATATTATATATATTATTATTATATATAATATTATTATAATATATATAACGATATATAAATATATATAATATAATATATATAATATATATATTATTATATGTATTATATGTATTATATATTATATATTTATATTATATAAATATATTATTATATATCATATAATATAATATAATATAATATATACTTTTATGTTTTATTATTATTATTATCCAAGATATATATTATATATTATTATATTATAATATATAATATTCATATATAATAATATTAATATCAATAATACTAATAAATAATATATATTATATATAAACATATATTAAAATATATATAATAATATTTATATATATTATTATGTAATATAAATTATTTTTTTTATATAATATGTTATATATTGTAATAATATATATATATATATACATATGATTATTATCCATAATATATCATGTTATTATGAATGTTTTATAATTAGGGGTATTTTGGTCAAAATACAGTTAATTCCATTCCATTTAATTGTTAACCAAACAAAATAATACTGATTCAGATGCTAATTCTAAAGTCCCAACTAAATAAAGAAATCATCTTTCTATTCCATTCAATTCCATTCCATTCCATTCAATACCATTCCATTCTATTTCATTCCCATTCTCATTCTCATTACCATTCCGATTACCATTCCGCTATTTAACCAAACGCCACCTTAAGTGTAAGAGCCTAATAATAGTATTTAACAACAGTATTTTAGCTCTAACAAGTTCTAGGTTTTCTTTTCAAATGAAGAAACTGATATAACCTAGTAACGAACACTATCACATAATAGAACTTTTAGGAAAATCATTTGTGTACAAAACTATTAAACATTATCATTTGAAAAAAAAAAAAAAAAATACAGTACATTGTTTCCCCAAAACTTAACAATTTGCATGAAACTTGAAAACTTTTAGTATTTAAATGCAAAACCAACCCACTTGATAAAGTGATGCAGCACCTGGTAATACCTTAAAAGAGATTCAAATATTCCTAAAATTTTATTTAAACTAAAGTAATTGATGATCAACCTACTCATTTGTTAGATATTGCAATTTAACTTGGAGCAAAGACTTTCATGCTAATTAACTAAACTATCTTACAAGGTGAATGAGAAGTTTTTTAATTTTTTTTTAATTTTATTATTATTATTATTATTATTATTTTCACAAAAATGAAAAGAAATTGGAGGAAAACTTCTTGGGATACAAAGCATCAAAACAAACAGCTTTGGATTGTATAGATGAGAACTAAATCATTTAACGGAATAAAATTTTGTGCAGAAAAAGAAATTAAACACATTACAGTAATGAATTTGCTCCAAAGGTAGGGAGATGTTGCTCCAACGAACATTGCAACAGCATAAGCCATTTCCAGCAGAGAAATGCAAGTCCAAAATACCTGTCCATTCCAATTACTCACAAAAGGAAAAAAAAAAATTCCGAATTGATTCTCTCTTGATTTCAAGACTTTGAAGTCAAAAGTTCCTAAAAGCTTTCCTTATGAAAGTTGGTTTTTTTAGTTGACGTGTAGTCGTGTATTTAAGTGTTCCAAATTTGTATTTAAGTATGTTCCATTTGTCCTTTGAATCAAATTCATGTTTCTTATTAAAAAAGGATTTTGAACAATTATCTTGCCCTCTATTTTTTTCTATAAAATTGGAAGGAAAAAGCATCATATATAAATATATATATATATATAAATTTTATGCTATCCGGAAGTTATTATTCCGGATAGTGATCAAGCATACAAATCATACGGGAAATAAAATGGCTTATTAGAGTTGGTATACACATGTCATGTTTTTGTTGCCTGAATTATTATTTTTCATATAAAATTATTAGTTCTCTATTTCAAAAAAAAAAAAAAAATTATTAGTTCTCATAAAATTATCACTTATTTGATAAAGATTTCCTATAATTGTTTATGAAATCATGAGATTTTAAATATGTAATAAATAGTTGAATTAGAGTTGTTTTGAAAGATTTGATATTAATTTGTCAATTTCAACTCTGTACATTTTATTTTAATAATGAAAATTCTAGCCTACCGTCAAAATTCACCATTAAAACTAAAAATAGTATTTAATATTGAATTGTATGACTGTTTACCAATAAAAAAATTTCATAGTAGCCTACCTAGAAAAAAAATTTGGTTTCACCCTTGAATATGAGATTTTAAGTAAAATTTATATGCATGAGATTTCGATTTGTTTGAGTTATTATTTTTAGAATAAAAGGTGACGAGTTTTTTAATGATATTTTGAGATAGTAATATATTGATTGTTTCTTCTATTAATCGAAATATTGCATAAATAAGTTGTTCCATGTACCTTAGGAAATATTCCTTGAACAAGGGTTTAGGCAAGTTTTATTCTGAAAACAAATTTAGGAAAATGATTTGAGTCCTACACATAGCCTAGTGCTTAGCAAGCAATTGAGTGCATCTGTAATTTAATTTCTGCAGCTTAGAGTCTGTTCATGAGGGTTATTTACTTTGTTGCCACGTGACGATTTCAGAGACAGAGAGGCATAAATTAATTAGTTTTGAAATTATGCATGCTTGTTTAATTGTTTAATTGTTTGATTGACTGGTTATCTTTATATGCCGTGTTTGTTTGGTTGAGTATTGAGTGATTTCCATGACCACCACACCAAGGTTTATCATACCCGGTGGCGGAGCCACATGGCCCCTCCAGGCCAATTTTTTTGAAAAAATACATAATGAAATTTTATTTAATTTTTACCCCCAAAAAAATTGTTATTTACATTTTCTGTTTAAAAATTTTATCATGGCCGCCCAAACCCCAAAAATTTAATGAAGCTGGTTTTACCCCTATACCTTGTTTATGTTTTTTATTTTTATTTTTTATAATTAATTTCTAATATATTAGAGTCATGCCTATTATATGTTTAATCTAGTTGAGTTGATAGAAAATAGAGTAGTTATGTAAATGATTTTTATTGTGCCTTAAATATAGTTTAAGATATATTTCAATTGGTTAATAATGGGTGATCGACAGAAAGAATTTTTTTTTCTTCATTGAGTGCTTGAAACCGAATTAATAATATAATGGTAAAAGAAATTGCATGATTGATTTTCCTCTAAAATATAACAAGAGGTAAGTTCTATAATGTCAATAAAAAAAAAAAGTCCCCAAGAGGAGCCTCAAGAATTGCAAGATAATAAGACCAAATGAGAAATTACACATGAACAGGCTCTGCTATTAAATCCTCTTTACTTTGTTGTGGCGTGACGATTCCATTTGGACTATTTGCCTAAACTGTTTTTATATCATTTCTTCATAAATCCTCATATATATGCAAAACTAATATTTTGTTTAAACATTATGTTATCAACCTCTTAAATCAAAGTTTTAATATTAATTATCAGCTTTATAAAAGTTTGCATAACAGAAAAGTGTTTTATTAAAACAGTTTTATATACAGATTAACGTTTATATAGTTCAGTTCATTATCTATATTTAATATGATCTAAAAGAAAAATTGTTTCCTACATAATCAAGCTATTTAGCACTTAATTCCCTGAGCTTATAATGATTGTTTCTCACAAAGGTTTTATAAGGCATCTTTATAATCTTGAAAAGTTTTTCCAAAAAAGGTTTAGTTCAAGATTTGTTTTTAAATGCAACCTTTTTAACCCCCTTTATAGGTTGTCACCTACTTGCTACTTAGCATAAACCTAAATCTTTCAGTTACATGTGGGAGACTTGCATTAAGAAGATAGCAAGTATTGAAACTAACCCGCTTTTGACCCAAATTCACTGTAAAAGTTTTGATTCCAAATATTTTATCTCCTTCAATATCCGGTACATCCTGCATAAAGTGCAATTTGAGCTCAAAAGTCAAATCAAAATCAATCACCATGATAATTGCAAGGTCAAAAAACAAGTAATATAACATATTTACAATTTTATGGGGATCTTAATTGCACCATATTAAAATGAAACACCATTTACCTTAAACAATGCTATAACAACTGAGAAGAAGCTCATGAATGCAGTTGCAAAGATTAGAGGCCTTGAAAAAGAAACTGGTCTTCTGTACACGTGGGTCTGGAAATTCCCAACTACATTAGTATTCGGGGAATCAAGGTGTATCAAACAATGTAAAAGAACCTCAAGCTTGATGATTTTTGCAAATCAACAGGATGCAAGTCAAAAAACATTTTGGGCCCTGAGGTCTCCGTTAGAGTTCTCAGCCCCTGAGCTTGCAATGAGTAATACATTGAAATCACTCCTATTTTTGTAAAATTTAATATACTTCTGTCAGACATTTTTTCAAGTGTTCTCACAGAGATGGGAGACCCTTGTGTTGTGTCATACTGTCACACTCAAATATTTTTTCAGGTTCCTGTGTCTGACATCAACAATTACATAAATGTTGTTATAAAGATATTCTCTTGATCATATGTGTGCATGTGTAATAGCAATATATATATATATATGAGAGAGAGAGAGAGAGAGAGGATTTATAAAATAAAAAGGTATGGAATGACCTGCATGTGAAGATAAAAAGCAAGTTGAACAATCACTGCTCGAACTGCAAGGATGCACATAGCCGCAACAACTGCAAACCTCTTCCATCTCAATAGTGGCAACTGAAATGCACAAAGTTTAAATACTACTAATGAAACTACTAATTATTATCATGTTAAAAGCATGACACTAATTTTAGAGATGCTTGAGCTTGACTGACTAAGATTACAGACTAAGATTACAAGAAATTTAGAAGAGTGAAGACTATCAAGTCATAAAACCAATCATCAATATATTGAAACATCTTACTAATTTTTGGTGCATCTATTATCTAAAACGTTAACAAGGACCAAAACCTTTTATTTCTAGCAATGTTTTAAAATCGGCCGAGGCAGCCGCTTTGAGGATCGCCTCAATTCATCCCGGCCCTGGCCCTCCACCGCATTGAGGCTATAGCCTCAACCCTTTCAAACCCTAAACCCACCTTGAGGCAGTGAGGCAGGTGCCTCACCTTTAGGGCTTCTATGCCCCAAAAAAAATAATAAAAAGAAAACCCTAAACCTCACAGCCTTTGGAACGGAAAAAATAAAATAAAAACTAAACCTGGGCACCCTAAACGTGCAACAAAGTTGAAGCAGCTCACGGGTATTTTCTTCTTCTCACCCTCGAGCATGCTTGTGCTTAAGATATTTTATTTTTCTCTTCTTCTTATTGCTCTTTTGATATATTCTAATTTATAGAAAACCTTAAACCTCAATATAAAAAGGGAAAAAAAAAATATATTTAATCACATATATATTGTTCTTAGTATCGTTTTTTTTTTTTTTTGATTATTTAACATTTTTAATGCCTCAACCTGCCTCATGCTTTTTAAAATATTGATTCCAGGTGTGAGATAGAATCATGTATTGGTCAAACAGACCAGTAAAAGGAATAAATATTGATGTAACTGTCGACAGTTGAATTAAGCAGATTTTTGCATGAGTTAAACAAGGAATAAGTCCTCGTAAACACAAGGTATATCAGAGGAAACTAAGTAGATTATTTGGCCAACATTAGAAGCACAAGTGCGTTCAATTGTAAACATGCTTGGCTTTGGTGTTGTTGGGGACTTGGGTCTATGTTCTTTCCAATCAGTCTGTAAAAATCCTTCCCTAAACCAGCTTTTCACATTAGACAAGTTCAAAAACCATGCATGGAGATAGTAACCGCCTTCTGTATGCAAAAGACTGCTACTTTGTTTATGCTCACTTTATTAAATTAGTCTAGCAATACTGCCAAGTCTATGTATGTGTTATTACCCGGATAATCCCTAAACTGGCTCTTTTATGATGCAATAGTTGATCCAGTCAAACCATCTGGGCCCCCACGGACTGAATCTCAATGTTTATTCCAACCTTAGCATGCATACCATGTTACCATCCCATGCAGCACAGAAAAACACAACCATAAATAGGCGTTGATCTTAATTTATTAGCCATCTTAACCAATTCAAATTTATTCAACAGGACATAGATAATTCAGTTGAACCCTTTATACTATATTGTGTAAAAGAAAACATTGAGATTAAAGCACAGCTTTCAAATTTTGCACGATAATTGATAAGTTACAAGAGGGCAATCAGCATTGTATGGTCAACAAGGGCATATTGACCCCATAAATCCCAGCTCCCCTTGGTGACTGCAGAGCATTGTTATACCAGATAATTATTAGCATTATCAACTCTCACTGTTCTTTTTTAACAATTATTGCAACAGATATGAAAGGCACGATGAAGACCATTTAAGTGCAAGATCAAGCATGAAACTGTCTTATAAAGCCACGCCATAATACATACTGAAAAATGCATCTAACAACTACTTAAAAGGTGATAAGAACACACGTGATTATTTTAATACCAACTCACATTGATTGAATATGCAGTTCCAAGTACAAAACTGATGAAAAGAGCCCAAAACAACGGCCATGAACCAACAATCCATCCAAGCCAGAAACTCTGTAAAGAAAAAAAAAAAGGGAATATTAGCATCTTCACAGTTAATAATCCAACTGCATCCTAGACCAAAAAAAATTGACAACTAAATAATTTTAAGGGGAGTAGACTATTTTCATAAATGACATATTACACTTTGACATGCTATTTAGTAATACTGAGCATTCAAATGCTTAGACCTTCTTACCTAATTCATGCACATGGAAATGAAGAGAAGGGCGAATTTTATTGACAATTCAGAATGATGATAACAATTTGCTTGGAAAATGAAAAAAAGGGGGTCAATGTGTTTTCAAGAGTAAAAAGCAGATTGTGATTACAGGGAACATAATCTCAATGAACTATCGAAGTATCAAAATAATATATATGCAACAGAATGAGATGCCAATGCCAGTCATAGTGTATGTCTTTTTTTTTTCTTCTTTTTTTTCTCTCTTTCATTGAAAGATACTAGATATTTCAATGATAATAAAGAAATATAGAAATAAAAAAGATCATGTTAAAATAACAAATAAATTAATATTATAAGATACTTTCTCCAAAACACAACTGTAATTAGTATTAAAAATGTATTTACTTCTTTAAAAGTAAACATTTGGCTATAACAGAGTAAATATTTTTTACATCTGCATTGTGCAGAACCATTTATCATCAAAAAATACAGCATCATTTTATTACATATAAATCCAAGCTAACAAATGGAAAAACTCTAAATTTTCATACCATGATGGAAAACAATGTAACAATCATTACACCAGTCTTGAAAGAGTATTCCCCTGATGCCAATGGAAGATACGGCTTGTTAATCTGTAATGCCAAATACAATCACGTCTACAATTAGATGATCCAAATATTTTATCATTGAAATTGTTTTTGTATGCTATCTAGTATACAAAGTACAGAAATTAGAAGGTCTCTAAATA
Source organism: Acer campestre (assembly GCA_954870605.1). Classification (NCBI taxonomy): domain Eukaryota; kingdom Viridiplantae; phylum Streptophyta; class Magnoliopsida; order Sapindales; family Sapindaceae; genus Acer; species Acer campestre. Next base: position 20,547,153 of record OX940804.1, read on the forward strand.
AACAATGCAACATATAGCCGGTTTCCACATACAGAAACATTTCAAAACATACCAAAATTTTACAAGGAAAAATCAAGGGTGGATGGTCACAGATTGCTTGATCAGTTCAACACACGGTCAGAAATTCTATATCCAGATAGATTATTTGAATAACAGATTCTCTCAGAAAATTGCACTAATTATATCATCCACAACGAGTGAAAAGGACTTTAAAGTCCACAAGGAGGCAGTTAGAAAGCATTGTTCTTCAAAAACAATATATAATAAAATGCTATCAGAAAGATTCATCCTTAAAGCTACCTTGTCTATCTCAATGTCAGACAACTGATTTAAACCAACAATATATATATTCATCATGAGGGCAGCAGCAACAGCCTGAAAAAACAAAATACAAACATTTTAATTGTATTCACTAAGTGCAACAATCAGCTCTTTAATTGATCAAGATATTTGGGACATCACCTCCAAGACTCCAGTAAAAAATAGTGGAGAAATATCTGACAACTTTTCAACTGCTAGAAGAGCAACTGATACAATGCTCAATGCCTGTTGAAAGAAAAGGTTAGCTCCTTTTTTCACCTTCTCCCTATAGAAAGCAAAAATATAGTAAAGGTAGCATATATCAGATTCAAAACTGAATTACACAGAATTTGGTTGAGATCCACAATGGCATTTAACTTTTGCAGGATCTACATCATTAAATGTAAACTTAACTGTGCCTATAACTGTGTGAGGCCTTGAAAACCTGTAAAAGGCATCAAAGGCATTTGTAACGGGATTTGATGTGCTCTTGCGTTTATAAGCACCAGACTCAGGCTCAGATTCAAGAGGGTGACCAGCGGCTGCATTAGCTAGAAACTTTTTATTATTTTTTTTGTGAAATATAGATCTTTCCTCTACACTTCTGTCATGATGCTTCATGTGATGCCACTGTGACCTCACAACAGAACATCTTTCTATGATGTTCCATGCTTTGCACCTCAAAAACTGCACCCCTACATAAGTACCTGGCATTCCAAGGATTGAAAATAGTATTAGAAGTGGGCAAAATGACTTTTAAAAATGTCCTTATATTAATGAAAATAAATATCTGAAACAGATTTTAAGCAAAACCAAGGTGGATGATAAGAACAATTTATGTAAGCCAAACTATTAATTGCATATTCTCTATCACATTTTGGAGCTAGATTTAGTAGAGTGGATAAATTACAAATAATCAACACTAGTTTATCTAGTGCAATTTCTTGAAACCATTGCAAAAACTTTCCAAACAGACGCATTAAGATAATTGAAATAATGAAGGGTCATGTGTCTGATTAAAACATCTATCACATAATCTAATTGCTTTTACAAAAACATCACTGGGATGAATATGATAAATGTGTCCACAAAATTAGCATAGTTAAACTGGAGGTACTAAATTGAATGGTAATATATAAGTGTCAATAGTTTTTTTTTTTTTTGAAAAGGGAAAACATTACACAGACGAAAAAACAGAGGGGCTGCAATCCAGCCACAAGCGTTCCCGCACAGAGGAGAAGGCTAATGAAGCGAGGTTATGTGCCAAGGAATTCCCCGATTTAGGGGTGGCTTGACACTTACAAATACACACTTCAGAAAACAAAGCCTTAATGTCATTGACAATAAATTTTTCAGACCCAAGAGGAGGGGACCGATTACAAAGATAGGAAACAACCAAAGGGGAGGAAAATTCGACAATTGAAACCTTAAGACAATAGAACCTAGCAAGCAAAAGACCCTCGCGCACAGCCATGAGTTGGCCAATCTGAGGAGAGAAAGACCCTGACTTCTGATTTGAGCGCGCTAACAGGACCTTCCCGCTAGAGTCCCTAATTGCCACCCCAATGCCACAGCTCCTAGAATTTTTGCGCTGGACCACCTTAGTATTGAGCTTCAGAAGGCCCGGAGGAGGAGCTAACCAAACAGACAACGGTTCAGCCGTCCCATGAGAGGGAAAAGAAGGAGAAGACAGGGCAGAATGAGAATTTTTAAATTCTTCCAGCAAAACTAAAGACCGTGCCGCCACCGAATCCGAAGCTAAACCCTTACCATTATTCAACAGAGAATTTCAGTTGTCCCAAATGGCCCAAGAGAGCATGCAAACCCGCTCCAAATCCTCAACAGAGACTTTCTCCTTCAGAGACAAAAAAATTTCCTGCACCGGACATAGTTTCAAGGCACCAATAATACTACCAAAAGACGTACACCCCCAGGCCTTCCTAGCCAATTTACACCCAAAGAGAGCATGGCCAGCAGATTCCATCCACGCATTACAGCAGGGACAGCGAGGGGAATCCACAATTTTCCTCCTCCACAAATTGTCAAGAGACGGGAGAGCATTCAAACAAACGCGCAAAATAAAAAATTTTACCTTCAGCGGGAGGGATAGTTTCCAAAGGGAGATCCACCATTTACTTAGACCGGACAAATTGGAACCAGACTCTTGAACCCTTTCCTGTAAGGCAAGTCTGTAGCCACTATTTACCGAAAACTCGCCATTTTTCTTGTAATGCCAACACAAAGAATCTCGCCCACCGGTCCAACTTACTGGAATAGTAAGCACAGCCTCCTTGTCCACCGGAAGCAGCACTTGATCCAGCCTATCAAGATCCCAGCCTTACTGTGATCCGTCCATCAGTTCAGACACCCGAATATCGATACCAGGATCAAACGTAATAGTCTTGAAAGAGCAAGGGCAAGGGATCCATCTATCTTTGAAGACCCTAAGGCTGCTTCCATCCCCCACAGTCCACCGAAGGCCCTTCAAGAGAAGCTCTCTACCCCACAATAAGCTCCTCCAAATATCAGAACACCCAACCTTGACCGAAGAAGACAGGAAGTCAGAGTTGGGGAAATATTTAGCTCTTAAAACCTGCGAGACCAGGGACTCAGGGGAGGAGAGAATACGCCAAGCTTGCTTGGCCATAAGAGCTTGATTAAAGTGTGAGATGTCTTTGAAGCCCAAACCCCCCAAACTCTTCGGAAGACAAGGGTCTTTCTAGCTAACCCAGCTCACTTTCCTATTGCCATTCTTGGATCCCCACCAAAATTTCAACGTCATGGCAGTGAGATCATTACAAAGACCCATTGGGAGCTTAAACAAACTCATATAGTAGGTGGGAATTGCTTGAGCCACAGCCTTTATCAGAACTTCCCTACCGCCAAGAGAGAAGAGGTTGCCATTCCAACTCCTCAACTTTTTCCAGAACCTTTCCTTGACCACATTGAACAAAACCTTTTTATTTCTGCCAACCACTGAAGGAAGACCGAGATACTTGTCTTGAGAGTTGCCGTCCTTGATATCCAATATTCCCTTAATGTCCCTTTTGATGGAGGACGCCACCTTTGGACTGAAGGTGATCTTGGACTTGCTCAAGTTAATCTGTTGACCAGAACCCCTCTCGTAAATCTCCAAAATTCTGCGGATACGGAGGCTACTTTCTGACGAAGCTTTACAGAAAATGATGCTATCATCTGCGAAAAAAAGGTGGCTTATGAGAGGGCTGCCCTTGCAACACCTGGTACCCATCACTCGGCCATTTCTCTCAGAATTCGAAATTAGCCCTGAAAATGCCTCAGCACACAGAAGAAAAAAGAAAAAAGAAAAAAGAAAAAAGTAGGGGGACAGCGGGCACCCTTGTCTTAATCCGCGAGAAGGGGCAATCGAGCAAACAGCCTGCCCATTCAGCAAGAAGGAAAGAGAGGACGTCGAAATACACTCCATGACCAGGTTGATCCAATTGGCAAGGAATTTCATCTTCTTCATTACAGTTGCCAGGAACTTCCATTCGACCCAATCATAAGCTTTGCTCATATCAAGCTTAAGAGCCATATGACCTCTCTTTTCAGATTTCTAGCGACCGAGGGAATGAAGGGTTTCAAAGGCGATCAAGACATTGTCGAAAATTTGTCTTCCCGAGACGAAGGCTGACTAGTATGGGGAAATGATTTCAGGCAAAAAATCTTTGAGCTTCGCAGCCACGACTTTCGTAACAACTTTGTAGATAACACTGCACAGGGAGATCAGTCGGAAATCCTTTATCTCCTTTTGGATCGGATACTTTCGGGATAAGGACCACATTCGTCTTATTGAAGTCCCTAATCGAAACACCTCCATTTAAGACACCCAAGCAAACATTGGTAACTTCCTCTTTAACCACATTCCATGATTTTTGAAAAAACAAGGCATGGAAACCATCTAGACCAGGGGCTTTGGTTGGGTTTAGATCGAACACTGCTATTCTGACTTCCTCCAGAGTGAACTGCCTACCAAGGCCATCCATAGCACTATCCGAAAGCCTTGATCTGACCTCCGACAAAGTATTCTGTAAGTCCATAGCTGAAGGCTGAGAGGAATTAAATAGAGAGGAGAAAAAATCCTTGACAACTGAAGCTAAACCTTCCTCTGAGTCCTGCTTTCTGCCATTAGCATCTAACAAACTCGAAATATGATTCTTCTTTCTTTTGGTCGTTGCTCTGGAATGGAAAAAGGTTGTGTTTTTGTCACTTGCTTGTAACCACTCAGCTCTCGATCGTTGCCTCCAGTAAATTTCCTCCTGCTCAATTAGACCCTCAACCTCCTTTTCCTGACGTTTGATATTGTTCATCACCCCCGGCTTACCACACTGACCATAAAGACATTCAATCTCCATGTTCTTTTCGTTAATCTTCTTCTTAAGGTTCCCAAAACGGTTAACACTCCAATTTCTCAATTCCGAGGCGCACCAGAGCAGCTTCCCTCTTAAATTTCTGGAGGGATCAGTATCTAACTTTTCCTTCCAGGCTAACCCCACAATTCTGCTGAAATCCTCCTCCTTTAGCCAGTAAGGTTCAAAATGAAAACTTCTATCTCTTCCCCATTGAAAGGGAGCTTCAGCTAAACACTTTAGAAGAATCGGACGGTGATTAGAAGAGTGAAATCCCAGATGGGAGACAGTAGCACTAGCAAAGAAATCCCTCCACTGGTTGGTGGCCAAAAAATGATCAAGCCTTTTATTGTTCCAAGTAAGCCTCGGACCTGTAAACCCCAGATCATAAAGGTTACAGTCATCAATAGCCTGACGGAAATTAAGCATACCAGAAATAGATTTATTCAAACCACCTACTTTGTCGACCATACACAATAACTCGTTAAAATCGCCTCCACACAACCACGGGAGGTTGTCAATATCCCTTAGACGCCTTAGAAGGTCCCAGGAAGCCCCCATTTTGGTAGAATTAGGTTCTCCATAGAACCCCGAGAATCTCCAGAGGAAACCATCCTCCTTACACACCCGTGCGTCAATATGGCCAGACGAGTAAGATAGAACACTGACCACCACACTTTCCTTCCATAATAACATGAGACCCCCATTGTTCCCCACACTGTCAACGCAAAAGCAACCAGAAAAACCGAGTAAATTCCTAACATAGTTAGTCCTACTACCCTTAATTTTTGTTTCTGAAAGAAAAACGATGTCCGGGGAATGAGATTTTAGCAACCTTCGCAAGGCCGCGAACACACGGGAATTCCCCCGTCCCCATACGTTCCAAGAAAGGCCTATCATCTTTCTAGACGGGCCTGCACTGCAGGGTCCACCGATATCTCATTTTCTGGAGTTTGAACTAAACCTCTCCCTTTTTTAGCTTCTCTGATCTCATCATCTAAAAATTCGAAGTTCACCTTTCTCTTACACACTTGACCCTCTCTACCCGAGAAAGGCTGTGAGACACTCCCCTGTATACTTGGAGATGAACCTGAAACAGAGATATTCTTTTGAGGACTCTTGCCTTTTTTGAAAGCAACACTGTTTTTGGCTGAAGGGGAAGAAGAAGAGGTCCCTTTCGAAGGTTTCTTGGCCACTTTGCTCACTGCCAAAAGTCTATGAAGGGGGCTGGAATTCTTCCAGGTGCTTGTTGGAGCTGGTCTTCCCGGGCTGACCTTTTCCATTTTCTGCCAGATTTCTTCTTTGGGGTAGATTGAAGATTGTATGCTTCTGTATGCATGGGTTGTAAGGTGGGCTCACTGAGTTTCATTTTTTCACCATCCACAGAATGGGTTTCGTCGATTGGGTTCAAAGGAAACTCACTACCAATAGCCACTAACTTATTTTCAGAGCCAGCTTGAGCCCCACTCCTCCTTAGGCTCATATCGTTTGAGCGGCCCAAAAGCTCCTTCTCCTGCCTCTCTACACATCACGTCCTCTTGTGATGGCCCAATCCCCTCAATTGGAATTAGGGTTTCCTGCTGTTTCTCCTTTCTAGGATCTTTTGTTGCCGTCGTTTTGCTTACTAAACTTGATGTGAGGGACTTAGACCCCTGCTTCAAGCTCACCGACCCATCTCCTTCATCCTCACGAGAAAATTCTTGGGACCTACTTTTATCAGAGGAGCTTCCAAGAAGTTAAGAGCCGACTTTGGGTTTCAATTTTTCTGGAACCTGAGCTTTCAACCATGACCCAAATCTGGTTGGCGTTCCCTCAAGTGCTACTTTCCTCGCTACTTCATCCTGACATTCATTCATAACAAAAGTCTGGAAGCCTTTCATACCTCAGAACTACCCTTGTTACCTCCTCGGTTTTACCCAATTTCAGCCGGAGCCACCGCTTCATGGGTTTCATGATATCTATTTTGACTTTTACTCTCATAAACTTACCCCAACACTCTAGATTCAGAAGGAATCTCCACCACCTCTCCAAGTTGCTCTGCCATCCATCTAGCTGTATGCCGATTCATGCACAGGATAGGAATGTCATGAATTTGGACCCAAAAATCAGCTTTGTTAAACCCCAATTTTGAGAGATTCCCCGTTCCCACTGGTTTTTCTAGCACTATTAGGCTTTTGACAAAATGCCACGGTTTCCTTTGCCATACCCTGTTCCCACCGGTTTTTCTAGCACTATTAGGCTTTTGCCAAAATGCCACAATCCCCTTTGCCATCCATCTAGCTGTATGCCGATTCATGCACAGGATAGGAATGTCATGAATTTGGACCCAAAAATCAGCTTCGTTAAACCCCAATTTTGAGAGATTCCCCATTCCCACTAGTTTTTCTAGCACTATTAGGCTTTTGCCAAAATGCCACGGTCCCCTTTGCCATACCCTGTTTTGGTCTTCCCGATTAACAAAGTAAAACATAAAAATGTTGTCCCCTACCAGTTCCACTTCTACCTTGCCGAAAGGAGACCAGATCTGTTCAATTAGCCCCTTGAATGCTTCCCTATTAACTTTTTTACCTGATAAGACTTTCCCCACCAGACATCTATCAATATCTTCAAACCTTTCCGGTTGAACTTCCTCTGCCATTTCAATGACAGCTCCATCTTCGTCCGCAAGAGATAGACTCTCGTACAGCTTCGTGATCTCTGATTCACTCATATCTAACAACTAACCAGAAGAAATAAAACGCTGATCCAAACCCCTACTGCTGCTTCTATGACAAGAAGACCTACTACCTGTCGGACCCAACTCCTTTCACACTTTATTCTCAGAGAGAGAAAAAGAAGAGAGACACATCTATGTGAGCATACCACTTGAGGTCTTAAAAGTGTCAATAGTTACTCAACGCAAACACTTGGTTATTAGGAAAGGACTCAACAATAGTTTTTAACCACTCTTAACACTTTGGTCTTGCCATGTTGGCTTAAGCCCAAACTCAACACTTAAAAGATTCAAAAAACATATAACAATAATCACATGGGAGGACTCAAACCCACCCTAGTAAACAAGGCTTTGATACCAAGTCAATAACCACTTAACCCAAAAGCTTAAACTATTAGGAAAATGTCCAAAAATAGTATTTAAGCATTCTAATACTAAGAAACTAAAGTCATAAAGATAATCGGATAATTTAGAGTGCAATTAAGAAAAAAATATGAATTATATGGTTCTAGTTGAAGGCTCTCTAAGAGTATTGACTTTTAACAACTACATGATATAGCTTACAACATATGATAGAGGTAAAGTATCGATACAAATGAAATACGCAATGACCTTATGCCAAAATCCTAGACTCTCAAGGCATAGAAGCCAAGATAGAAAAGGTGATATAAATATAAAATCCCACCATCTCTTGTTGAAGAGGGTAATTGGACTTTATATGTACACCTGGTTTCCTTAACTAGCATAAGACCTTTTACGTAACCCAAACATGAAAACATGTGGCTAAGGCACAAAACAGACAATTTAATACTAATTTTAGGTGGTGATTGCTAAAGTTGGTATCAGAGCCATCAAAATGAACAATTCAAAACTACTTAGACATAAAGGCTAGGATGGATAAATTTAGGATAAACTATCCAAATCCTATAGTTAGAGAGGGTTCCTTAGCATTATAAGTAGACTTTCTCCTCAAACTAATATGCGGCCTTTCAGATGAACTGTATGAATTAAGGACCAAAGCAAACAATTTCATGCTATTTGGCCTTAAAGACTCAAGTTTTAATAAAAAAATTGTCAAAGTTAAAATATTAAAAATGCATATTGCCTGACTTTTAGCATCATAAATATGACAATGACGATCAAAACTTCAATACCAAAAAAATATCTGACCACCATTCAATATTTATTACTATCACAATAATTTTCTAAATCAATCCCCTTAGGCTTTGGTTGACAGGATCCTGGAATTATCTTCATTTAGTCATATTTTTATATATTTAATTCAATCTAAAAAAAAAGTAACTCCAATCTTGTTATCTCCATGTAACCAAGATTAGAAACTTACCTGGAACATGACCTGCCTTTAAGTTTGTACTCCGACGACAATTACTACCTATAAAAATTCACCATACATCAGATACACACACACAGATATATACACCATACATCACTACCTATAAAAATTCACCATACATCAGATACATACACCATACATCACTACCTATAAAAATTCAACATACATCAGACACAAACACCATACAGCATACATCAGACACATTAAACCATACATCAGATACATACACCATACATCAGACACCGTACATAAACCGTACATCAGATACATACACCCATACATCAGACACCATACATACACCATACATCATACATCAGACACATACACCATACATCAGATATAGAGATGCAAATTTGGGGAATGGGGATGGATACAAGTCCTCCTATCCCCATCCCCACTTCCTAGACCCTTCCCCCATCACACCACCACCCCACCCCACCCCACCCCATTTCCCTATTTGGAGAAAATGGGGATGAAGAATTTTGGAGGGACCTATATTCATCCCAATCCCCAATTCCCTATTCCCTAATTTCCCCGTTTTTCCCCATTTCCTTGTTTCCCCCATTTCCCCATTTGACTAAAAATTACAAATTAAACTAAAAAAAAAAACATTCCATTACAAATACAAAATAAAATTCATTAGTGCATTTTATATAAAATGTGTATATATACTTACGGAGTTAAGGTTTTCAAAGAATAATAAAAAAATTAAAAATATATATTATAATTATATTTATATATGTTTGGGGGAAATGGGGATGGGGGACCTCCCACCCATCCCTATCCCCATCCCCATCCCCATCCCCATTGTGGGGAAAATGGGGAAATGGGGATGGGGAGGGGTCCCCCCATTCCCGTCCCCATTTCAATTTGGGGGTGATTTTCATCCCCATCCCCCCTATTTCCCCATTTTTCCAAAAAAAAAATTAAAAAAAAATAATAAAAAATTCCCAAATGGGGATAGGGCCGCGGGGAATTGGGGCCCCAAGGAAAAATGTTATACCACAATTACGATTTACTTATTCTAGAAAGAAGGGTAAAGCGGACAATAACAACTAAAGAATGACAACATACATGAGCTGGAACGGGAAGTGTGAAGGAATGGCTGGAAGGAAGAATTTTGTTACGGAAAAATGGGCAGCTGGATTTTGTTACGAATTGGATAGGGACTAGGTTTGTGAGAGTATATATTAACAACCATGGTGCTGTAATTAGGTATTGGAGAATTCATTCGTAAAGAGCTCAGCTCTAATGGAGAGACAAGCCTCTTGAATGCTTGATTCTAAAATTGTTTGGCATCGAAATTTATAAATAAGATACTCACATTTCCTTTCTTTCATCATACACTGTCTTTACAACTTAATTTTTGCAATTTCTTCTACTTAATCTCTGTTACAAATTCCAGGTCCTATCAAACTGGTATCAGAGCAGTTTTTCTCGGGACAATGACAAACAAAAACGTGCAATCTCGAATGGATACCATGGAAGTAGTCGTAACAGTGAGGGAAGATTTACAGCGAGAAGTTGGGATTGTTAAGGATGAGATAATGGCCATGAACAAGCGATTCGATCACATTCTCCAAATGCAAGAAGAGGCTGCCAGAGTTGCCACGTCATCATTGGGAAAAGGGAAGGAATCAATCAGCCGTTCCAACAGTTGGAGGCTGACGATAGGAGTGACGCACGGATCCGAAGGAACCTCAAATGTTTTTGAGCACCGTCGTGATTTCCATTTCAGAAAACTCGAAATGCCGATATTCGATGGGACAAATCCGGATGGATGGATCTTGAAAGCAAAACGTTATTTTTCGTTACAGAGGTTTAACAATGAAGAAAAGTTGGGAGGCACCAGCCATCGGATTCGAAGGAGATGAGTTGTTGTGGTATCAATGGGAGCACAAAAAGAGACCAATGGTTTTGTTGGAGGAGATAAAGCTCTTAATATTGAAACAATTCCGATCCACTCAAGAAGGATCACTCCATGAACAATTTCTAGCTTTGCGACAACAAGGGACGGTGAAGGAATATTGGAGAAAATTCATTGAATTTCTGGCACCGCTTGACAACGTCTCAGATGAGATAACATTGAGTCAATTCATAAATGGGCTCAACCCTGAAATTCGAAATGAGCTGAGAGTGTTAGATCCCATTAATTTGGGCCGGGCAATGGATTTGGCCCAAAGAATTGAGAATAAGCTGTTGGCCAAGGGAACACTGAAATTGAATGAGGGGTATTCAGCGACAAAGGGCGGTGGGTATGCGCGACCCGTTTCATCCCCAACTGGAGCTCCACAAACCGCACACGAAGGGACCTTTCCTTCAGCGAAACCCTACAGCGACGTGCGATGGCTCACGGATTCCGAACTCCAACTCAAACGCACTCACGATCTCTGTTATAGGTGCGATGAGAAATGGTCGCCGAGTCACAAATGTAAGAAGAAGGAGCTTAATGTGTTGATAACCCACGACAAGGAGGACTATGAGATGGTCGACGAACTAGTTGGAAATCTCAAAATTTACAGAGGTAGTCAAGGTATCTCTCAACTCGGTGGTGGGTTTAACAATGCCGAAAACCATGAAAATGAAGGGGATTGTCAGCCAGCAACAGGTGGTCATCTTGATCGATCCCGGTGCTACCCACAATTTCATCTTGGCAAATTTGGTTCAAAAATTGAAGCTTCCCATTACAAGGACAGTGGCTTATGGAGTTACCATGGGAACCGGGGATTCAGTAAAAGGTGAGGGGATTTGTAAATGAGTGACTCGGCACCTCCAAAGAATCAATATCGTGGAGGATTTTTTGCCATTGGGCTTGGGAAGTTCAGATATAATTTTAGGAATACAATGGCTGGCAACATTGGCCATGACACACACAAACTGGAATCTACAGGTGATGAAGTTTCAATTGGGCAACGAAATGGTGACTCTACGAGGCGATCCTTCAGTCGGAAAAACTTTGGTGTCTTTGAAGGCAATGATGCGGACTTGTAAGCATGAAGGAGGGTTACTGGTAGAGCTTAACCAAGTAACAATTCCTATTCAAACTCCAGTTGTTCCTGAATTCTTAATTCATGTGGTGGAAAAATATGCAAATGTCTTTCAAATGCCTAGTGGTTTGCCTCCTACCCGCGGCCAAGAACATTCAATCTTGCTCAAGGATAGAACCCCTCCGATTAGTGTACAGCCATATCGGTATCTGCAGTTCCAGAAGGCTGAAATAGAACGATTAATTCTCGAAATGTTGGCTACTGGTATTATACAAGTTAGTAGCAGTCCATTTTCCAGTCCGGTGTTGTTGGTTAAGAAGAAAGATGGACCGTGGAGATTTTATGTGGATTATAGGACTTTAAACAAGGCAACCGTACCCGACAAGTACCCAATTCCGATCATCGATGAACTCTTGGATGAGCTCCATGTTGCGCAGATTTTTTCGATGCTTGATCTCAAGTTAGGATATCACCAAATCCTACTCAATCCTGCAGATGTTCCAAAAACAGCTTTTAGAACCCACGATGAACACTACGAGTTCCTTGTTATGACGTTTGGGTTGACAAACACACCCGCTACCTTTCAATCATTGATGAACGTGTTCCGACCATTCTTAAGAAAGTTTGTATTGGTTTTCTTCAACGACATTCTCATTTACAACCGTGATGAGAAACCGCACATGGAACACCTCGGAGTGGTGTTAGAGGTGCAACAAAACCACAGATTTTATGCCAATCTAAAGAAGTGTGAATTTGGGCAACCTCAAGTTGCATATCTCAGCCACATTATTTCTAGGGAAGGCGTCGCAGCCGACCCTAGCAAGGTTCACACAATGATCTCATGGCCTACTCCCTCCACACTTAAGGAACTCCGGGGATTTTTGGGACTAACGGGCTATTATTGTAAGTTTGCGGCAAATTATGCTCGGATCGCGTTACCATTAACGGAGCAACTCAATAAAGATAAATTTGGGTGGAATGACGGGGCCGAGAAAGCTTTTATAGAATTAAAAAAAGCTATGGCTCAAGTACCCGTATTAGCTATGCCGGATTTTTCCCAACCATTTGTAATCGAGACGGATGCTTCGGGTTTTGGTCTTGAGGTGCTTATAATACAAGGGCAGCGGCCAATCGCTTTTTACAGCCATTCTTTGGGTGTCCAAGCTCGACTCAAGCCAATTTACGAAAAAGAACTCATAGCGATTGTTTTTGCCATCACCAAGTGGCGCCCTTATCTCTTGGGAAGAAGGTTTATGGTGAGAACCGACCAACAAAGTCTCAAATTGCTGTTGGAGCAGCGATTAATAGGCACCGAGTACCAAAAATGGGTCACTAAACTCATGGGTTATGACTTCGAAATCCAATACCGTAGTGGAGCTAGCAATCGGGTGGTGGACGCCTTATCACGGATTCCAGAAAGACCGAAAATCGCTGCCATTTCTGTTCCGCAATGGCAATACTGGGACCAGCTCAAATCGGAGCTTGAAAGTGATGAATTTATAAAAATAATTCGAGAAGATATCACTTCTAGGAGACAGCCACACTTTGGGTTCACAGTTGTGCAAGAGGTTGTCAACTACAAGGGACGTTTGGTGATTCCTAAAGGTTCGAAGTTGATTCCCCAAATTATTTCGGAATTTCATAGCTCCCCAATTGGTGGCCATTCGGGAGAAACTAAGACTTATCAAAGGGTGGCATCAGAGTTATTTTGGGTGGGAATGAAAAAAGAGGTGATTAAATTTGTGCAGTAATGCATTACTTGCCAACAACACAAGTACACGGCGACAACGCCGGCAGGGCTGCTACAACCTATTGCAATACTGGCACAAGTATGGGATGACATATCAATGGATTTCATTGAAGGATTACCGCGTTCGGATGGGTGGGATACGATCCTTGTGGTGGTGGATAAACTTAGCAAATACGCTCACTTTATTGCATTAAAACATTCCTTTACAACAGCTAGTGTCACAGCAACTTTCGTGAAAGAAATTGTCCGACTACATGGAATTCCACAGTCCATCATCTCCGATAGGGACCGTATTTTTTGAGCCATTTTTGAAAAGAATTATTTAAACTGCAGGGGGCCACTCTCAAAAATAGCATAGCCTACCATCCACAAACCGATGGCCAAACCGAGGTGGTCAACCGTTGCTTGGAAACATATCTTTGTTGTTTTGTATCCGCAACCCCAAAGCAATGGTTCCACTGGCTGTCATGGGCAGAGTATTGGTACAATACTTCCTTCCATTCAGCTACTCGTTGTATTCCTTTCCGAGCCTTATATGGACGTGATCCACCTCCACTTATCCGCTATGAGCAAGGCTCATCATTAGTGTCTACTGTAGACAATTTATTAGAAGACCGAGATGCCATTTTAGATGAATTACGGATGCATCTCTTATGTGCACAGCAAAAAATGAAGATGTATGCTGATGCTAAGAGGCATAACTTGGAGTTTGCAGCAGGGGACCTCGTTTTCTTGAAGTTGCGTCCTTACCGCCAAAGATCATTAGCTTAATGACGTTATGATAAGCTGGCTGCTCGATTTTATGGCCCTTTCAAGGTATTGGCTCGAATGGGGAAGGTTGCCTACAAGCTCTAACTTCCACCAACAGCTGCCATACACCCTGTTTTCCATGTATCTCAACTTCGCCAAGCCCTTGGAGTGACTGTGTCTGCACCAACTTTACCACCTCAACTCACTGCTGACTTGGAGTTAGTTGTTGTCCCTGAATCCTTGCTTGGGGTGCGCCCAAAATCAGTTGCTACACCAGGACACATGGAAGTCCTCATAAAGTGGAAGTCCTTACCTACTTTCGAAGCAACTTGGGAAGATTATCTTACGATTGTAAACCAATTTCCGGAATTTCACCTTGAGGACAAGGTGAATGTTTGGGCGGGGGGTAATGTTAGACCACAATTACGATTTACTTATTCTAGAAGGAAGGGTAAAGCGGGCAATAACAACTAAAGAATGACAACATACATGAGCTGGAACGGGAGGTGTGAAGGAAAGGCTGGAAGGAATAATTCTGTTACTGAAAAATGGGCAGCTGGATTCTGTTACGAATTGGGTAGGGACTAGGTTAGTGAGAGTATATATTAATAACCATGGTGCTGTAATTAGGCATTGTAGAATTCATTTGTAAAGAGCTCAACTCTAATGGAGAGACAAGCCTCTCGAATGCTTGATTCTAAAATTGTTCAGAACCGAAGTTTATAAATAAGAAACTCACATTTACTTTCTTTCATCATACACTGTCTTTACAACTTAATTTTTGCAATTTCTTCTACTTAATCTCTGTTACAAATTCCAAGTCCTATCAAAAAATGTGCATCTCTAATCAGATATAGACACACACACAAAATAAATAAATAAATAAATAAAAATGATTTAACCATTTAAACATAGTATAAAATCAGCACGATTTAACCATTTAAACCAAAATAAACAATGAACAAATACAGATACACCATACACCATACATCAGGCACTGTACATACACCATACATCAGATACATACACCATACATCAGACACTGTACATACACCATACATCAGATACATATACCATACATCAGATACCGTACATACACCATACATCAGATACAGACCCCATACATCAGACACCACCGTACATCAGACACCGTACATACACCATACATCAGACACCATACACACACACACCATACATCAGACACATACACCATACATCAGAGACAGTCACCATACATCAGACACCGTACATACACCATACATCGGATACCGTACACACACACACACAAAACCATTTAAACCAAAATAAACAATGAACAAATACAGATAGAAGACAGCTTGAACTGGGTTTACTCAACTAGGCCATCATGCTTCCAATAAAAGCACAAATAGGTTAAATTAATCCGAGCCTTTATACTTTTATCTATCTTGTTCTACAAAATTATTCTTTCACCAAAAAAAAAAAAAAAAAGGAATGTACCAAGATGTAACAAAACAGTAACTAATTAACTGAAGTACCAAATAAATTACAGATTGGTACTAAAAATAAAAAAGAATCATAACCCAATACAAGAAATGTATCAAAATAGAAGCTAAACAACTGGAGTACAAAACGAAGTGAGGACTCATATAGAAGAAGAGAAGGAAACAATACACAAGTAAAAATGAATTGGAAAAAAAACTCATACCAGAGGAAAGTAAAGGAGTGTTAGGAGAGGAGGATCCAAAAAGCAGAGACTCCATTGAATCAAACTGGTTTTTTTTTTTCCTTTGGCAAGAACAAGCAAATACTTTTTTTTTTCTTTCCCTTTTTTAGTAGTGACATGGGTTTATGCAAGCTGTTGGGATTTAGCATGTAGTGAATACTGATGTAGTAGTGAGAGATGGTGGGCCTTTGGCCCATTTAATAGCCTGTCAGGATTGTTAAGGTTATCGGGGTTCGCGGCATCGGCGTGGCCTTGTAGTGCAAAAAAATGAAAAAATATGTGGGATCTGCGTAATAAATACATAGGGCCTATGTGTTTTTTTTCTTTTTTACACTACGGGGCCGCAGCGGGTTGCATATATATTTACTCATAAGTTTATTTTGCTTTTCAAATTCTGTCAGCTCTCTATTTTGAAATGTCAAAAAATGTGCATCTCTAATCAGATATAGACACACACACACAAAAAAATAAATAAATAAATAAATAAATAAAAATGATTTAACCATTTAAACATAGTATAAAATCAGCACGATTTAACCATTTAAACCAAAATAAACAATGAACAAATACAGATACACCATACACCATACATCAGACACTGTACATACACCATACATCAGACACATACACCATACATCAGATACCGTACATACACCATACATCAGATGCATACACCATACATCAGATGCATACCCCATACATTAGACACCACCGTACATACACCATACATCAGACACCGTACACACACACACACACCATACATCAGAGGCATGCACCATACATCAGACACATACACCATACATCGGATACCATACACACACACACACACAAAACCATTTAAACCAAAATAAACAATGAACAAATACAGATAGAAGACAGCTAGAACTGGGTTTACTCAACAAGGCCATCATGCTTCCAATAAAAGCACAAATAGGTTAAATTAATCCGAGCCTTTATACTTTTATCTATCTTGTTCTACAAAATTATTCTTTCACCAAAAAAAAAAAAAAAAAAGGAATGTACCAAGATGTAACAAAACAGTAACTAATTAACTGAAGTACCAAATAAATTACAGATTGGTACTAAAAATAAAAAAGAATCATAACCCAATACAAGAAATGTATCAAAATAGAAGCTAAATAACTGGAGTACAAAACGAAGTGAGGACTCATACAGAAGAAGAGAAGGAAACAATACACAAGTAAAAATGAATTGGAAAAAAAACTCATACCAGAGGAAAGTAAAGGAGTGTTAGGAGAGGAGGATCCAAAAAGCAGAGACTCCATTGAATCAAACTGGTTTTTTTTTTTGTTTTCCTTTGGCAAGAACAAGCAAATACTTTTTTTTTTTTTTTCTTTCCCTTTTTCAGTAGTGAATACTGATGTAGTAGTGAGAGATGGTGGGCCTTTGGCCCATTTAATAGCCTGTCAGGATTGTCAAGGTTATGAGTTTATTTTACTTTTCAAATTCTGTCAGCTCTCTACTTTGAAATGTCAAAAAGGAAAAATGACACTGACACCCACGAGGTTCAGATTCGGCTGATAGCATCGACAGATGGAAAAATCAGTGAATTTCCAGCGATGAAACAACCAAATATTATTATTAAGTTTTTGTTTGTGCAAACTTGGGTGCACCACACTAGAATCTACTGATGCATTCATTAAGTGACACTTGTCACTGATTTAAAATTAAGAAAAGAAAAAAACTATGTGACTTTCGTCTTGTGTTTAGATTTTATGAATGCTCTCTCTTCGGTCTTCATCACCCACCTCAAGATATTGTTGTCTCAACTCTGTCTTGTTTCCCATTCAATTAACCATTTTCTTCTTCTATGTCTTGTTTAGGTGATTATTTCTCTTTAGAGAATTAGAGCTCTGTTTTTATTTTATTTTTTGTAAACTTAAATTTATTAACAACAGTGTTTACATTTGAAGGATTTTCGATCAAAAAATCAAACTTACAAATTTAACAGCGTATAAAATTAAATTTAAAATTTATTGACAAACAAACCCAGAAACCAATTGAAGACAGAAAAGATAATAAATAAATATAAAAAATTAAAACCAGAGAAATAATAAATAGGAACATACCTTGCCTTGCGGTGGAAGATCCGCAAGAGCAAAGAATCCAGAATGGAACTTGGAAAAGTGTACTAAAATAAGAGAAAGAAAACACAGCTAAAGTGGTCAAGAGAGAGAGTGAAGAAGAAGAAGAAGAAAGAGAAATCACGTGATAGCCCGATCGGCAAGCTACGAGTTGATGGTTCAGTGATGAAGAACAAAAATAGAGAGAGAAAGGTCTCCAACCCAGAAATTAGACAAGTGCAGAGTAGTAACACCTTGTGAATGCATCCGATGCAGATTTTAGCTGGATGCATCGGATGCATCCAAGTTTTTCTCAGTGAGATACGGTGGGCCAATAGCCGATTTAATAGCCTAGGGTTAATTTTGTTCTGTCGGCAACTTTTTATTTTTTATTTTTTATTTTTTTTATTTCTTTTTTATTTTAAAAATATTATATAAGAGATTTCTCCTTACGATCTACAAATTATCTATTCACACTTGAAATTGATTTTTTTTTAATGATAATTTTAACCTAAATTAAAATTACTAAACAAGACAAAAAAATTTAAAAACACTCCAAACTAATTAATTTATTAAAAAAAAAAAAATCTATCTCCTAAATTATTAGATTAAATATTACGTATTAAACTCTCTTCTTTAAATTTGTTATTTCCATATTAAATACTCTATCCTGATTAATCTCTCTCCATTTTTTTAATTATATTATAACCATACTTTCTCTATCAATCCCTAATTAGAGTGTGTATGGTATGACTTTTCAATTTAAGCTTCTAAAGCAGATCTTTTTGTAGTAGAGCTTCTAATGAGTAGAACTTTTAACAAAAAAACCTTTTGGTTGTGTAAATTACAAAAAAGGTGTTGACAATGTAATTTTATAAATAGCTTTTGATTGAGCGAATTACAAAAAAAAATGTTGACAATGTATTTGTAATGAAAGAGTTATTATGGAATATCTAAAATTTATAAAGGGTAGTTGAAACAATTCATATGTTTTTAAAAAGCTTTAAAAGATGTTTTGAGTTTTGCCAAACAACTAAAAAAAAAAAAAAAATTCAAAATAGCTTATGTTATTAAAAAAGCGTTTAACTTAATAGTTAAAATAAAAAAATAAAAAATAAATAAATAAAAAACTTATGAATATTTTAGTTTTTTACTGACAGTAATATATATATATATTAAAAATTCAAAAAATAAATAAATAAATAAAAGATATATGAAAGCTTAAATTGTTTCAACTAGATTCGATTAAACTCAGAATTTTTAAGACTAATGAAAGAATTAAAGTTCTCTAGGCAATCACATACTTATAAGAGTAACAATTTTTGTTTTTGTTTTGTTTTGTTTTTTTTTTTGTTTTTTCATATTTCGATTTTCTTTATTAAAAAAAAAAGGTACTCTTTTATTTTATTATTATTATTTTTTTTTTTTACAGACATATGGTTCCTAAAATTCAAACTCATTAGTAAGGTTTTTTTTTTTTTTTTTTTTCTTAACCGTTAGTCTTACTTGAGAAAGAATAGAGATAGAAAATTAGAGATATTTATTGGAGGAGAGGAGTTTAATATGGTAATTAAATACTTAGGAGAGAGTATGTAATATGTTATAATTAATCTAATGATTTATGAGAGATAATTTCTTTTTTTTTTTAATAATTTAATTCAAAAAAGATAAAAAAGATAATCTTGTAACAAAATGAAGTGTCTTTATAATTTTTTTAAATTTAAATTTTGAGAATGAAGTGTTTTTAGAATAAAAGTGTAAAAAGAAAAAATTGGATTGTCAAAAGAAGCTATCATTATATAATAGGGATATAATCGTTTCCCCTTGACCTTTACCCTATTGGAAAGGTGAGGACATGATTTGTTCATATTGGCTGATCTTCCCCCTAAAATAGAACTATTGAATACAAGACCCCTTTTGTTAAATTTTCCATCCATTTTTGAGTTGACTATTAAATTTGAAAGGGCAATATAGTAAATGCATTCTTAATTGATCTCCGCCGTCCATCTGAAAAAGATGGATGGTGGAGATTAAAAGATAATTTACATATAAAAATATTAAACTAAAAAATTAAAAATTAAAAATTAAAAGATAATTTATATATATAAACTAATAAACTCTCTCTCTCTCTCTCTCTCTCTCTCTCTCTCTCTCTCTCTCTCTCTCTCTCTCTCTCAGGTACGAGTAACAACTCTCTCAAAATTAAAAACCAAACATCATATTAATAATAATAAAAACAAAAACAAAAACAAAAAATCATTAAACTTCATCACCAAACCCTAACAACCCTTCATCACACATCTAACCATGAATACCCAAAACAAACACACCTGACACCACCACCACCACCAACCACCCCCACTGTAAACCACTTCCAAATCAAACCACCCACACCCACTGTCAATCACCCCAAATCCGAGAAAGAAGAAGAAGAAGAAGAGATTGACACTTGATCTTGGGTTTGGATTTGGTCGATCTTCACACCATCATCCGACGAATCGACACAATCAGATGCAATCTCCTCCGACGAATCGATCTCCTCCGCCGCCGTGATTCACACCATCATTATCATTACCAGATTTATCATCATCATTACCACCAACATACCAAACTCCTCTTCATAGGCTGCTTCTAAGGCTGGTTCTGCCTAAATTTCATTTTCTCTCTCTTTAGCTAGGTGGGTGGCGGTCTATGAGTGATGAGTGTGTTAGGGTTTGGATATGGATTTTGATTTTAAAGATTTTATGGGTGTTGAAGATTTTGGGGATTCTGGTGATGATGTTTTGTTGTTTATGATGAGGAGAATGGTGATCCAGAAGATGGATTTGATCTTTTTTGTGTTTTTAAATTCTTTTTAAATTATTTTAATTTCGGTTTTTAAATTCAAATAATAAAAAAAGATCTCAACCGTCCATCTTTAAGATGGCAGTGGAGATCCATCTTTATTTTTCAATTATGTTATTTTATTTTAATTTTGTTCTAATTTGTTAATATATTTTTATTTAATAAATATTTAAATTTAAATAAAAATAAAAAAGAAATATCTCCACTGTTCATCTTTGAGATGGACGGTGGAGATCTATCTCTTTTTTTTAATAAATTTTTTTATTTAATGAATTTCTTAAAGGGTTGAATGATCATTTGTATAGAAAATTGAAGGATAAAATGGTCATTTGACCATGATCAAACCTTTTTGGATGGAAAATGTGACAGAAGAGGGTCTTTGAACAATATTTTCATTTCAGAGGGGAGACCGGCCAATATGAGAAAACTCTGTCCTCACCTTTATAATAGGGTAAAGGTCGTGGGGGATGATTTTTTCCTATATAATAAGGTTAATTCCACTAAATTATATTTATTTATTAAAACAATTAAAAAAATATAAGAAAAAACAAAAAACTTCATATTCAACATTACAAGTTTACAACTCATCATCAACGTCGTCACCGATCCACACATTTCTACCTAAATTCATCTCCATCACAATTCACAACAAACCAACACAAAATATAAATTAATTCCAAGAACAAAAACATAAATCGAATAAAATAATTGAAAAATAAACGCATATATATATTAATAAATTTTGATGTGATTTTTTTTATATTATAAGTTCAATGGAATTTTATTGTTAACAAAATTTTAAAAAATTTCAACCAGTGAAACTATATTTTTATGATTTTAGTAGTGAGTTTTGTTTGTGACAACTATTGGTATTTAGCATGTAGTGCCGTGGTGGTGAAAGATGGTGGGCCTGTGGCCCATTTAATAACTTGTCAAGACTCAAGTACAGTTGTTCAGCTTTTAAAATTCTGTTGGCTCTCCACATTGAAATTTCAAAAGGGGAAATTACATTAATCTCCTAAGGTTTTATCCTTATACATCTAGATAGAGAAGTTTGTGTATTCTACACATGTTGGGATTTATGCCCTAAATCATGTAATTGTAGGGAAAAAATACGTATACGCAGTGGAAGCGAGACTAAAAGAGAGTTTAGCAGATTTTAAAATTTTTTCCATATTGAACCTTAACCCTTTAATTAATTAATCATACATACAAAAAGATGAAATACATTTGTCGCGTGATCCGATTGACTAACGTCGATGGAAATCTGCTAGATCTTCTAAAGCCGATCATGAATGTGAATCACCTAGGAGCGTGGTCTCCCTTTTTTGAATTGTGAACCTGAGAATGGACAAACAAACACTTTTTCTGATTTTGTTAGTCACTATAATCTCCAAAAGGTTGCTAAGAATGTTCCAGTCACTTTTGAATTCACAATCATAAGATTGAAATTCGCGTGAACCTAATTCGAAAGTGTGTACAAGATCTCTTGATGTTAAGGTCATTAGTACACTATCGAAGCTAAAACAATTCTTCTCTCACCAACCACCTTGGCCGAATTCTCACTAGTAATAGAGTAGGAATTTTTTTTCTCTTTTGCCAAAGAAAATAAATTCTTCAAAGAAAAAAAATCTAGGGTTGGCCGAAAATTCTCACTATATATTTATAGTGACCGAATTTTCTGCCCTAGATCTTTTAGGGTGGCCGAAATCCTACCCTAGTTTATTTAGGGTTTTCGAATTCTTACCTTATCCAACAAGGTGATCACCAAAGTCCTTTTCCAAATAGGATACAAAGACTTCTTTAGAATTCAAACCCTAATCCAACTCTTTAGTGTATTTGTGACTAAATAAAAGACTTCCTAATTTGACTAAACAAATAAAGTTTTTTACTTTTAATATACCACTAATAGTAGTATACAACTAGGAAACATATTTCCTAATCAGAAAAAGATTTGATTCTTAATTAAATAATTAATTAACATATTAATTAATTTCCATTTAATTAAATAATAAAACAAAACAATATAATGGGCTAATTATTACCCATTGCCGCCCATGACAAGAGACTTGGGCCTAAATATTGTTATCTTATTTTATTTAATCCATTTGGACTTTAATAAAAAGCCCACATGTGAACTATATCCATTCTTACTAAAAGAAACAAGCCCACATGCCTTTCATTAATATATTAATATAATTAAACAGCCCATTAATTAAATAATGTGCAAATTATATTCTTAATATATTAAATACAATTCTAAATGGACCTACAAATGGTCCGGTAGAATATATCAAGTGATTCATACAAGTCCGTGCGGATTGAGGATCTTGGCGGGCCTATCTAAATTTAAGCTCCAATAGACATAACCCAATCACAATCAACAAATGATTCACTTAGGTTCAATCTATTAATTTTAGTTCATTCCGCTAAAGAACTAAAATTGCACTCTTAAATAAAGATGGAATAAGTTAACGATACTCATTCATAACTTAGACAATCATATGGGAGATAGTGAATCCTCGTGAAGAATATCAGTAATCGCCAAGAGCTCATAGACCACCTATAGCTCTCCAAGTTACCATATTTACTCATATGACCACACTTTGAACTTGAATATATATTATGACTTGTCTAGAAGTCATCTTTCAATAGACACTATTGAAAACTCAACGTTATGATTTCATATCCAAAACCACAAAGCATCCATATGATGATATTCTACTCACATTTAATAAATGGAGCCACGATGTCCATATCTATAAATGAAGTCCTCTATCGATTAACAAATGAATACCACCAAACTATCGAGGATAGACTTTGCTATATAATCGTACTCATTGATAGCTCAAATGATAACACTTGCAACCATAAGTCCATCATTTATCTCAGGATTAAGATAGACTCTCCGATTGTCCTGATAATGAAAAGACTTTTATCTATTGACGGTTCTAGAAAAAGTATTTCATTGTGATCCGGTTCAATGCACCCAGTGCACTAGATTCTTTTACTCGAAGACCTTTCGATGATTTTAGACTCATCACAACACATTTGATCCCACTCAAATGCTAGTAAAAGAATTCTATAACTTTAACAAGATAAAGTTGCCCAACCTTTAACTTAAGTTGTGAACGTTATTCAAGACTAACTAAAGAATTGTGTCTACCTCATATATATCCAGATGTACGAACAATTCTTCTTTTCTCATAGTCTTTTGACCTTATGATTATTTACTTTGACAATTATAATAATAAATGCTATATAAGATTTTGTTAACTAACATAAATCACTTTATTAATATGAAAAGATTGTCAAGTACAACATTATACTCTTGCTATTGAACATAACCCTAACAGTAATATGTAAATGTTATAAATTCAATAATAAAAGTAGTTATTTCATTCAAATATATCAATTCATACGATTATATTATATATGCAAACATCCAAGATTGCTATATGTAATCTCAAACTGAGTATATGAATGTCATGTACAAAAGAATTCAGTTTGAGACATGCAATTTAAATAGTCCATAGAAAGCAAATAAAGCTGGGTACTTTATTTGTGGTTAATCTATAGCTGCGGTTCATTCCGTATTATATGGTGGTCTTATCCTAGACTACTCATATGGTATTATGAGAATGGAGACACCTTATATAATGTGATCATATAGGACTGAGCCTCGATCTATATGAATCTATCACTAAGATCCGTTAGTTGAAAAGATTCATATATATCGACTAATGATGGCTATATATGGGTGATATAAATCTTGACTGTCTTACTGACTCCTTTAGGTTAGATCGTGGTTTTTGATTTACCATGGGTGAGATCAGAATATCATTCTCGGTCAATAACTCTGTATCTTGGAATTACGGTTTGTCTTGTGGCTAGGATGATATGTATGCAATAATGGAATCCACTCTTTCTTGTGATAAGTAGATAAGTAGTTCCCTTAAGGGTTGATTTGGGGCTTGAACGATTAAGAGTGTTCTCCTTCTTCCGTAAAGGAATGGAGGATATAATCAATCAAGAGAATCAATGATACTTGAAGGAAAAGATATAATAAAAGTGGTATAATGGACTTTATGACCTAGCTTTAATTATGAACTACCTGTGGAGGATTATGCCATATGTAATAGCTATATCAATGGAAAATAATAAAATTGGTTGTGTAAAACATTTACAGTTACGAGAGTACAACCTTGAGTTTTTAGTGGAATAACTCCAAGGTTAATAATTGTGAAATATTAATTAAAGAGTTTAATTAATTTTTTCTAAGAATTATTGGAGATCAAAACTGTGGGCCCATTAGGTCCCCTTGCTAGCTCTATTCGATTGATAGTAACAAAGACTCACGGAGAATTGGATGGTCCAATTAATTGTGTTACGAAAGTAACTTAAATATATTTTGGGAATTAATTAAATGATGTGATTATTTAATTAATGAGGCAGAATCCATGGCCTCATTTTTTTACACAAGTTTTAACACAACTTTGTATCCCTTGGATTGGCAATCATTGAATGACCTAGATTAATCCACTTGGAATTTTTCTTAAATGATTTGTTTGTGTTCTCTTTCATCTCTCCACATAAATTCTTTTAATTTATTGCTTCAAAAACAATAATCTCTTTAATTTTAGGAAAAAAAAAAAAAAACTCTTTCGGTTTATATTTCATCTTATCTCTCCACCATCATATCTATCACTTAATTCTCTCTTTCTCTCTCTCCCTTAACAAATCAAGTATTTTTATAAAAACAAAACTAAAACAAATCAAATATGATATGGGGATATTACTGTAAAAAAAAAAAAGAAAAAAAAAAGTATGATATGGGGATACAATTTTACCATCTATTCCATGGAGACCTCAAACCTCTTGTTCACATAAACCTAAAATTACTTGAGTAATCTAATTAATGTCTCAAAGGGTAGCCAAAACCACTTAAATATATTATAATAATCATAAAAAATATATTTCTTTTATGTAAACCATTTTTTATTTTCATAATTTCACGTTAAAAACCAAACCAATTAGAAATGAGAAAATACATAAAATCCTTTCAATTTTATTTATTTTTTTAAAAAATATAGGAGATGAGAAAAAAGTGAGCCAATGCCCATTAATGTAACTAGACATGAAAGAAAAGTAGAGGAGATAAGGTAAAATAAATTAAAAGCATTAATTGATGATAGATAATAGAGAAAATAAATGAAGAGAGGTAAAAAAGGAGAAGAAAGTTACAAATGGATTAATCCAAGCCATTCAAAGATTGTCAATCCAAGGGTCACAAACTTATGTCAAAACTTATGTAAAAAAATGGGTCCATGGATCCTGCCCCTGAATTAATATATTATTTAATTGTTGAATTAAATATTATTAAATAATATGATTATTTAATTGACATATTAATAATTAAGAATTATTAAATTGTCATATGTAGGTTTCAGTTTCTAACCTTGACAAAAGCAATAAAATAATAAGTGATTATTTTTATTTACTCAAAATAGGTCAAAGGTTTAAATCCTAGTAAATAGTAATAGTTAAAAAGGATTTAGAATCCTATTTTAACTTGGATTACTAAACCCTAGGTTCCTAGTATATTATATATACTTGTCAGGAAAATGAAGCTAATCGAAACCCTAGAGAGAAAGAGAGGGAGCAGCCACATAATAAAGAAAAGAACAAGTTTTTCTTCTTTGCTTTTAGGTTGGCCGAATTCTATAGGGGAAGCAAGGTGTTGTCTTCCGGTTCTCTCAAG
Organism: Acer campestre; assembly: GCA_954870605.1. Taxonomy (NCBI): domain Eukaryota; kingdom Viridiplantae; phylum Streptophyta; class Magnoliopsida; order Sapindales; family Sapindaceae; genus Acer; species Acer campestre. The sequence goes on from OX940804.1 coordinate 20,573,768, forward strand.
CCTCCATTCAAGTACTCCTAGAATCCGTGACGTGCCCACACACACAGTTGCTAGACCGCGGGACATAGCTAGTAAGACTTAGTGGTATTGGATCGAAAAAAAAAAACGAAGGAGTGTTCTTCAAAGGTATGAAACAAATATCTTCTTCATATTCGTGTATATACAAAAAGTCCCAAGAAAACGATATAAATTTTTTGAAACCTATCGCTCTTTAATTTATTTTTGTTAACTTAAAAACTATCTCTTTTCCGCTGCGCGACTTACAATTGGTATCAGAGCCCAATTTTGTAATACACGAATATGTTATATTTTTTTTCAAAGTCTTTTCGATATGTATGATATGTGTAGGCACAATCTATGGTTGTATGATATTTATATTATTTTTTTATAAACATGGTTGATCGTTAATTGTATGGTATGATGAGTTTAGTTAAATTCGTTTTGGGTTGTAATAATTAGTTATTAATTTTCTTTTTCAATATAATTGTTCTTTGTAAATCAATACTTTGTAATATGATTATGTAACCTTGTACGAAGAAGAAGATTCAAGAACGAACGGAGAACAAAGCAAAGGGCTAATGTGCACGAAGCAAGTGTTGCTGCGCTCAAAGACATCCTGGGCATAGCAGAGCATCACTGCTACGTTGCTTGCGCAAGGTATAGTAGCTACCGCACGGCAAGGCCAAGCAGCGCAAGCTACCGTGTGCATGGTGCAGCGCTAAGCTAGGCTGCTGCGCGCACCCGGCTGGGCAGCGCATGTGCGCTAGTCTTGTGCGGTGTAAGGCACCTGCGCACTGTGTGCGTAAGGGGTACTGCACACGTTTGCGCAAGGGCTGGCAGCCGCGCGCTACACGTAAGGCTGCAGACAGCCACCCGCTCGTGCAGACGACAACTACGCGCAAAAGTGCAAGGCCGAGTGTTCGTGACGCTAGGGTTTGCGTATTCGGAAGCGTGAATGGGCTAGAATATATTTTTTTTTTAATATCTTGGGCCTCCAATAAATGTTAAGTGTAACATATGGGCCTTAGTTTATGATTCATGAGATGGATCACCACTAAAAATATTAGGGTTAATCAAGTTGGACTTGGTTAAAAGCCCATTAGATACAAAAGATAGACTTGAAGAAAAAGGAATTACAAGAAGACCAAGGAATTCCTTGGATTAATATTTTGTAATTAGATTTTTTTTTTTCAAAGTTAGATAGCTCATCGTACTCGGTCAACTTATGTATGTTTTATTTATAAGATAATTAAAGCATTGTCATGCATACTTATGCCATATAGATTAGATGTGCATACATTTGCATTATAATATATCATATATGATTAATAGCTCATTTATTTTATATGGTGTTTATTATTTTTAATATGATTAAAATTGAATAATCACATAAATGACTATTAATAATGAGATTAGTTTTTAGGAGTAAGAACTTGGTAATACTCATTAATTACTGATCTTTCATTAAAGAGTTTAATTAAATAGATTAGTATAGCCCATTACATTAATAAGATTAACATGATTAAGGCCTTAATAATAATTGGACCAAATAATGTGATTTAGTTTTAATAGTTAAAACTTGGTAATTCTCACATTTAATTCTTGTCTATTTAAAGTAGTTTGCATAGATTAGAATTTGAATAATAAATTAGTTTTTAATAGTTAAAAATCTAGTTTATTATTTAATGTTAATAGGATGAGATTCTAGTAACATAATCTAAAAGAACTAGATTTTTCTTAGCTGTTTAATCTAGGTTCATCTAGAAACACTAGAAAACCCTAACAAGCAAATAGTGAGTGGGAGAGGGATATATAACATAATATCCCGCAGTCTCCATCATTAGTAGAAACACCGTGAGATTCAATTGGGGCCTAGAGATGACTTTGTTTTTGTCCTCCCTAAGGAAGGTCTCCATAAGAGTCAATATACCAAGGTTAACTTCTAAAATTCCCTTAACCACTTATAGTGTAAAATATACCGGGGGGTGGGGGGTGAATAGGTGTATTCCCAAATAATCACACTTCTTTTCCACACAACCAATATACACACACTTAGAGAGCTTTACAATTGAATTGTTTAAACAAGATGATATGAGTTTAACTAACAAGAGTTATAAGCAATACAATATAAAGCAAGTAAAGAAACTAAAAGCATTAAAATCAACACAAGTGATTTTTACGTGGTAAAAACCTCAAAGGGGAAACATCCACTGGTTGATACCACAACCACTGGCAAAGCAATCCACTAAATGAAAAGGTCTTACACACTCAAGGCTATCAACATGAGATATCCACCCTAAGCTATCAACACCTAATCTACCCTCAAGGCCAAGTGAACTATCTAGCCTACTCTCTATCCAAGGTGTGTCCTACACCTTTAGAAAGCAACTCCCTATCTAAGGCTAACAAGCCTCTAGGAAGATTTCCTTTGCTTAACAATCTAGATCAAGGTGATCCTAGTTAAGCTTCCTAGCTCAACTATCCGGAGTATGAAAACTCCCTGCTAAGACTTTTGCTTGGCTATCCAGAAATCATTCCTAGCCAAGTCTTCTTGCTCAACACAAAGCTTCACTCACTTTGCAAGAAACTTCAACCTCTCCACAAGGCAATGATCTAAGTGATACAAATGATGCAAATCATAATCAAATAAAGCAAGATGATCACTCAAGCTCTATGAACATGCTTAGAGATATTCTAGGATATGCTTTCAACAAACAATCACAAATGTACCTAGAAATCAAAGCATGTGAATCAATAAGAACAATATATGAATATTCAATATATCACACAAAAATCTTAGTTCTTAGATCATGAAATTAAACCTAGAAAATATCATGAGACACATTATATATGTTATTTCTAGAATCAATTTCAAGATATGTCAAGTTTAAGTAAAATATGCTCAAATGAGATTCAAGACTAAAACTCAACAAAACAATCAATCATATAACCCTAGCATGTGAACTAACATTTTTCTCAACACATTTCATCAATCAAATGGAAAGAATAAAAGAGATGATCAAAAGAAATGAAAGAAGATAAAGTATCACATACAAAGTTGAACCTCAGACTGAAATTAGATCATTGTGAGAAATGGAAAATTCAACTGAGTCTAAAACTACTTGGCGTTTGTAGCTCTCGTTGAGACCAACATTTTTGGCTTTTGGATCACTCAATTTTGAGTTCGTATGAAAAAGTTATGATCGAAATAAGAATACAAAAATTGAGAGAAAATTTATAGTGTTCTTCTTTATCAAAATTTTCTCCTTTAGAATGAATTGGGTGGGGGGCGGGGGCGGGGGCGGGGGCGGAGGGAATGAATGAGTTTTAAAAGATTTCAAGAGAGGGAAGAAGTGACCAATTAGCTGCAGCCAACTCAACATCCATGTGTGCCACACATGGGCAGAGAGGTGCCCTGGCCGTGTGGCTCACACATGGCCTCCCAAGCATGGCCTTTGGCCATGCTAGCTCCTCTTGCGCTCCGTACTCGTTCTTCGGCCGTATCCAGGCCTTCGAACTCCGATTTTGAATCCATTTTTAGATTACAAATCATGACTCCCTCACGCATAACGAAAACTATGAAACTTTGACAAATGGTTGAGAATTCATCTCAGAAAATGATGATGAAGACAACTCAATGAATGAGAATGCAAAGTAGCATAACTATGTCGTATGGACTCGAAACTTAATGAATGAGCAACCAAAATGACTGGGACTCAATTAGGAATCAAATAAGATCATGTTCAAGTCCAAAATACAAGAAACACAAACAAATAAATACTATGCAACACAAGCATGCCATATCTAAGCGATAGTGAGAAAACATGCAATTCTACAAGATTGTCAACAATGAGATAAATGCATGTGCATACTAAATGTGTGTCAAAGTGTTATACCAAATGTTTGAACTATGATACAGGGACACACATGTATGAATTGTGTGTGTGTGCGCGCGCGCGCGCTTACGCATTGCAAGAGGAAGAAAAATCTTGATACCTTAGCATTCAAGTATGCGATGTTCCCCTTGAAGACGAAATTTTCACAAGATGTTGTTTCTTCACCTTTGAGGCTTCTTTCTTCCAAGAATCACCTAAGCAACAATTAATACAAATATAGAGAGTTTTGCAATGGAATCAAGCCAATACAAATAAATGATCTTACAACTTCCTAACAGATAGGATTTCTATATGTATTTTGGGATTGACTGACCCTAAGGCAGCAACTCTCAAGTTAAGTCTTAGAGATCTGAAATGATGGGTTACACTCACAAGGATTTAATTAAATAGTTAATTAAAATCCTGACTAAAATAAACGATGATTATATAATATAAGAATAAAGAGTTATTCTGGAGTATCATTTAATTGAGAATGTCTCGATCTGACATACAAGCACTTAACCTACCCTAAGGTAGCACTTACTTGTGGCATGTTAGATTATAGTGGCATAGTAACTTTTTTTAAGTATTTTTATTGTTCATTAATTATGTTTCATGCATCATGTTTAATTATAAGCCGAATAATTTTATATATGATTTAAATGTATGAATGAATGAATAAGTTTTGATTTATGTTTATTTCAGCAATGTCTTTTGCTTTACTTTCAATACTTGCCAATGACAAATTAACCGAGGATAACTATACTCAATGGAAAACAACATTAATGCAATCCTGGTCATCAAAGACCTAAAATTTGTGCTTACGGAGGAATGCCCACCACAGCCTGCAGCCAATGCAGCAAAAACTATTCGTGAGGCCTACGAAAAACGGATTTCAGAAAATGAAAAAGGCCTGCATTTACTTGCTAGCTAGCATGACAAAAGTGCTTTATACAAAACATGAAGCAAAGACAACATCATATGAGATGATGGAGTCATTACAGGCCATGTTTGGGCAACCTTCTGAGCAAAAGTGGCACGAAGCTGTTCGTTCTGCAATGACTGCTCATATGAAGGAAGGATCATCAGTCCGGGAACATGTCTTGGGTATGATGTCCCATTTCAATACTAATGAAGTCAATGGATTGGACTAGGTTTTGTGTTACTCTTTTGTGTTGTATTCATATTTTGTATTCACTTATGCATTTTTCTTGGCATGTAACTTGTTAGTATAGGTTTTTCCAGGCATGCGTTTAGAATAAGTTCTGTTGTATTCATATTTTGTGTTACTCTTATGTAACTTGTTTGTTGTATTGGCATGTAACTGTTTTTACTGGCATGTAACTTTCATAGACACTAATGCATTTTTTTTTATGTGATTTTGTAGATGGAAAATATAAATTATGAGGATTTCCTCATAAAACCGAGGGATTCGTGGATTAAAAAATCCACCACCAACGTATACTATAATTTGAATGGCCTCCCGGGCATTGTAAAGGTTCTCTGCAAAGTTGGAGAATTAGATGAGTTTTGGACGACCTGTTTCGGGCACCTACTTGCTATCCCTAAAGACTTGACTTTTTATGCTGTCATAACTTGTTGTTGCGGCAATACATGTACCTGGTGTGACTGAAGAGAATGAGTTTCACTTCTCAGTTGGTGGAAAAATGGCGAAATTCACACAAAAAGGGTTTTGTTTGGTCATGTGGCTACATTTTAGGGTGATGTCAAACGTATTCTTGAAACCATATGCTAGGTATTATCAAAAGAATGAGAATATATGACATAGACCCGTATGGGCAACGTTTCGGTCCAGACGATTTGAACAACCAAAGAATGGTGTGAAGATGGCCCTAGTATTGATTGCGAACAACGTGTTGTTTGGTCAAGACCTTAGGAGGAAAGTGACACTGTGGCTGTTCAAATTGGTGGAGGATTTAGAAGCCTTCAATTCTTTTTCATGGGGGAGTTATGTGTATATGATGACAATCCACTACCTCCAACAAGGATTTCGGGCCACAAATGCACCATTGAAGCTCATCGCGCAGTATAACTTGTATGACTTTCCTTGGGCATTAGAGGTGAGCTTTCAGATATTATATTAAAGCATTTCATTGAACTTTGATTACTAAAGTTAATCTATTTTAAATTTGTTCAAAATGTAGATATGGGCAATGGAAGCTTTCAGATCACTGATTTGATTTGGTGGGGGAAAACTTAGGCCACACATATCCTTGTTTGAAGAATTGGAGAATATTTAAGAGACCTCACGATTTTTTTTCGAAATTTGCAAAGTATGAAAAAAAAAGTGAAAGATGTAAATGTATCGTTTTTTCTTTCCCAATCTTATGTCATTTCATTTTTGTTTATATTTGTTACTGGAAAATTGTCGTTGGGTTGAATTTCCAAATAGCAATCTTAAAGGCTGAGATCGGGGAAGATCCCAGTCGGAGGGGTATCTCGTGGTTCGATACCAGCAATGCTCCTTATATAACAAGTCAAACTTATATATGAGAAATAGGGTGAATGAATGAGGTTTTTTATTGATAATGTTTCTATATTACGATTACAATGGATGCATTATCTAGATTAGGGTAGGATGTTGAGCTTCAGTAGGTGATGGAGATGGTGGTGGCGTGCTCATACATGTCGATAAGTAGCACTGAATATATGTTAGGGTTTTAGGAGATGATTCTCGGATCCCTTTTCTGGTAAGTATGACGTTGTATATATAGGTCTTGTTGCTTGCCATGCACTCCTATAATTTCGGTCTAGAGTTTGGCGATTACAGGACTTTCCTTCTTGATAGGAGACAATCTCGTAGGAGCTTTAACCGTTAGAATCAAGACATTCCTTCCTAGTAGGAGACAATTGATCGAACCAAAATTGGTATGATTTTGGCCCTCACTTCCTTTTCTTTTTACTTGATTCTTGGGCAATATCCCATGATTGAATGGTGTGAATTAAGTGTTTTCAAGTTTTTATAAAGTTCAGAGGGATTGGAGTAATATTGGTGGCAAAAGGGGCTGAAATTGTAAAAAGTGTGTGTAGATCATTCATCTTTAAAGAGGCATATCTCTCTCCTCAGATCAAACCAAATTTCCAATTACATATATTCGGAAAGCCCCGGAAGTCTACTTTCCAACGGTTTTACGGATTACGATTCCGAGTCTTCTATAGAAAGTTATGCCCGTTTTAATAATTGCTGCGCACTCCTTATCGCCAGGCGACCCTAGGGCGTTGCCATGGCAACCTCCACTTTCTAGAAGAAAAGAATGGACGTTTTTCAAGCCATTTTTGAGGGGTATTCTTGTCCTTTCATGCCCATTTCATACCCTAGCTTTTCTAACATATAAATACACCATTTTATGCTAAGAATTGACAACTCTTGACAACTCTTGTTCATCAAGAAACCTTCCTTCTTCAACCATTCCTAATCCTACCATTCTTCTCTCCAATAAACACTTAGATTACTCCACCTAAATCATTCCTCTCTTTCCATCTTCTCCACCCATTTCCTTTGTCACTTTCCATATGACTCCACCTATCTAGACACATCCTCAACACCCAATCTTTGCACAAGATTCAAGCAAGGAAGCTCAAGGGAGGATTAAGCTTACAAGAGAGACCCAAGGGTGTTTTCTCTACATTTTACTTCCTTTTCTTGTTTGTTATTATGTGTAATTAAACCCCCATTTTAGGGGGATGATTTGAGAGATTATTTGGACATTGAGTATTTATTAAAGCTTTGGATATTATGTTTGTATAATTATAGTTCTATTTACTTTTTAATTAGATCTTGCACTTATGTGATTAAATGAGTATTGACACACTTGTTGATTACAATATGTTGTAGGATTTATTTGTGATAAAATTGGTTAAGTTATTGACACACTTGATTGATTAGAGCACATAGTGAATAGGTTAGGTTGTTGGTGGGGATATCACCCCAATTGCCTAGGTCATTCGATCGTCACTAACCGATCCCACCTTGACCCCCTTTCCTTAATCGGTTAGGCATTTTGGTGTAAAGTTGTTTAGGGTTCATAGTGACGACCTAAACAACACTTTCAAATGAGATCGGTCCTTGATTGTGTAGATTGTGCGTTAATGAAGTTTTGAATGAATTGCTCAATGGTCCATTAGCTACTCTATCATTTCCCTAAACCTCTCTTAATTGTTTAAACCCATTTTCTTATCTAAGTTGTTTGTATTGGATTTCTATCTCCATTCATATTCTCTTTACATTTTTGTATATTTACTTTACATGCATTGTTTGGTGGTTTCTCAAACCACACGCTATCCCACTAATCATGATTTACTTTATTGCACACTAGTTAGACTAACTTAGATTAGATAGCAAATTGATTAATCTAACCTAACCCCTGTGGAACGAATCTTAAGCTTACCGTTTTACTAGTTTTAAAAACTTAAAGCACATTGCGTAAGAATTCATTTATAAACATTCTTTTGATAATTCGCAATTTGGTAACAACACAAAAAGCGAGTCATCAACAATCTTGTAGGAGCTTTAATCATCAGAATCAAGTCATTCTTTCATAGTAGGATTCTAATAGAGTTGACCCCTTGTTCAAATGGTCTCATCTGACGGGAAGAACTCTACTTCCTTTTGTTTGACTGAACGAAGGCGCTTTATCCCCCTGTTTGGAGCTTCAAAACCTGTCTGCTGGGTATATGAGTCTTCTACTCTGTATAAAATTCTTCGTCTGATTTTCTTGTTGCCTGGTGAGCTGATCCCATGTGGTATCTGGGTTCTTGGCTACCCCGCCTCCTGCTAGTTTTATGCTTTTCTGCTGGTTCCTTGGTCGGCGAAGTATACCGATATCAGCTGATCTTATGGCGAGATATCTGGATGATGTAATAGCGAGGTAACAGGATGGTGTAGCAGCGGATACTTGGCCGGTGTTGTGGCGGGGTACTATAAGGAGGTTTTCGTATTGGGATACTGAGTGAAACTCCATGTCGGGGTACCGCGGGGTTCATGAGAAGCTAGGGATTTGTTGGGCTCGATCCCTCCGGAGGGGGTATGTATCCGGATTGACCAGGATCCTTCCTCTCTTGGATTAGCCGGATGGAATCTGGATTCTTGGCTACCCCTTGTATCGGGGTGAAAAATTCTTCTTTGGTCCTTCGCCAATTTTGGTGGTTAACAATATTAATACTTCAAAAAAGAATGACATTTGTGTTAACTGTACAACATGTTATTTTGGAGGAATTACATCCAACGGACAATGAACAGTCACAACCTTACTTGGTTAGTGTAGACATATATTTGTCGGTTGGTTCATAGTTTGTTCCACTCAATTACGAATCGGACGATGGTGAGCAACAACTTGATGATGAGGTTGATAATTGAAACTATTAACGCGTGTCTAAATTACCTAGGAGGGGCCGGGGGGTGGTGATACCAATTTTTCCTTTATTAGTCAATATTCAAAAATCACCCAATCTAAGTAAATACAATCAACTAAAATTAAGTGTGAAAAATAATAAATTGCACGTTGATTGATTTATGTGAAAAACCCATAACTGGGAAAAACTCACAGGCTATTGTGCTAACCACAAACGGTCATCAAATCCACTACTTGAATGAAAGTTTACAACCAACCATACTTGGTCACTAACCCTTCCACTCTACCCAACAAGCCTTTAATAGTATTCTAAATATACTTGCTTGTGCACTAAGTCACTTAGTCACAAGACTTAACACTCAAAGAAGAGAACACAACCTAAGTGAATATAAATTACATATATAAATGCTAGGTAAAACATTTAAGCTTATCTATCATGGATGAACATGTCAAACAACCCTAGATATCATGTTCCTACATGACATATATAAAACTTAGCTATATAAAATGAATGCAATCCTAGATGCAATAGCTATCACAATAAAACAACCCACAAACAACACAAAAATCTTAACTTGAAGCTAAGAACTTAATCTAGATGCAACCAAGTCATAAAAGAGATTTCTTGTTAAGCAAGAACACTAAGATTAATGAGAATGGTGTTCTACTTACCAAGTGATGTGTGTTGATGATGACCCATACATGAACATAACCTAGATGATGCTAGATGAGGTAGAATCCATGAATGAATTATGGGTATTTGGGTTTTGGTCAATCAAGATTGAATCTTGGTGGCTTTTCTTGCAAGGCATTCTTAAGCTCTCAAAGATGTGAATTTCTAAGCTCTAATATTGGCCAAGAAGAGTATATAACATATATATATATATGAATCCCTAGCCAAAAAGACGTCATTTTGAAGTTGAAACTCAAAAATCGTCTAAAACCACGGTGCGTGCCGCAGTACGGACAACGTGTCTGCACAGCGATACACATGATGTTATGGGCTTTGGACTGTTTCATGGTTGGGACTGCTCCAGAGGCAAGGTGCACCAGCCGCGATATGCACAATGAAAATCATCAGAGGCTGCATCTGACAAGAACCGCGGTCCAGGCAAGGGAACCGGCAGCGGTACAGACCATGACAAAGAGAAAAATTCTCTTTTCAACTCAACAAGACACACCTATTCTATATGAATGTTGTGCAAGTGTGAAACGAGTAAAGAACATGCATGGGAAGATATAAACATGAATAAGTGCCAAGCATGTAACACACACATGAGAATTCAATATGTGAAAATGCAATCACAGAAATGCAATATGAATGTGTGTGTGTGTTGCTAGTTTCTTCAAAGGGGTTAAACATAAGTGATATACCTTCAATGAGCACTTGAGCTTAAAGGGCTTGAATTCCATTAAAGCTTGATTATGAGCAATGAAGCCCTAATCTACCCTTACATATTTAAACCCCAATTGTGGTTTGTCAACGAAATAAGCCAATAAAAAATGAGAAACTTATAATAATGATGGTAATGATAGAGGTCAGTCACGACCTAAACAAAAGAAGCAAAAACCAATGAAGAGGAAGATGTCACCTTATAAATAAAAAATGGCAGCAAGAACTAAAAGGCAACATACATCGCTAGACATGTCACAGATAAGTTGATTACTAACCGATAATAATTGTGCTAAGTTAAATACAAACCGATAATAATTGTTTTTTTTCTTTCTAATCTTCAGGTGAGTAATGACTCGACGGTCTCTTCTCGAATAATGAAGGAACTATTGAGGGCAATGTCAGATCGCTTTGAAGACATTTGCAACATTTGCAACATTTGTCTTCATTGCAGTAATAGTCATTGAATTTACTTCCTTCAATCGGTGACAGTAAGCAGGCAATAGTTTGAATGATTCTTCAGGAGCACCGAAAACAAATGCCTCTCCATGATCTTTTGCCCTCCAAGCCTTTGTATACAACAAATGTAGGCCATGTTCCACTTGCATTTCGACCATGATGTCTTTGGGTTTTAGAGCGTGGCCGTGTACTTGCAACTTTGGTGATAGTAGTTCGCTGACAGTCCAAGAATTTGCTTGTCGAAGATGTGCATGGAAACCATCGATATTGCAAGTATGATCCTTCACGAACACTCGAATCACCCAATATTCTCCTTTTTGCATCTTAAATGCACGTAATTGGAATTCACATTCACCATTCTTACATCTGGCCTCATAACATGTCTTGCTAGACTTTCTAATTCGAAATTGCTCATTCAAAGCATACATGTGCAACGTCCGCTTAAGGTCTTTCTTGCATTGAAAGAGTATCCCCATGTATAAGCGGCCATCATTTGAAATTGATTCCTTCATATGAATGGGTTCTAAAGAATACCTTTCGGATCCAGGAATAATCCAAGCTCGTGGGGTTGCAATGTCACAACTTTGATCAACATTGTCACCCAATCCATCCTCTCCAAAGGAACCTTCACTAAATTTAGCAAAACTCGATGGACCAGCACAAGCAGAACTAACACCCACCCTATGATTGCAATCTTCATCTTCGTGAGTACCTCTATCAATATCGGGTATTGACACATCATCCGTGTTATTGATGTCCGATGCCTGACTGTTCTCCTGATCATTAATGGTTTCATTAGTACATACCATTGGGTCTGATATTGGAATGGACCCATATGCTGCCAATCGCTAGAGAAACCCGCTATACACAGGTTGTGGAGTAGGTTGGTTACATTGTTGAAGAAACTTCAACTGTAGTAAGTTGTCATCTTGCTCCACTATAATACCATTCTGCATAATATTTTGGTACCTTCTCAAAAACGGTGACATAAACCTTGGGTAATAGCTTATCTTCATCCATCATACATGACACGTCATTGTCATTCTCAATTCTTGGTCGAGCAGTACCACTATTTGTATAGGCCAATGAGCATAATTCTAGAGTGTACCTAGCAGCATCAACTTTGGCAACATCTTGTACCAACTTCACCAAGGCATCATAAGTCAAACCTCTAACACATGGACCCATTTTGTCAAACCACCCTCATAACAATTGCCCACCCAACTTCCACCGTGATAGATGACCAATCTCGTTGCATCCATATTCCTACATGTGAAGTATTTGACATGAAACATTTAAAGTGACTGGGAATTGACATGTAAAATTTTAATTAACCAGCATGTAACTTTAAAATGAACTGAAATGTAACAAAAGAATAACTGATGGCATGTAACTTTAACCATAACCAAAAGACATGTAACTTAGAAATAAACTAGCATGTAAAGTCTACAATAACATACATGTAACATGAGTATAAAAAATAACAGGAGATGGGTTTCACTCTAAATCGAAATTACCAAATGACATGTAACTCATAAATAAACTAGCATGTAAAGTCTACAATAACATGCATGTAACTTTAAAACAAACTGGCATGTAACATGGGTACAAAAAATGATAGGAGATCAGTTTCACTCGAAATCGAAATTGCCAAATGACATGTAAGTTAGAAATAAACTAGCATGTAAAGTCTATAATAACATGCATGTAACTTTAAAACAAATTGGCATGTAACCTGGGGTACAAAAAATTAAAAAATCTAGGTTTCACTATAAATTAAAAAAGTCTCTTAATTTTCATATCAAACATAATGATAATTGTTAAAAAAAAAAAAAAAAAACAACTGGGAAAGGGATACATACCTTCCAAATCGTTGTTCGGCTCCAGATCTACTTCAAGAGAGAGGGATGTATTCCGGTACAAATTGTTGTTGGGTTTCAGATCTATGTCAACAAAGAGAGAGACACACAAATAATGAACGAGATCCGCGTTGAAGAGAAGAGAGAAGAAATGTTGTTGGGTTTCGGTGGAAGAGACGAAATGGGTTTTGCTTGAAGAGACGAAATGGGTTTTGCTTGAAGAGACAAAATGGGTTTCCGATCTGTATGTTGGAGGGAGACGAAATTGGTTAGTTGAATGTTAGAGGGAGACAAAATTAGTGTCTGGGTTGAACTAGAAGAGAGAGAGAGAGAGAGAGAGAGAGGATATTTGATTTTCAAATGTTAGGAAGACAAAATAGAGGGTAATTTTGTCAGTTCAAGCCTAAAGGTGACAAGTATAATAAAAAATAAATTTTTAGCTAAAATCAATAAACCAATAAACTTTTTGTTCATTTCTTGCAATTTCCTCATTAATGAATGTTGATGTGATTTTTTTTTAGATGATAAGTTCAATGGAATTTTATTGTTAACAAAATTTGAAATTTTTTCAAGCAATGTAATTATACTTTTATGATTTTGTTGAACATGGACATCAAAAAAAAGAGACAAATATATATATAAAAAGGAAAAAAATCATTATAGCGCTAGAAAAAATTTCAAATTTTAGTTACAAATTGATTATAGTCATTACAAAAATTAAAGCAAATGATCTCTTAGATAAAACCACTATAATAATAATAATAATAATAATAATAATAATAAATTAAATTATTATTATTATTATTATTATTATTATTATCAAGTGTAAACCACCTCTATCATGATGAAATATTAAAATTCAATGAATTTCGATGAGATTTTTCACATGGATAATAAGAAAAATAAAAATATATATATGGAATCGATTTTGTGAACTATTTAATTTTTTTTTTTTTACGGTAAATCATTTTTAAAAAATGAGACATATTGGAAAAATTGAATATATATATAACTTACCATGCTGAATGAGCAACCTTTGTATCGAGACACATTCAACATTTGTAGATTTTGGTAATAAGATATATGTGACTTTTAAACATTTATTTGACTCACGTTTATTCAATAATAGGATATTTGAAAATTTATATATTGAATATATATGTCCTCAATATTAATATTACTCAATTTTATTATTAAATTAAATAAAGGGCAAACAACACTAACTTACCTTGATTATATGTATCATTATAATAAAACCCGTAAAAATATTGTAATAGCACAAATATACCTTCTAACTCGTTGACTAACAGAGGTCAACTGTTAACCACCGTCAATTAGTCACAAATAAAAGGCAATATCACTTTTGCCTTTGTAGATTTAATACTTAATTATATAAAATTAGTTATTAATTAAAAATAAAAATATTAGAAAATATAAAATATAATATAACATAACCTCTTCTTCATCAAACACACTGAAATCCGTACATGTCTCTATTTGTGACTTACAATTGGGTATTCGATCTAATAACAATGAAAACCTTAAAACAATATTGATACAAGTCATTGAAATGAGCTCTAAAACAATCTTATATCAAAATCAACTAAAGCTGAGAGCAAATAGAAAACACCCAAAAATATAATATATATAAAAAATCAAATCTTTAATATGATCTGCAAAACTACAATATCAATTCTGTTTTTTTTTTTAAATATTACAAAATATATATTGAAAATATATATTGTGTGTTTAATACAACCTAGAGGGTGGGTTTAATTGATTATTACCAACTTTTTCGATTAGTCAATATTAGCATATAAAAACCAAATCAGCAAACAATAAAAATCAAGTAAGATGTGGAAATATAAAGAACATTAGATTTTACGTGAAAACCTTCAACAAGGAAAAACCATGGGACTAGCCATACTAGCCACTTAAGCCACAACAATCCACTATATGAAAAGACGGTTACACTCTTAAGTGATACATGTACTCTCACTCATGGCAACCTCAGGCTATGGACAATACCACTCACTTGGTTCAATCCTAGTGATATCCCTTGATCCACTACTCTAGGTATGAGCACCCCCTAATCTACCTGCAGGCCTTTTACAGTGGTACTTGGCAAATGCTTGCCAACAAACCCTTGGTTGCAAGACTTCACTTGCTTGTACAACTTCACCTAGAAGCCACAAGACTTTGACTCATTAAAGAGAATTAAAAGTCTAAGTGAATATGACAATAATGCTCAAATGCAATAATGTGTAAGACCACACACAAAATGTCTAACTAGATGTTATAATGCAAATCAACACTAGTTATCAACAAAGCCTACATGCTCATACATGAGAACTCAATTAGATGTAAAAAGATTCTAGCAACCTAATTGTCAAATACATTCACATAAACATTCATAAGCTTGACTAGATGCACAAGGCCAATATAATCATCAATTCACATACAAGAACATTTATGGATTAGCTATTTAGACAAAATCGACCTAATCAATTAAGCTATCACAAACAAACCCAATCATGTTATTAAGACTCGTAAATATATGCAATAAAAAAGTCTAGGTATTTAATCAAGCAATAAATACCTAATCTAGAGTAAGAACAATAATAAATGAGATTTAATGTAGTTGCAACTTACCTAGTCATGAAACCAAGAAGACCCATGAAAGATTGATGCATGAAAGATGTTAGATGCACATGGGTTTTGGGTTTAGAGAGTTAAAGAAACTTCTTTGAAGCTTTCTCTCTCTAGGAGCTTTGACCTCTCTCTCAAATATGATTTTCTAAGCTCTAAAAATGGCTAAGAGAAAGAGAAGGGATATATATATATGAAGCCCTAAATGAAATGACGTTGTTTTGAACATGGACAGCAAAAACCCGTCAAAACTGCTACGTATACTGCGGTACGAGCAAGTATCCAAACTGTGGTAACACTGCATGGAAGCCCTGGACAACTTCGCTGTATGGATCGCGATAGAGGCAACATGCACCAATGGCAGTAGAAACTACGGTACAACACAGACGTCTTTGGACAAAACCATGGTGTAAGCATGATGTATAGCCAGCGGTACACCCAGCGGCACAAGCCGCGGTTAAGGGAAAAATCCCTTTTTCAACACATTAAACACACCTAACCTATATGAATGTTGTGCAAGTGTGAAGTGTGATAAATGACACAGATGCACATAACAATGATACACAAAAGCAAGATAACAAATGATAGATAAGTAAATATGCATGCAAGTGTGTGTGTGCACCTAATCTATTCAAGAATCAAAGTCTAGTAATATACCTTTTGAAGCTCTTGATGTTGAAGTAATACAGATGCTTGGAAAATTGTCTTGATAATTATTAAGATGACCTAAGTTACCATTAGACAATCATCCCCAATGTGATATGTCATGAAATAAGCCAATCACAAAATAGAGGTCCTTACAATCTCCCCCTTTGCTATGAAATTCCCTTAAGCAATATAGTGTAAAATATACCTAGAAAGGGGGGAGGGGTGAATAGTTATAGGCCCAAACTCTTCCAAATTCGATTTTGCGGAATACAACAATGAAATGCACACTTGATATGTCTTAACAAATGAATTGTTTTAATCAACACATGCAGAAATCAATATACAAGTGATGGAATTAATACAAGGTATGGAAGATAATAAAAATATAAAAACGAAACTTGACACAATTGTTTTTACGTGGTAAAACCTCAATAAGGAAACGTCCATGAGTTGATACCACAACCACCGGTAAGTGATCCACTATGATGAAAATGACTTACACACTTAAGGCAATCAACACATGATATCCACTATAAGCTATCAACTCTAAGTCTACTCTCGGGCCTAGTGAATCACCTATCCTACTTCCTATCCAAGATGTGTCATACACCTTTAGGAAGCTACTTCCTATCCAAGAATCTCAAGTCTTTAGGAAGATTTCGTGCTTAGCTATCCGGATCACAAAGATTCTAGTCAAGCTCCCATAGCTGAACCATCCAGAGTACCACACTCTTAGCTAAGTCTTTTGCTTGACTATCCGGACCATATGTCCTAGTCAAGATTCTTGCTCTACACAAAGCTTCACTCACTTCGCAAGAGACTTTTACCTATCATAAGACTTTGATCTAGGTGATGCAAATGATGCAAAACACAATCAAATAAAACAAGATGATCAATCAAGCTCTATGAACATGCTTAGTGATAATCTAGAATATGCTTTCAACAAACAATCACAAATGTATCTAGAAATCAAAGCATGTGAATAAAAAAAAAAACAAGATTAGAATATTCAATATATCACTCAAAAATCCTAGTTCTTAGATCTTGAAATTAAATCTAGAAATCAACATGAGGCACATCATACAAGTCATTTCTAGAATCAATTTCAAGTTAATCAATTTTAGCTAAAATATGTTCAAATGAGATCACAAAGCTAAAACTCAACAATCAATCGATCAAACAAACCTAGAGTATGAACTAACTACATTCTTAACAAATTTCATCTATCAAATAGGAAGATTAAATGAGATGATCAAAAGAGAAAGTAAGAAGAAGATGTTTCACCTACAAATGATGAACAACGGACTGAGATTTGCTCACTGCAAAAATTAATGACATCATTTGATTCTAAAAATGCATGAGGTTTGCTTCTCTCTTCAAGACCAACATTTTTGGCTTCTGAATCACTTGATTTGGAGTTCAAATGAGAGAGTTATGATCGAAACAAGAAATCAAAAACTTGAAGAAATTTTCTATTCTTTATTTTTCAATTTTTTCTTCACACATGTTTGGAAGGAAGGAGGAGAATATTTAAAAGAGAGAAGGAGGGAATTTCAGTGGCCAATCAAAAGAGGCCACATATCCCATCCCGTAAAAGGCGCGTTAGCCTCATGGGGCAGAGGGGTGTTGAGGCCGTGAGCCTCATGCGCCCCTCATGGGCTCCTTCATGAATTGGCCTTTGGCCATTTCAAGCCTCTCTTGCACTCCTTTCGCATTCTTCAGCCTTATTCGGGCATCTGAACTTTGAATTCGAATCTGTCTTCAGATTACGAACCATGAATCCCTCACACACAAGGACGACTATGAAACTTTGATAAAATGTTGAGAATTCAACTCGGTATACGACGACGGCAATACAACGTTTGAGAACGTAAAGTAGCGTAGCTTCCTAGTTTGGACTCGAAACCTAATGAATGAGTAACCGAAATGACTGGGACTCAATAAGGAATCATATGAGATCATGTTCAAGTCCAAAGACAATAAAACAAGAACAAATAAACATAAAGTCATACAAGTATGCAATTTCCTAGAGATAGTCCTAGAACATGCAAATTTCACAATGTTTGTCAGTTTGAAACTAATGCATGTGCATACTTTGTCAAGTGTGTGAATGTGTTATACTAATGTAGCACAATGATGCAGGGACAAATATGTATAAATTATGTGTGTGCACGCTTACGCCTTGCAAGAGGAAGAAGTATCTTGATACCTTAGCATCCAAGTATGCGCTTTTCCTCTTGAAGACGATATTTGCATGAGAAGTTGCTTTTCTCTTTTGAAGCTTCTTTTCACCAAGAACCACCTAAGCAACTAACCATTACAAATAAAGAGAATTTTGCAATGGAATCAAGCCAACACAAATCTAGGATCTTACAATCTCCCCCTTTGGCTATTCCATGGCAAAACCTCATTCTCACCATACAATATTCACTCCAATAAACTCATAGTTGATTGCATTCTCTCATCCTCACATTATAAAGAGATCACTAGACTAAAATGTCTTCAAGTCTTTATGAGTCTTCAAGAATCCCTTTTTGATCATCAAGGTACCTATGAGAAAAATAGCAGACCAAACAAGAGGTATTCTCCAAAGAAGAATGGTGAGATATTTGACCAAAAACAAACATCCCAAAAACAAACAAGAACTTCCCTTATCTCAAACAAATGTCTTATCTGAAATAAATGTTCTTTTTAAAGCTCCCCTAAACTCCTTAATAAGCAAGAATTATTTTCTCCCCCTTAAGACAAAGTCTCAATCAAGCACAACGAGGTACAAATACTCACACATTTGGAACATTTCTCCACACATGGGGAGGTATATATTTTTCTCCCCCTTTTTATCAAACATGGCGAGGTATACATTTTCTCCCCCCTTTTGTTAAGAAATAGACAAATGACACAAGAAATAAAGAACGAGATATTAAGCAAACAAGTCATATAGAAAGCGAAGTTGAATAAACTAAGCTCCCCTTTAACATATGCTCCACATAATGATCAATAAGTAGACTTGTTCACAAGGGACTCCATACATTCACACATTCAAGCAATAAGAGAAAATATTTCATCACTTTTCAAAGTCCAAGAGAGAATCATAGATTTTCATTAATATCTCAAAAAGATTCTAACATTGCCAATGAATCTAGCACATAAGCAAAAATGTGTGTGTGCGTGTGTGTGTGTGAATGCTTCTAACATATATATAAGGAGTAATTGTGATTTCAACATGCAAGCTATTTCAACACCTATCCATCTAAAGCATTTCCAATATAGGTCAAACCGATATTCATCTGAGTTTTTTGTTTTTAAAGAGAGTAGATTTCAACATGTGAGTGTGTGTGTGCATATGGCTCATTTACTCATTTCTATTTGACAATCCGAGCATTTCACAATTCTCAACTATACTCCATTAAGCCTTTTATTTATTTATATTTCTTTTAGGCTTAGAATCAAAGATTTTCTTTTAATGATTCTTTTCAATACTTCTTTGATTTTTTTTACATAAACATATACACCTCATTGCGGTTTTCACTCATCACAATGGCGTAACCCTTTCATACATTAGGCGGCTGCATAACCAAGGTGTGTAACCCTTTCCATGAGGGTGCTCGTTGAATACTATCTAGTGCCGAAGCAAAATGGATACATACCGTAGGTCATCTATCAAGTACTAAGCAATAGGCTTCTAGATGCATTCATAATCTACATATTTTCAACCACAAATACTCAAAACTAAAACATATAAGAGAAGCATTAGTGCACTTTTTCAAAAATAAGATTTTCAAGCTTGAGTGCATGATCTAGAAGTAATAGAAGTTATTTGTTCAAGATCACTACTTCTCAAGTGAGTAGCTCTCAAAGAAATTGATTTTCAATTTAAGTTTTGCTTATCAAGCCATTCAACAATCACACAAGCACATCAATCAACATAAATCATGCCAATGGACATTCTAAGAGATTTAAATCTCTTTTTGTCCAAGGGCTTGGTGAACGAGTCTGTAAGTCGATTCTTAGTAGGCATATGCTCTAGAGTAATAATATAATGTTCAACTAGATCTCTAATAAAATGAGGCCTAATGTCTATTTGCTTTGTGCGTGTCATGCACACATAGAGTTGAAAAGATGAAATACAAAGCAAACTTTTTAGAGTAGAGAAATACCTTAACAAGCTTTATCACCAATGAAAAGGCTCCGCTCTTTTTATGAGCTCTCTTGGTTTGTTTGTCCTCATGACAACAAGTTGTTGGTGTGTCATCCCAAGAGAATAAAAACAAAAACACTTTCAACTCAAATAATCACATGAAAATGACTTTCTCTAAAAGTCTTAACACAATTATCATCATATAGATTTCAAGATATACAACTTCTCAAAAGTTAATCAACAAATTTCGACTATCATAACAAATATGTAAGATAGCTAAGTTCATGTTAAGTTATATAGAAACAAAGCTAAATAGCTAAGTTACTCAACAACTTGACAATAATATTAAAGCTAACTCACATGTGCAATCTTACACTAATGGTAAGAGCATTCACACTTGACCCATTTGGTCTTGGGTGCACTAACACATAAACCATCAAGATCATTTCTCACGGCAATAGTATATCTAGCAGATAAATTATCAACTATCTTCTTTATAAAGATATTACTAATGTTAAACACATCATTGTTGCCATCAACAAAGATATCATCAAGACTATGAATATGATCATGTAAAACACTATTTTTCAACCAAATCTTCTTAACATTCTTCTTCACATGATTATCAATATCATGCACAACATTCAAAGAGTTATCATTATAAACATGTTTAGAAGAATGACTAGGAACATTTTTCACATCATGCTTTTTAATCCAAGCTTTCCTAGTATGTTCCTTTACAAGATTATTGGCAATGTGCACAAGATCTAAAGGCTTTTTGGTAGCTATGGAAGTGCTCTTTTTGTGAGACACTTTGGTTAGTTTACCTAATTGGCAAGGTTCGCAAACACCATATAGCTTCCTACTAAGACTTGGTAGACCTCTAACAATGATAACTTTTTCAAGCTTCTTTAAATCTTTAAAGTTCATGTGGCACAAGCGTTGATGCCACAAATCAAGCTTGTTGCACTCATGTGCCATGTTGCAAGTTAGATGATCTATCTCTAAACAATAGCAATTGTCTATCGACCTTTTGACTTTTAGGACAACCTTGCCCTTTTTATCAATTATTGTGCCACATCTTTGTTAAAACTAACTTCCTTAAAGATTTCACACAAGTGAGAGATGCTTATTAAGTTAGCTTGTAACCCATCAACATACAAAGTATTACGAAGTTTAGGCAATCCGAGGATACATATTGTTCCATTGCCTAGAACTTGCTTTTTGGTTCCATCACCAAAAGTGACCAATCCTCCATCCTTTAACACAAAATTCTTAAAGAACTCTTTGTTCCCAGTCATATTCCTAGAGCAACCGCTATCTAGGTGTAGGAACCTAGGGTTATAGATTGCGCAGCGGAAGGGTTTTACATATTTTTATGCAATCATAGACAAACCCATTTGTACAGTAATAATCAAAATACAATAAGAAGGAGATGAAGACATTTCATACCAACATGTGTAGGCTCATTCTTTCTTTTCAATCTGCTTTTTGATTTGAACCACAAGATCTTTCTAGCTATCACCCGGGATTGGTAACGGTATGTGGGTGCGTCACGGTACTTAGGAACAAGGAGGATGAAGAGACACACGAAACAACTCTTTGCTTTGTGTATATAAAGCAGCCACTTTAATTAATATTTCATGATTATTAACTTTGGTGTTATTCCATTAAAAACCCGAAGTTGTACTCTCTCAACTGTAGATGTTTTTACACAAACCAATAACTTTCGGTGTCCATCGATATAGTTATTACATATGGTATGATCCTCCACAAATAGTTCATAATTAGAGCTGGGTCATAATGTCCATTATACCCCTCTAATTATATCTTTCCATTAAGTACCATTGATTCTCTAATGAACAATAAATCCATTTATTGTTTTCCGCACTAAAATTTAGTTGATTGTATTTGCTTAGATTTGGTGTTTATTGAATATTGACTAATAAAAAAAATTGGTAATAAACTTGATTAAAACCTATTCACCCCCACTCTAAGTATATATTGACACGCTTTAATAGTTTCATAGTATTTGATTTATTTTTAAGAGAACTTCGTCTTATAATCCACAAATTATCTATTTACACTCCATTTTTTTAATTAATGACAATTTTAACCCGAATTAAAATTACTAAACAACAAAAAAAAAATTCTAAAGACACTCCAAACTAATTAAATTATTTTAAAAAAAAAATGCTCTCTCCTAAATCATTAGATTAAATATTACATATTAAACTCTCACTCCTAAATATGTTATTACCATATTAAACACTCTATCCTAATTACTCTCTCTCTCTCTCTCTCTCTCTCTCTCTCTCTCTCTCTCTCTCCCCCATTTTTGAAAAAAAAAATCCTACCTCCATACTTTTTCGATCAATCTCTATTTTTTTTTTGAAAGGGGAAACAAGCAAAAACAAGACACAAAACTCAGCCTGGGGAATCACCCAGGACTAACATCTCTACATAGGGAGGCACATACTCTAACCAAAACTTGTCTTCTTCAATGGACAATGCCATTTTCACAAGACTATGAGCAACCAAATTAACTTTCCTAAAGGCAAAGGAGATAGGGGGGTGCCACAGGAATTCATAACCACTGGGATTTCTTTGATAATAGTACCAACATCCACGTCAGGAGATGTTCACAGCATTCAGAATCTATGGCACAACATTCAGAGCATCCGATTCCATCACAAATGGGAAACACCCATAATCCATGGCAAACTGGATACCACGAAGAAAAGCCAGAGCTTCAGCAATAAGGGGGGAGAACGTGCCATCAATACAATGCACACTGGAACCCATTACCAACCCTTAAGCATTCCTCACAACAATACCAATCCCAATCTTATGACCACCATTAGGAATAGCAGCGTCAGTATTTACTTTGAAAACACCTTAATTAGAAGCCTGCCAACGGGGACTACCCATTTGATCAGCAAGATTTTCCACAGTCCTCACCTCACCAGCTATAGAAAACTCAGAAAGGTATTCTTGGGCCCAAAAAGATGTTAGACAACTCAATGGGAGTATAAGCATGCATCACCTAGTTTCCGTGGAACCAAATCCTCCAAATCATGATACAAAAAATCTCTAACTCTTGCTGCTGAAGAAGGCGCTAGCAACCAATGAAAAAGTCTAAAAAGTTCTCCATTGGTTGGAATTTCACACCTTTCATAAAAGGGACAGCATCACGAGCAACTCTCAGGCCAGGATAGCCCCATAAAGCATGGATTGTGGACTTCGAAAAGCGGTGGAAACTCAAAAAAATCCCATCCACCTTCAACTTACGGTTCGCAAGATTCACCAAGGTAGGGATCTAATGGTTGCAAGCTCTCTAGGCAAAAAGTTTAATCTTGGAGCCGCCAAAGAGTTTTTCACCATGACACCGAAGCACTGAGGCTAGAGGAATCGGAACGCGACTCCATGGAGAACCCCACCTGGTAGCCATTACGAACAGAGAACTGACCAAACTTATCAAAATGCCAAAGATGCACATCTTCCTAGTCAACCACACTGGTAGGGATGGAATGAATTAGATCAGACATAGGCCTTGATAAGAGGAACATTCCACAAACTGGAAGACAATTTCAGTAGATTGACCGTTGCCAACACAGGGAGGGAAGAGGGAGAGAAAATCTTGAAAGAAGAAGGCCTTGGAATCCAACGGTAATCATAAATACGGGTCGAATTTCCACTCCTGATTCGATCAATCTCTGATTAATAGTTAAAGAAAAAAAAACTTATGAATATTTTGGTTTTTTACTAAAGTAATATATATATATATATATTAAAAAGTCAATACAAATACATTGTTATTAAAAAATAAAATAAAAAGATATATGAAAACTTGATTTGTTTCAACTAGATTCGATTAAATTATGTATACATATTAAAAAGTCAATACAAATACATTGTTTATATATATATATATATATATATATGAAAACTTGATTTGTTTCAAATAGATTCGATTAAATTATGTATATATATTAAAAAGTCAATACAAATACATTGTTTATAAAAAATTAAAAAAAATAGATATATGAAAACTTGATTTGTTTCAACTAGATTCGATTAAACTCATAATTTCTAAGACTAATGAAAGAATTAAAGTTCTATAAGCAATCGCATACCTATAAAAGTAACGAAAAACATTTTCATATTTCAATTTTTTTTTTTGAATGACAGGGTACTCTTTTTTTGAGTTTTTTATTTTAATATATACATATATACTGTTCCTAAAAATCAAGCTTATTCATAATTTTTTTTTTCTTAACTATTAGTCTTGCTTAAAAAAGAATGAAGATAGAAAATTAGAGATATGTATTGGAGGAGAGAGAGTTTAATATGGTAATTAAAAATTTATGAGAGATAATTATTTTTAATAATTTAATTTAAAAAATATTACTCATCGGATGAATCCAATGGCTATGGTGGTTCATCCTAATTTTCATTAAAATAAAATAGAGTGTCTTTAGAATCGGAGTACCGAAAGATAAAAAAGGATAATCTTGGAATAAAAGGAAGTGTCTTTAGAATTTTTTTAAATTTAAATTTTGAGAGTGAAATGTCTTTAGAAAAGAAGTGTAAAAAGAAAAAAATTGGATAGTCCTTATTGGTAAATTTCTATTGAGATATTTTTTGTAATTAAAATTTTTAATAAAGAGATTTTCTCCTTACAATCCAATTTTATCTTTTGCACACACCTTTTCTAAATATACTTAATCCTAAAACTTAAAATTTTAAATTTTCTAAAAACACTCCTTATTATTCCAATAGTATCATTTTTATCTTTTAACACTCATTTCCTTAAAAAAAAAAAAAAAAAAAAAAAAAAAAAAAAAAAAAAAAAGCCATCATAAAAACCTATTAAAAAACAAAATCATTTTTTTTTAGATTCTACAAAATCATTTTGTTTCAATTTTTTTTTTGAAATAATTATTTTGTTTCATTCACAAAAGGTAAAGAAAAAACAAAAAAAACTCAACTCAAAACTTTTAATAAAAAAAATACCAAAAACACAAAACAATAAAGTACTGGACCGTTGTTTGATTTAAAAGATCACCCTTATTTGAATTTAAAGATTTGTGATCTCCGAATCCAAAAATGTTTATTTTTTTATTTGTATTATTGGAATTTTTGAACGGAGATCTAGAATCTCCATTAATATAGATTAATCTCCATCAATGGAGATTATGATCTCTATTATTGGAGATATAAGATTTATGGTTTTTTTTTTCTTAATTTTTATTGATTTTTTTTGTCTGGTATGTTTGTGATGATAGATAAGAAAAGATTGGTAGGAAAGGAAGAAGAACTTGTTTTCGGGTTAGTAAACTAGTAA
Organism: Acer campestre; assembly: GCA_954870605.1. Taxonomy (NCBI): domain Eukaryota; kingdom Viridiplantae; phylum Streptophyta; class Magnoliopsida; order Sapindales; family Sapindaceae; genus Acer; species Acer campestre. Next base: position 20,599,508 of record OX940804.1, read on the forward strand.
AGATAAAGAAAATAATTTTGGATTATAAAACAATGGTTTGTAGTGTTTTTAGAACTTTTTTGTCCTCTTTAGTAATTTTAATTAAGGTTAAAATTGTCATTAACGAAAAAAAATTAAAATAGAGTGTAAAAAAAGACATCTCTCTTAATAAAATATGGATGTACTAATTAGTTTTATGAGTGGCAATATCAGCACTCCCAAATTAAATAGAGGAAATTCCCTGCTTTGTCCCTTAAATTAGTAACATATTCAAAACTAGCCACTCATAAATTTCTTTTTGTTTCTTCTTAATTTTTGTTATTGAATTAATGAAAATGCCCTTAAATAATATGTATGTTGAAATAAATTACGGTGTGTTTAATATTAAGGGGGGGGGGGGGGGGGGGGGGGAATAGATTTTATCCGATTTTACCCAATTTTCGTTAATATGCAAAATTACGAAAATACCCCTAATAGTCAATACAAATATAGCAAGTGTAATATAGTGCGAAAATATTAAATGACACTTGATATTTACATGGAAACCCTCACGGGAAAAACTATGGGCTATTAAGTGAGCCACACTTGAACCTCGAATCCACTAAATATGAGAAATATTACAACCTAATCCCGTAAGTAATCACACACCTACCTAATCCCGGTATGAGTGAACCTAGTCCAATTGCTTGTGGTTTACGCTACCTAATCCCGGAAGCTACACAAGTCTTACTTCTCAAAAAGTCTTACTTCTCAAAGAAGAGATAACAAGCCTATGTGAATATATGAATACTCAAAATGCAATAAGAGTAAGGCAACCCTATATACTTATCTAGGATGATGATGTATCAATGAAATCAATCCTAGATATCAAAAGCTAAATGACATATCATAAAGTTTAGCTAATCAAGATTAAGCAAAACCTAGGTAGCTATCACAATACAACACTCAATCATATTCATCACAAACAATCTTTATCTTGTATTTAGCATGTGAACATAAAACATACAAGTAAGTAAAGAGATTTCTTGATAAAAAAGAAACTAAAATTAGATGAAGTTAGTCAAAATCTTACCAAGCAAGTTGTGATGATGCAAAGCTATGCATGAATGATCCTAGATGAACTTGATGAGTCAAATGAAAAGCTTTGAGTGTTTAAAGGTAAGTTCTTGATGATTTTTCTCTCAAGTGTTTCTCTTTTTGCTTTAGGGTTCTAAGGAGTCAAAAGACTGACTCAGAGAAATTAGAAAGCATGATATTTATAGGCATCAAGAACAGGGCATGTGAAAAGAAAAGGCGGTTTCATTCGGTGGCCAGGTCGCCGATCACGACCGCCGAATTGGTCCCGAGAGAAACAAGGGAGCAACGGCGGTTTCATTCGGCGGTTTCAAATCGACGGTCGGGGCTGCCGATCTAGCCGCAGAATCAGACCAGAGACCTTTGGTCCAAAACGGCTGTTTTATTCGGCGGCCAGGGCCGCCGATCTAACCGCCGATTCACCAAAAGTGGTGAATCCAAGGAGAAGCCAAGACACTCTCCAAGAGCGGTCTTCGCACAACACCAAGCACACTTCTTAATTTTTGTTATTGAATTAATGAAAATGCCCCTAAATAATATGTATGTTGAAATAAATTACGGTGTGTTCAATATTAATCTAGGGGGGGGGGGGGGGGGTGAATAGATTTTATCCGATTTTACCCAATTTTCATTAATATGCAAAATTACGAAAATACCCCTAATAGTCAATACAAATATAGCAAGTGTAATATAGTGTGGAAATATTAAATGATACTTGATATTTATGTGGAAACCCTCACAGGAAAAACCACGGGCTATTAAGTGAGCCACACTTGAACCTCAAATCCACTAAATGTGAGAAAGATTACAACCTAATCCCGAAAGTAATCACACACCTACCTAATCCCGGTATGAGTGAACCTAGTCCAATTGCTTGTGGTTTACGCAACCTAATCCCGGAAGCTACACAAGTCTTACTTCTCAAATAAGAGATAACAAGCCTATGTGAATATATGAATACTCAAAATGCAATAAGAGCAAGACAACCCTATATGTTTATCTAGGATGATAATGTATCAATGAAATCAATCCTAGATATCAAAAGCTAAATGACATATCATAAAGCTTAGCTAATCAAGATTAAGCAAAACCTAGGTAGCTATCACAATACAACACTTAATCATATTCATCACAAACAATCTCTATCTTGTATTTAGCATGTGAACATAAAACATACAAGTAAGTAAAGAGATTTCTTGATAAAAAAGAAACTAAAATTAGATGAAGTTAGTCAAAATCTTACCAAGCAAGTTGTGATGATGCAAAGCTATGCATGAATGATCCTAGATGAACTTGATGAATCAAATGAAAAGCTTTGAGTGTTTAAAGGTAAGTTCTTGATGATTTTTCTCTCAAGTGTTTCTCTTTTTGCTTTAGGGTTCTAAGGAGTCAAAAGAATGACTCAGAGAAATGAGAAAGCATGATATTTATAGGCATCAAGAACAGGGCATGTGAAAAGAAAAGTTTGCCCTTGAAAACGTACGATCGGCGGTTTCATTCGGTGGCCAGGTCACCGATCACGACCTCCGAATTGGTCCTGAGAGAAACAAGGGAGCAACGGCGGTTTCATTCGGAGGTTTCGAAACCGCCGATCTAACCGTAGAATAAACCCGAGAGATTAAAAATCAATCAGGTATGAACGGTGGTTTCAAATCGGCGGTCGGGGCTACCGATCTAACCGCAGAATCAAACCAGAGACCTTTGGTCCAAAACGGCTGTTTCATTCGGTGGCCATGGCCGCCGATCTAACCTCTGATTCACCAAAAGTGGTGAATCCAAGGAGAAGCCAAGGCACTCTCCAAGAGCGGTCTTCGCACAACACCAAGCACACTTATGTGCAAGCGCGGACGTTTCCGAACATCTATGGAAAACGAATTACAAGACACAAACACACAACAAGATACAATTCATAAAAGTGTATGTGTGAAAGTGACATGCGAAGAGAATGCACATATATTAAAATATGCTAAGTGAGTGTGTGCTATTAAATCTCTTCAATGAAAAACTAAGCACAAGAGATATACCTTTAGTGTGCTTGTCACCTTGAGGTCTTGAGGGCATTAAGCTTGACCTTTAAACACCTAAAACTACCCTTACAAGTCAAACCCCAACATGTGGTTTGTCTACGAAATAAGCCAATCAATATGAGAATCCTTACATATGTTGATTGTTGAACGAGTTACTCATCATGTCGATTTTAATCATATCCCATCTAAAAGCTTTCCTTGTTTTATCTACCGTCTCTCTCATATATATGTTTGAGTTTCTATCTCTAAAACTTTCTTTCATCCCTCCACTAGATTTCTCTCTCTCTATATATATATCTACAATTTTCACTTTACAACTTTCTTTCCTTCCTCCACTAGTCTCTCTCTCCTTTTTTTTTTCTTTTCATTTTTCTCTCTTTCTACAACTCTGTACTTTCTCGTTGACACAATTCCAACAACATAGCACAAATTTGATATTAATTACCCTTCAAAATTCCTTCGAAAGTGTTTTACATCACACTTTACATCACGTTCAAAACAAAACCTGTTTACATGCTGAGAACAAAATATATTTACACGGTGAAAACAAAATATGTTTACACATTGAGATCAAAACATGTTTCCAAACTGTGAACAAAAAATGTTTATGCACTCTGAGAACAAAAAATGTTTAGACGATAAGAACAAATGTTTACACAATAAGAACAAAATGTTTTTAAGATGAGAGCAGATGTTTACATGTTGAGATATCTGCTCTCAAATGTGTAATGTTGTAGGAAACAAGAAATCAACCAAATCAAATAAATCAATCGACGAAACATGCGGATTTAGCATGTTATATCACAAAATCATGATTTTAAGCTAGAAATAATCAAAAGTTGTAGCTAAGTTAATTTTTTGATTTCTCTCTCTCGGTTTCATGTTTCTCTCTACAATTTTTGTTTCTCTCTCTATATTTTTGGTTTTTCTCACTTTCGTAAATGTAAATTTACAAGTTTAAGTAAAAATGGTGTATGACTGTATGTTAATAAAGCTTGTGGTTATTTTTGTCTAAATTGTTTTTTAATAATTTTTTTAGAACCAACTACTTTTGAATTTGTCACTAATTTGAGGACAATTTTTAAATCACATAAGCGAAATTAAATATGTAACTTTTGTCTTATTCACGTGGAGAATAGAGTACTTCAAAAAGCCTTGATTTATAATTTGGTGTAGCCTGTGAAATAAGTGATTATGTATTATAGCAAAAATGTGTTTGGTAAACTATCAAAAAAATTGGCTTATTTCATAATTTGTTTCTTCAATAATAAGCTTTTGTAAACAAAGGTGGGTTGGACTGTACCTTTGTATGAAAATCCACCATTGGATCTCTATCACACGAGATCATCCACCGTTAGAGATAAGGATGATAATGGGGCGAGGTGACCCTAGCTCTCTCCCCACACCCCACCCCATTTATTTTTAAAATTCCATCCCCTCATAAAACCTCACCATATATGGAGTGGGACAGGGTATGTTTTCTTCATCCCCACCCCATTTACCCAATTTATCCCTTTTATCAAAATACAAAATATATAACCTAATGAATATGATATAATATATAAGTAATTCTAAAAAGCTGTTGAAAATCATCTCATAAATATTAATAATAAACATAAATCTCATGACTAAACAAATAAATTCAATAATTTTTAAACAACATTGAAAGAAAGAACTAAATAATAAAAATATTATATTTTAAGCGGGGCAAGGGCGGGGTGGGGATTATACCTATCCCCGTCACATATCCATTACGAGTTTTACTATCTATTCCCATCCTTGCCAAATTGAAACTCATTCCCATCCCATAAGTGTGGGTTCCCACGGGTTATTTTGACATCCCTAGTTAGAGCATCTCTAATTACTAATGCTATGTGAAAAAATTAGATGTCAAACAGGACAAATAAATAATGTGTTCAAAAATATTTCTATAATACAATCACGACTATTCAATGTTAAGCTAAGGTGACAAAAAAATTTATAGGCACTATTAAGATGATCTTCTACTTTCGGAAAGTTTGTTGGATAACTATTTTATCAGCCAAGTAAGCAAATAATTAAAGTTGTTTGGTCAATTTTTTTTTTTTTTTTTTTTTTTTATAAAAAAAAATAGAAGAAAATAAGCGGACACATCATTGATAATTTGTATTCTGATTAGAAGCATTGGAAACCAATTATGAATGTGGCTTTCGTAAAATTCATTGGTGCCCATGGTCTAAGTTGTGTATCAGGAAGGATGAAGGGGGTTTAGGCTTTCATGATCTCTGAATTTTTAATTGGGCTCTCTTAGTAAAACAGGGGTGGAGATTAATTAAAAATTCAACATCTTAGCTAGCAAGGTTATGAAGGAGCGTTAATTTCTTGATTCTTCTTTCTTAGAAGTGGGGCTCTACTCGAATGGTTCATTGATCTGGAAAGGCCTGCTTTGGGGTCATGGTATCCTGGAGGCGAGGTCTAGATGGAAGGTTGGGAGTGGAACCTCGATTCATATCTATGGTGATCGTTGGATTCCTCTACCTTTCTCTTTTAAGATTTTCTCTCCCATTTCTCTTTCGATGATGGCTACGGTTAACCTGCTAAAGTTGCCGACCGGATAGTGGAATGTCCCTTTAATTAAAGCTTCTTTCTTCAAAGAAGATTCTGACTTGATTCTTTCCATCCCTGTTAGCTCTTTTGTGCATGAGGACACGCTTTTTTGGCACTTTGATAAGCTCGACCATTATTTTGTTAGAAGTGGTTATCAGGTAGGGAGATCTATGATGGCGAACCCTAGCTCATTTGGCCTTAGTGACTCGGTTTCGTGGTGGATGAATTTATGGCGGCTTCAGATTCCATCAAAGATCAAGTTGTTTGTTTGGAGAGCTTGCCACCAATGGATTCCTACCTTGGCGAACTTAGCGAATCGTAAAGTTCCTATGGATGGTCTTTGTTTGAGCTGCCACCAATATTTGGAGACCATGATCCATGCTTTGTGAGGCTGCCCTGTCCTGAAATCTGTTCGAGCCTTTGTTCCTTTCATGAAAAAGTCACGTTACAAGGCCTTAGATAACTCCCTAGACTTTTTCATCTCTTGTCTTAGTTTCCTTCATCACCAAGAGCTGGAAATTTTTTGTGTCATGCTTTGAAGAATTTGGTTTTGCTATAGCTAGGTGATGCACTCCTCTATCCCTATCGAGTCATCAGGTATCCTTTCCTAGGCTCAGGATTACCTCTCTGAGTTTTCTACGGCCATTGATGTGGTGCCTGTGGAGAGATTGGCAGATTAGACCGAGATCTCTAGTTGGTAGGCCTTTGAGAAAGGTGTATTCAAGATCAACAATGATGCTACTGTTCCAAAGGATGGTCAGATGGTTGCCATAGAGATTGTTGTGAGAAATGAACTTGGGATGGTGATGGGATCTAGTGAGCAACACATTGAGGCCATGCTTGATGATGCCGTTTTGTACTCAACAAAAGATATTTTTAATATACTTTCAAAACCAAGTTTCACCACTTGTATACACACTTATGATGTAAAAATTAGTAAAATGGTAAGCAAGGGATTCATCCACAGGGAATTGGAATTGATAGTTGAATTATTTAACTAATATATTTGCATAAATGTATAACATAGATTGTTGGAGAGTGTTTGGTTTGAGAAACCAACAAACATATCATTGTATGAAAATAAATATAAACGAGTCCTAATATAATCTAGAAGGGGGGTGAATAGCTTTTTACCAATTTTCGAGATTAATCAAGATTACGAAAAAAAAAAAACCCCCCAACTAGTCAAAACTAAAATCAAGTGTAAAAATGCGGAAAGTAAATAACACGAGATTTTTACGTGGAAACCCACACGGGGAAAAACCATGGGTTGTTTTATGCGCCACACTAGAACATCAATCCATTAATTGTAATGGTAATTACAACCTAGGTTGACCACGTCAAACCTCACACGGTTACTGATCTACCATTACAACCTGTAGACCTTCAAAAGTGAATCTAGTCCATTGCTTGCAAACTACCAAAAGGTAAATACAAGACTTGTTTCTCAAAGAGAAGAGATAAAAACAACCTAAAGTGAATATGTACAATATTTAAGATGCTAAAATGCAAGGTTAGACATTTAAGCTTATCTAGGCATGGATAAACATGTTAGAGACATTCCTAGATATCATGTGGCTATATGGCATTCATACAACCTAGTTATATGTGCAAAACAAACCCTATAGGCAATAGCTATCACAAACAACTCACAAAACACAATAAATGTTATCTTGAAACTAGTCAAGTCATAAAGATGCAATCTTAAAACTAGTCAAGTAATAAAAGAGCTATCTTGTAGAGAAAAAACATGTGAAGTGATGCTAATGATGTTCTAACTACAAGTCATGTGAGAAAAGATGAACACCCCATAAAAATCAAACTAGAACATGCTAGATGATGAATGGAACATGCTAGATGGGTGTTTGTGTTTTGAGTAATAAAAATGAAGTCTTGATACCTTTTCTTTGAAGATACTCAATAGCTCTAAAAAATATGTAATTTTTGCTCTAAAAAACGTCCAAAGGCTATCAAGGCATATATATATGAGATCCAAGCAAAGTGGCGTCGTTTTGAAAAAACATTCTAGATTCTCACCATTTGCGCTGGTGGTGCGCTAGTCGAGTAGCGCACCACACCAGCATACTCCCTTTGCTTAGCAAGTGCGGTGGTCCATTAGCGTAGTTGAGGGGCGCATGACCAGCGGCGCACCTCTGGACACATTACGTTGGTGAGACTGCGCATGACGACCAGCGCATCACCAGCGGCACTTCTCTGCCAAGGTTGCGCTGGTCATCTGCGCTGGTGCTGCACATGTGGACCAGCGTAATGCACAGGTCTTGCGCGGGTCAAGGAACCAGCGCACAGCCACACACTCAACAATACATAAGAAAATTGTGCAAGTATGATTTGAGTAAAGTAAACATACAAAAAGCAATAATCACACATGCAAGCTAGAGAGTGTGTGTGTGCAACTAAATTTCTTCAATTTAAGAGTCAAGATCAAGTAGCTACCTTCCTTGAAGCTCTTGAAGTCCACAATGAGGTCCTTAAGTATTTGAGTAGAATTTCTTCAATCCTAAGCTATCCTTACAAGATTGAACCCCATTGTGATTTTGTCGACGAAATAAGCCAATCAAAAAGTGAGGCACTTACATTGTAAACTAAAATGTAACAAAAATTATAGGAAAAATAGAAAGCTTAACAATCTAGATAAGATATAGGATTTAATCAATTAATGAGGAACTAAGGAATTGATGGAGTTGCAAATGGATGTTGGGCAATGCTTATTAAGCTACTTTAATGAGCCAATCTCATAATTACTGACCGTTTGTAATCTTAAGCGTGAAATGGCCGTTGAAACAAAACCAAGACACTTCGCACCTAAATTCCTCACCTATGGCATTTAGAGAGAGGGGATAAAGGTGTGATCGGTTAATTACAAACCAAGGCTTAGATAATTAGGGTCGATATATCCTCCAATTATCCATCCTATCCACTTATGTGCTCTAACCAATCAAGTGTATCAATCCTTAATTAGTTTTATCACAAATTATCCTAACAAGATTGTAATCAACTAGTGGCATACAAAATCAATCACATAATGAATAGAATCTAATTAACAAGTGAATAGAACATAAAAGGAGATTCAAATATTATAGCTCAAACAAATACCCACATCCAAAAGTTACTCACATCAATCCCCTAGTTTGGGGTTTAGTTACACATAGTTACAACAAAGGAAAATAAGTAAAAGAATAGGAAATCACATATGGGCCACCTTCTTGAATGCTTGATTTTTCCTTGCTTTGTTGCTCATTGTGCAAAGAGTGATAGATGAGGACATGTCTAGATGGATGGATCTCAAATGAGTAGTGACAAAGGTAGGGAGTGTGGAGAATGAGAAGAGAGGAATGATTAGGGGAAAGTAATCTAGATTTGATGTAGAGTTTAGGATGGAATATGTAGTTCAAGTTCAGAGATGGATGAAGTTGAGTTTGGGAAAAATGGAGGAGAAAATGCTCTTCTAAATCTGGAATTTCGTGTATGGAAAAACTCCCTTTGAAAATGGAAAAGACAAGTATTTAAATGGGCACAAGATGATGTCTTGTAACTGCCAAAAATGCTGATGTGGCATGTGTCGCGGTCACGGTTTCGCAGTTTGGCACCAACGAACATGACCATGACAAACGGTTATATGGTATTCGATCTGGTTGTCGCGGCCATTTTTCATCTTTCTCGCGGTCTTCGAGGTAGCAACATAGAAACAATGACATTTGGATTTGAGATCTTCATGAGTAGTCGTTGTTAGCCACATAATGATATAGGGAAAAATTGTACCTGCAGCGGAAGCGAGACTAAAAAAAATAGTTTGAGTAGCTTTTAAAAATTTTCCAATTTTATGAACCTTAAATCCTTTTGATTAATTAAAGATATAAAAATAAACAAAAGATTAATACCTCTTGTCGCATGATCCGATTGACTTGCGTCGATGGTAATCCGCAAGATCTTCAATCCTAGCACGAACGTGGATCACCTAGGAGCGTGGTCTCCCTTTCTTTGAATTGCAAACCTGTGATTGGATTAAACAAACTTTTCTTGATTCGTTAGTCCCAAAAATAATCTAAAGGAACCTAAGATTATTCCGGTCACTTTTGAGTTCTCAATCTTATGATTGAAACTCGCATGAACCTTAATCGATATAGTATATACAAGCTTATTAATGAACAAGCAAACAATATACCATCAAAGAATAATCTATGTTCCTTTTGTTTTTAGTAGAATAATAGATCTCTAACTATGAGTTGAGAAGAAGAAGAAGAAGAAATAAAATTTCTGCACATAAACCCTAGGCTGGCCAAAAATCATCAATAGCCTTATATGTGGCAAATTTTCTTTTTCTCTTTTTTAACTAGGGTGGCCGAATTCTTTTACCAAAACCAATTAGGGTTGCCGCAATTATTACTCCTAAAAAATTGGAGATTTAGTTGCACCCTAATTCCTATTTTGTTTAAGATTTCCAAACCCTAATCAAACTCATAAATCTTTTATTCCTTATTTGACTAAAATAAAAGACTTCTTATTTGATTTAATAAATAAAATTAATTATTTATTTCCTTGTCAAACAAGTCTTTTAATTTAAGTATACTACTACCAATAGTATACCAATAAGAATCATATTTCCTATTCAGAAAAGATTTGTTTCTTAATTAAACAATTAATTAATAAATTAATTAATTCTTATTTAATTAAACAATGAAAACAAAATAATATTTAAGGCTTTTAAATCACCTTGCCGCCCCACGTGTATATATTGGGCCAAATATTATTTTTCTTATTTCATTAAATCCATAGGACTTTAAATAAAAAGCTCACATGTGAACTAGACCCATTCTTACTAAAAGAAACAAGCCCACATGTCATCCATTAATATATAAATATAATTTAGCAGCCCATTACATAAATAATGTGCAAATTATATTCTTAATATATTAAATGCAATTCTAGATGGACCCTAAATTGGTCCGGTAGAATATATCAAGTGATCCATGCAAGTCCGTGTGGATTGGGGATCTTGGCGGGCTATCTAAATTTAAGCTCCAATAGACATAACCTAATCACAATCAACAAATGATTCACTTAGGTCCGATCCATTAATTTTAGCTCATTCCACTAAAGAGCTAAAATTGAACTCTTAAATAAAGACAGAAAAAGAAGATGCTTCCTTATTCATACCCTAGACAATCATATTGGAGATAGTGCATCCTCGTGATTAATATCAGTAATCGCCAAGAGTTCATAGACCGCCTATAACTCTCCAAGTTACCATATTTACTCATATGACCACGTTTTGAACTTGGATATTTTGACTTGTCCAGAAGCCATGTTTTCAATAGACACTATTGAAAACTCAACGTTGAGATTTAATATCCAATTACCTCAAAACATCCATATGATGATATTATACTCTCATTTAAAAAATGGAGCCATGATGTCCATATCTATAAATGAAGTCCTCTATCGATTAACAAATGAATATCACCAAACTATCGAGGATAGACTATGCGATATAATCGTACTCATTGATAGCTCAAATGATATCACCTACAACCATAAGTCCATCATTTATCTCAGGATTAAGATAGACTCTCCGATTGTCCTGATAATGAAATTACTTTTATCTATTGACGGCTATAGATAAAGTATTTCATTTTGATCCAGTTCAATGCACCCAGTGCACTAGACTCTTTTGCTCGAAGACACTCCGATGATTTTAGACTCATCATATCTCATTTGATCCCACTCAAATGCTAGCAAAAGAATTCTACAACTTTAACAAGATAAAGGTGCCCAACCTTTAACTTAAGTTGTGAACAATATTCAAGACTAACTAAAGAATTGTGTCTACCACATACATATCCAAATGTATGAACAATTCTTCTTTTCTCATAGTCTTTAGACCTTATGATTATTTACTTTAACAATTATAATATTCAACTATAAATGCTATAATATTTGTTTAAACCAGAAATCACTTTATTAATATGAAACAGATTGTTAAATACAATATTACACTCTTGCTATTGAGCATAATCCTAACAAACGATATATAGGCATCGACGCTGGACCTGATTGATTTCTTGATTTTCTTCTTGTCTCTCACGGTTGGCAAGCCAACAACATGTAGATAGCGACACCACACCTAGTTGCCTTCTTTATCTTTCAATCTCTCTATCGCGGTATTCTTCACATCGACATTTGGATTTGAGATCTTCATGAGTAGTCATTGTTAGCAACATAGAAACAACGACATTTGGATTTGAGATCTTCATGAGTAGTCGTTGTTAGCCACATAACGATATATAGGCAGCGACGCTGGACCTGATTGATTTCTTGATTTTCTTCTTGTCTGTCACGGTTGGCAAGCCAACAACATGTAGATAGCGACACCACACCTGGTTGCCTTCTTTATCTTTCAATCTCTCTATCGCGGTATTCTTCACATCGACATTTCAACCGTGACAGAAGACCTAATTGATTTATCAGTTTTACTTCTCTTGGTCGCGGTGTCCTTCACAGCGACATCAATTCTTTGGCCTTTGTCTTCATTACTTCTGGTTTTCTATTGCCGTGTCCATATAGCGATTCATAGACAGCAACACTCATCTAAGTTGAGTTGATGTTGGCTTTCACACGACAAAACCGTGACAATGCTCTGATCTTCATCTTTTTATACTTTTTGTATCCAATTCTTCTCCATCTTCACAAATGCCTTTGTGGCACAAATAACCTGAAACACTTGATTAACATTGTTATATCACAGGAAATTTCCCGAGAATCAAGCAAAAAGAGAAGGATATGAGGGCTAAAATCATGTTTATTTTGGTTCGATCAATGCTCTCCCAGCAAATTGCCGAAGTTGTGGTTGTGCAGTGTGTTATCCGGTTTGCAATGGAGTATGGTTTAATGCCTTTGTTGGTGGAATTGGATGCCTTGAATGTTGTTAATCTTATTCGTTCTGGTCATCCACATGATGTGGATGTTGGTAGTGTTATTAGGGAGATCTAACATGTAATGGAAGCTGGCTCTAATCCCCCTATCCTTTTTGCTTATAGGAGAGTAAATTCGGTTGTGCATAGTCTTGCGAAATGGCTTTGTCCATTGATGAAGACATGTTTTGGTTAGAATCTATCCCTCCTTACGTGCAGATGTTGGTGCTGGGTGATTGCCCAGGATAATTTTTGAGTTTTGTTTTCCTGTTTTTTCCTCTTAAAAAAAAATGTGGCTGTACATATACGAAATATACATTATATGCTATAGCAAAGTAGTTGTACATTTCTCCATTTACTTCATGATAAAGTTCGAATTTCACCTTTGCTCGATAGATTACAAAGTGTAGGAGAACCCTTCTTCTGTGTGGTGATTGATATTGTCAGGTCCAAATAAACTCGTAATCCAATTGGAAAGACAATGGTTCGAAGAATCAAAAGTCGGTGTAAATAAAAAATTAACAAAAGTAAATAATAAATAAATATTTTATGTTGGTTTAGCCCGACCAAGTGACCCATACATAAAATAGAGTTTGTAATATATATATATATATATATATATTAAGTGCATTGAATGTGAGCTATTAGATTTACATACTTTGACTTATGGGTCGTTTGTTTTTTTGTTTGAAGACTGAATAGTCCTGAATTTTACTGAAAACTGAATAGTGACTGAAACCTGAATCTGAATGATATGTTTGTTTTTTTTTTTTCTCACATCTGAATGTACTGTCAATATGTTTGTTTTTTAAAAATAAAATTGTCTGAAAAGAAGTAATTTTTCATCTATACCCATGTTAAACAATTATAAATATTATATAGAATAAAAACAATTCAAAAATAATAATTATATATGAACACATATGATCATGATCTTTTTCTTCGATTACAAACAAACTTTATTTTTACTAAGAAAAGAAAATGTTTTTTTTTTTTTCAAAAAAAATAAAATAAAAATATACATCAGGAAAACTCACACAAAACACTCTAAAAAAATAATATATAAATACATCACCTTAATATCATAATAAAGTATTGATATTAAACATCAATATAAGAAGTGATTAAAGTTCTTTTTTATTTTTAAAGCTATTTAAAATAAGCAATATATTAAAATAAAGATTTCTATACAATATATAATTATAATGAAATTAGAGATATGCTACATATGGAGGATAGTATCGGAAGAAAAGATTTTAAATTGCATTTAATGCAATTCAGTGATTTACAATTAAGTGAAAAGTCAGGATTTTTTACTTTTTATTTTAAGTTGTTTTTTGGTATTTTTAAGGTTTTTGACCACTTAAAAAAACAAACAAAACAACTTAATAATTATGATTCAGACCCCCATTAAGTTTTAAGTGGAAAAAACAAACGACCACTTAGTGTGTATATACTCGTCAAAACTTCTCCATAATCAATGGCTCATATTCAGTGCACTCATGTGAACAGCACTATATATATATATTCTGGTTTGCGTAATTTTTTATTTTATGTAAGAGTATATCCAATGCAAGAGTGACTTATGAAAAAAAAGAGATGTAACATAAGATAGATTAACATTCTATTAAAAATGTATCTCCAATTTAGTTGTACATATTCATCCTCACACTAATGTGGTAAAAAATATATTAGACATTATCAACATGACCATCTACTTTCAAACGACCAATTGCATAACTATTTTTTCGGTTGACTCAGCAAGTATTTAAAATTGACATTAATTTTTTATCTATTTTTGGTAAGGAAATAAAATAAAAAGAAAAAAAGAAAAAGAAATGGACATGTCATTTAAATTAAATCTGTTTTAAATCGAAGCATTAGAGACGAAATTTTGATTTAATTGTCATTCAAGTCTATCTTTTTTTTTGAAAGAAAACTTCATTAGAGAAGAAAAGGAATTACACAGAGCTAGGACAATCGCCTAGAACCAGACTCTCCACACTAAGAGGACAATCCTCCAACCAAACAGACTCACCCTCAAAAGATAAAGCTAATTTAGCTAAAGCATGAGCAACACTATTAGCTAATCTAGGAACAAAACAAATTGAAGAAACATTAACAAAACTCAACAAGCAAAAAATATCATTAATAACCACACCAACATCAGCAAGAGGAGCAACTTTCGAGTTGATCATGTTCACCACCACCAGCGCATCCGATTCCAACGAAACCGGAAAAAGCCCCGAGCTCGCAGCCAACCAAATTCCTTTCAGAATAGCCATGGCTTCAATAACTTGAGGGTGGAGAACAGCCTTGATGTTTTGACACAAGGAAGCCATAACATTACCTTGAGAATCCCTGATAATCACCCCGATACCAGACTGGGAACCCCTTTCATCAAGAGCAGCATCTGTGTTGATTTTAAACCCTCCCTGATCAGGAGGTTTCCAACAAGGCCGAGCATTCCCCAACATCAAGGGAGGAGAAGGCTTCAACTGAGCACCACGAAAATCAGAAAGATAAGAACGAGCCCACTGCACAACCTCAGAAGCATCAGGCACAGCAGACGAGTGAACCAATTGATTTCTCCTAAACCAGATGCGCCACCAGATGACACAGAGCAGCTCAAAGTCCTCCCTCCCAAAACTTTTCTTACAAAACTGGACAAAGTCAAGAAAAGAACCCCTCCCAAAAAAATCACCATCGCTCACAGGACTAAGCCAAAACTCCTCTCTGATTACCTGCAACAATTCACAAAACCAAAGGGCATGCAAAGGTAATTCGGGCTCCTTCGAACATACAGGGCAAACAGAGGAAGTCAGCACACCACGCTTCAAAAGGTTCGAACGGGTAGGAATCCAGTTGTGGCACAACTTCCACATGAACATCAGAACCTTAGAAGGCAACCGGAGATTCCAAAAGAACTTCCACCAGAAAACATCAGAACTGAGCCCAGAACAGCTTGGCGAAGAAGAAGAAGAAAGTTCAGTCCAGTACCCGCTACGCACCGTGTAAGAACCAGATTTGTGGTAATGCCAAAGCAAGCTATCATCCGAATTAAAGCCACTAGGCGGCAAGCTAAGGATAGCATTCCCCTCAACCGACCAAAACGTCTGCTGAATCAAGTCAACATTCCAGGCACCAGACGGCAACTTGAGACAATCCACAGTAGCCCGCCCATCCAGCAATTTTGGAGACTGAATCCGGAAAGAAGAAGGCCGAGGGATCCAGCGGTCATTATAAATACTGATACTTCTGCCATTCCCAACCCTCCAACGAGTGCCTTTCACAAGCAGCTCCCTGCCCCAATCAAGGCTTTTCCAAAGAAAAGACCCCCCCTTATTTCTGTCAGCTTCCAAAAAGGATACATCAGGGTGATAACACCCCCTAATGACCCGAGCAACAAGAGAATTGGGATATTGAATGAGCCTCCACCCTTGCTTGGCTAACAAAGCCTTATTAAAAACACCCAAATCCCGAAAGCCAAGACCCCCCTCGCTCTTACTCAGGCACAACTTATCCCATGAACACCAGTGGATCTTCCTATTGGACCCATTCCCTCCCCACCAAAATTTCGCACTTAACCGATGCAACTCAGAAATAATAGAGTTAGGAAGACGAAACAGATTCATAGAATACACTGGGAGAGCTTGAATAACGGCCTTAATAAGCACCCCACGCCCCCCAAAGGAAAAGAAGCGATTATGCCAACTGTTCAGCTTCTTCCAGACTTTCATCTTTAATTCATCAAACATCGCACGTTTACTTCTACTAGTAATACAGGGGAGGCCCAAGTAGCGATCATGGCAATCGACCAATTTCGTCCCCAACTTACCTGCCAACCTATTTTTCTCCCTACTAGAAACATTCTTGCTGAAACACACAGCCGATTTACTAAAATTAATAATCTGGCCTGCGAAACGCACATTCAAGTCTATCTTTATATCATATAGAAAGCAAGTTCTTTCACATCGTTACTATATCAACTATTTGTATTGGCATGCGAGCACCTTCTGCATTTTAGATGCTATAAACTCATACCATCAGAATATTTTATTCCCAAAACAAAATTTATAAAAGAAAGAAAATGTTTTGTATTCTACCCAATATCCGTATCATCAATCTTTCAATAAACACCAATCATCCAAGATAGATTGACGCCCGCACTCTATCACTCTCGCCAAAAATCCAAATCTTTTTTCTAAAAAAATCTCAAACATGTTTTCATCTTCTCTTCCACATCTCTTACTTTCTCTCTCGTCTCCCAAAATCTAGAACTCAATCTCTCATTCAAATGGAGGGTACTATTTTTCCAAACAGGCCAGTGAATCCAGTGCCAATAAAGAGACCAACACGAACCAACCCACCTCTCAAATTCAGCTCAGCAACACTGCCACCCTCTCCACAATCACCGTCTCCTCCATCGGTTCCTTTGGACTCACTCCTTCAACAGCTTCTCCATCTCTCTTCACCAGCAAACAAGCCCACCACCTCCCATTTGCCGGCTCTTCCAATTTCTTCTGATTCTGGCCAAAAACAGCTTAAGAAAACCAGTTCCAGAAAACCCACTTCGGGTTTATCATATGATGGTTCGCTTGGATTCTTGTCAAGCAAGGGTAGGTTCATATTTAATTCAATTGTGGAAACCCCTTTGCATGGTTTGAATGATTTCTTTGATTCTTGTAAGTTTGAGTTGCTTGAGGTTGATTTGGTTAGTATCTTGAAAGCATTAGATGTTAAAGGCAAATGGGAAAGAGCCCTTTTATTGTTTGAATGGGTTGTTTCGAATGCAAGGTTAGAAAATGAGAAACTAGACACAGAGGTTATTAAATTTATGGTTAGGATTCTAGGGAGAGAGTCGCAACATTCGATTGCTGCGAAGCTATTAGATGAAATTCCAATTGAGGAATATTCATTGGATGTAAGAGCATATACGAGTATTCTTCATGCGTATTCTCGGACTGGGAAGTACGAAAAAGCAATCACTCTGTTTGAGAAATTGAATGAGACTGGGCTGTCTCCTACATTGGTTACTTATAATGTTATGCTAGATGTTTACGGAAAGATGGGTCGGTCATGGTTTAAGATTTTAGGCCTTTTGGATGAGATGAAAAGCAGGGGACTTGAATTTGATGAGTTCACTTGTAGTACTGTCATATCTGCATGCGGGAGAGAGGGCTTGTTGAATGAAGCAAAAGATTTTTTTGATGGATTGAAGTTGCAGGGATATGTCCCAGGGACCGTTACTTATAATTCATTACTACAGGTTTTTGGGAAGGCAGGTATTTACTCTGAGGCCTTGAGTATTTTGAAAGAAATGGAGGAAAATAATTGCCCTCCTGATTCTGTGACATATAATGAGCTCGTTGCTGCTTATGTGAGGGCCGGATTCTATGAGGAAGGGGCTGCCGTGATAGATACAATGGCATGTAAAGGAGTAATGCCAAATGCTGTTACCTATACTACTGTAATAAATGCCTACGGAAGAGCAGGGAGGGTAGAGAAAGCTTTGAGTCTGTTCAACCACATGAAGGAGTTGGGTTGTGTTCCTAATGTGTGTACATATAATACTATTCTTGGGATGTTGGGGAAGAAATCTAGAGTGGAGGAGATGGTGAAGATTATCTGTGATATGAAATCAAGTGGATGTACTCCTAACCGTATCACATGGAATACAATGCTTTCCATGTGTGGTAATAAGGGTATGCAGAAATATGTGAATCTGATCTTTCGAGAAATGAAGGGTTGTGGTTTTGAGCCTGATAGAGACACATTTAATACCCTGATTAGTGCTTATGGTCGCTGTGGCTCAGGAATTGATGCTACAAAAATGTTTGAAGAGATGATGAAGGCAGGATTCACTCCATGTATTTCAACTTACAATGCACTTCTGAATTCTCTGGCTCGGAAAGGGGATTGGAAATCTGCAGAATCCGTCATTCTAGACATGAAAAATAAGGGCTTTAAGTCCAATGAAACCTCATACTCATTGATGCTCCATTGTTATGCAAAGGGAGGGAGTATAAAGGGAATAGAGAACCTGGAGAAAGAAATTTACGATGGTCATATCTTTCCTAGTTGGATGCTTTTGAGAACCCTTGTTCTCGCAAACTTCAAGTGTAGATCACTAGAGGGTACTGAGAGGGCATTTCTCGAGTTACAAAAGAATGGATACAAACCAGATTTGGTTATTTTCAATTTGATGCTTTCAATTTTTGCCAAAAACAACTTGTATGACAAGGCCAATGAGATGCTCCGGTTGATCCGTGAAAGTGGGATGCAGCCTAATCTTTTAACCTACAATAACTTGATTGACATGTATGCCAGAGGCGGAGAGTGCTGGAAAGCGGAAGAAATCATCAAAGGACTTATAAAGTCCGGTGGAAAGCCAGACCTTGTTTCTTATAATACTGTTATCAAAGGTTTTTGTAGGCAAGGGCTCATGCAAGAGGCGATAAGGATGCTTTATGAAATGACAACAGCAGGTATTCGACCTTGTATCTTTACCTACAATACTTTTATAACAGGCTATGCTGGGCAGGGTATGTTTAAGGAAGTAGATGAAGTGCTTAGCCATATGTTTCAGAATGACTGTAAACCCAATGAGATGACCTACAAGATTGTTGTGGATGGTTATTGTAAAGCAGGAAAATATAAGGAAGCCATGGATTTTGTGACAAATATTACGGAGATGGATAGTTCTTTTGATGATGAATCAGTTCGAAGACTCTCTTTACGTGTTCGGGAGAATTTGGAATCATGAGTTTTGTTAAAAATCTCTATGGGGTTCTCATTGTCCACTGCTTGGAGATTCTCAGGGGCGGATCAACTGTGATACACTTGTAAAACCAGCTCACTGCTTGTCAGTGTTGTGCAGATGTTTAACCTTAACGTTGCTGTAATTGAGAGCTTAGGAGACAGAAAGTATGAAGGTCTTTTTGCTGTGACATTTCTTATCTGAAGCCCAATCTGGTATCGTGAAAAGATTATAGGAAGTCTGTTGGCTTTGTCCATTGGTTTTTAAATCTGCAGTAGTGCTTGAACATATATAGAGAGCTCAATGAGCCATGGAGTTGATGATATTGCTACGATATTGAAAGTGTGTACCGGAAGGATTATTCAATGGGAATACTTGCATTGATAGAGGCAAGATTGTTGTTACTTGGAAGTCCGCCAGGGAATTTCTGCAGTGCGCAAATGGGCAAGTGAATGAACCTCATGATGGCTAACCTTCAGGGTCTTGCTGGGTCAACTGTGGCTATGTTGCCTGTTGTGAGTGTATATTTTTGTTCATTTATTATTTTGTTATAAACTATTTGATACCATAGAACTGAGTTGGGCACCATCAACGATGTAAAGAACTTCTTTGTGTAATAATCTCTTTTGTGCTTCATATGAATTCTTTCTCCGAAACATTTGATAATTTTACACTTATTTGGTAGTCATTTGATCTCCCACTAGTTCTTGAAAGGCAGCAAAATCTCCCGCATGGATTATGAGTCCGTCCTTACAGACAAGTAAACATTTATCAACCAAACCTCTAAAAAAATGTTCCTTGAAAGGTTCTCCATCTTCTTCAAGTTTTGATTTCTACAACATACCTCTGATAATTCGTGAAACTATGCAGCTTTGTTTACTTAAGTTAATCTTGGAATAGCAAGTAACCAAAGATTGCCCGAAGAATTTTCAGGCAATAATGGCATCAGTCATCGCCATCATCCCGCATGTAATGATTGATTTCTCCCGGTTGTAGGGTAGATATCCGTACCGTACATGTAATCGGGAGACCCGTTGACGCATTTGATAGTAACCAACATAGTTCAAGTCTTCAATCTTCATATTCCAGTCGCTAAAATCAGTTTTTGTGAGCCATCAACACACATGGGCCGAGCCGCAAATGCCTAGTCTGGGCCAAACCCAAAAAAAGGAGAATAAAAAAGGAAAGAAAAAAAAAAGCGAGAAACCAAAAAAACAGAAGGCAGTTTCAAGATTTTTTTTTTTTCCATCCAAACAAAAAGACGGTGTTTTGAAAGAAAGTCCCACTGAAGCTAGTCCTTAACTAATTCTCCGAAAATTGCTCACCACACGTTTTTGTCTCTCTTTGTTCAGCTTCATTTCTCAAACAGACCCAGACCATGTCCACGTAATTTTCCTATTCTCACCTTTAATCTTCTGATTTGATTGACGTCGGGTAGGGTTTTTTTTTTTTTTTTTTTCTCAAATGGGTTGAAGTCGGTTACTTTTGCTTCTTCTTTTTCTTTGCTTCATTCTCAAGCTTTGAATGGAGTGGGATAGTAATTCGGATCTTAGTGACGACGACGAGGAGTTCACGCTCAGCGATGGCGGCGTCGGCCCCCTTCCCTTCCCCGTTGAGAATTTGCTCCAAACGGCACCGTGTGGTTTCGTTGTCACGGATGCGCTTGAACCTGACCATCCCATTATTTATGTCAATACTGTCTTCGAGATGGTCACTGGATATCGTGCAGAGGAAGTACTCGGTCGTAATTGGTCAGTTTCTAACATTATTTCTTGGTTATTTGATGTTTATATTCTCTGTTCTTGTAAGTTCAAGCTTGTGATTATGGTATGCTTTGAAATCTGTTGTGGTGTTTCTTGTTTAGTGTATGAAATTGGAGCTGTTAAAGGTTTGTAGTTTCTGCTAAGCATGGTAGAGCTTGAATTTTGGTAATATAGGTTATTTAAAGGTTTTTCGCCTTTATTTTAGCCTCTAGCTTGTTCTAATTTTCATCCTTGAATGCCCAGCTCTCCATTCTTCTCATTATATGGGGGAAAATGGATGTTATTGTTTGATTGAGTTTATTAATAGAGCGGTGTACGAATTTAGGGATTTTATAATTTTTTTTTACAAGTAGTTGCATAAACTTAGTGAAGCTTTATCTATATCAATTATCACGGTCCAGTGAGTTTAGAGCTTGTTAATGGCTTTCTTAGAGGAGCGCTATAGCTATAGTGGGTTTCTCTAGTAAAAGGTGTTAGGATGGGCCAATATTGGTAATGCGTGTTGACGAGGTACATGCTTGGATGTGCTTACTCACATAAGAAAACTGAATGTACTATGACCACAATTGAGTTTGAGCTCATAAGTTAGATGATTATGTTTCCTTAACTTTGAAGTTTGAACATTAGGAGGCGTACAAATATTAGGTATTGCATTCAAATTGGTAATTAGTTTTAGACATTACAGGAGGGAGGGCTTTTGATGAGATTAATGTTGTAACACATGAAATCGTTCTAATAATCATTTGGCCCCAAACACTTTTAAATTATTCAGCCTTAATATGAATTATAATGTAGATTTTTGGCATATGGTTTTTTTTTGACAAATATGCCTGACAGGATGCTTAAATACCCTTTTATTGAGATTGGGAGTAAGGAGAAGGGGGTGGGGGGGTTTGGGGGAGGGCTTTAGTGCTACACTAAATGATTTTGTGGCCAGAATTATTTTCCATTTGATTTAACATTATCATAATGATGGGTGAGGAGCAAAAGGTAGACATTTGTATGGAGTCAACTTGTTGTTACCTGTGGACAATAAATGAAGTTTTGTAATGTCAAAGAAAAAAAGATACTAATATATAGAGAGGTAGAAGTAGAGAGAATTGGACTGCTGGGGAGGAAGAGAGGGAGAGAGAAATATGCTTTCTTTGGGCAACATGTGGTATGGAGCATGTTGGTGCTTCCTTATTCAAGTCATAGTTGCCTGGATAGTTTACATCTATCTAATTGGTGTACAATGAGGACTTTATTGATGAACAGTTGGTTGCTATAAAAGTACTAGATTTGTTGGCTAGTTTACTTTTGCATGAGTACATATTATTTAATGTAGATACTTCCTGGTAAAACATATATAATAAATAACTTTCTTAGCCAAATTATTCTGGTCTCCTATGCAACATCCTTTTTGAAATTTCTATGATGACAATCCATATTTAGGCACAGCTTATCATATATGTGGCTGCCTTTTCTTTTTTTGATAGGAAACAAAAATTTATTGCAAAATTAGGAATGTAATAAAAGATCTCTATACAAAGAACATAGGTTGTAGCAACGTAGTCCTATACAAGAGTGAACAAGAAGCCTACATAGGCTGCCAAAAACCACCTAGGGTAACAAAGAGGGCCTACAAGACAAAAACAAGGCCTACAAAACAAAAGGAAGCTCAAAGCGGAACAAATTAACCAACATCACCTTCCCTATTAAAGTAAATTGAGAAAAAAGTAGAATCCTTAATTCAGTAAACAAGCTTTTCTACTTAGGGCGTCTACTGCTTTATTGAGTTGTCCAGCCTTATGCTTGAACAAAAAAGTGAACTTCTGTAGAAATAGTATCCACCTAGCATGCGGTTTGTTGAGAGCCTTCTTTGAATTTAACAAATTTTAGGGCCTGATGGTTGTTGTGCAATACAAATTCCCTTTGGATGAGGAGCTCTCACAATAGTATCGAGTTCTTGTTCATAGAGTCATAGGTAGTCCATTTATGCCTTGCGTCACTCAACTTCTTGTTGAAGTATTCAATAGGTCTGCCATCTTGAGTTAAAACAACACCTATTCCTACCATGGATGCATTAGTCTAATAAAAACAAAGCTATTGTGAGAGAAAACATATGAGTTGTGCTAATAATAAAAACAGCTAATTTTTTGTTCCAGTCCCCATTCAAGCTTGTTTTTCAAACAGTTGGCAATTGGAGCTACTATACTGTTGAAACCTCTGATAAACCTTCTATAGAAGGTAGCTAGACTGTGGAAACTTTTGACTTCAATGATGATGATAGGAGTAGGCCAACTTCTATTAGCTTCAACTTTCTTTTCATCAGCTTGGATGCCCTGTTCACTGTTCACAAAACCTAAGAAAAGCAATTGATTAGTTAGGAATTTACACTTCTTGATGTTCAAATACAATTTATTTTCTTTTCTATGAGGGCTGAAGGGACTGTTTTAATATGTTCTAAATAATCTTCAGCACTTGATGAAGATAAGTATATCATCGAAGTAAACCACTGCAAATGTTCCAATAACTTGTTTAAGCATGTGCCATCCACAGTAATCTTGTTGACAGTGCTGCTGTCCATGCACATCCTCGATGTGCCATACTTTTTTGAGACAAAGGGCTGGAACAACTCTAGGTCTTAATCTTACTTGAATTAATTATTTCTGGAGCAAGTCTTCAACAATCTGAGTCTATTTGGTAATTCTGTAATGGGGTAAATTTGGTAAGCTAGCTCCTGGTACTAACTACTAAGTCTATTTGGTGTTGAAGCTATCTCAAGAATAAATGCGGTTGGTTTGTCGAACCAAAACAAGAGAGAAATCTATTGATTCCAAAATAAATTACAATCTGTCTGTCTATTGAAAACTATGCTCCTGCATCAATCTGTCTTACATAGTTGTGTGCTAAAGTTCACATGTCTGAATGAGTCAAGAAAGCAGGCTAGTGAGACAAGTCTTGCCATTTTTGTACAGCTGCAACTATAGGCTCTTTAACTTACATGTAGTACCTTATTACGGATATAGGCTATCACCAAAAATTGGCAGTATGGGGATCAAGCAATTAGTTTAGTAGAAATGAGTTGACGTGTGAATGCAGCAACATTCTTTGGTTATTTAAAAACGTTAAATGTTTAGCCTTCTCAAAAGTCAAAACAGATAAGATATATATTTACGAGTAGATGGATGCTCACATGCAATAACATGTATCTTCGCACCAAGGGAGTTTCAAAGATTCTTCCTTAATTCTTGTCATTTTGATTTGCTAGTATAGCTGAGTATACAAATATAAATCATAAAACAAATATAAATTTGGATGGTGATAGTTTAGGATTTCTGTTGCAAAGAAGTTAATTCGATTTTTTTTAGTTGAATTTCATATCTGAAGTTATCTGCATTCTTGAAGGTGCGTGGTTTAATTGAATGCCTGAATTTTTTGATCCTACAAAATTTGGTATTTGATGCCATGTTTTTTGTCTTTGGTTTACTTTTTGCATGCATTTATTTTTTTGACGATATATATATATATATATATAATGACAGATTTTCTATTATTAGTTCGTCCTGACAATAAATATATCAGGACGAAAACTGTGGACCACTAGATTTTCATAATCTGACTCCAAGTGTATGCACTTGTCAAAACTTCTCCATAATCTATGGTCCACATTCTTCGTCTTGATATATTTATTTATTGTTAGAACGAACCGACAATAGAAAGACTGTATATAATGATTAGAAATCCTTCAAAAAAAAAAATGGTTAGATATTTAGATGCATATTGAACCAATTTAACAAAAACATATTAATAAAAGATTAGTTGTTTTAGGAGTTATGATCAATAGAGTATGATTAGATGCATATTAATAAGATTGTTATTAAAGTTACAGTATGATGGTCATGCATTGTTTTGTAATTATTAGGGGTGTCTGGCGATATAATAAAGTCGAGTGTAGGATTACTGATTTTGGTGTTTCATTTGCTTCGAATGAGATGAATTATTGATTCCGAGATTTATAATAAAATGCAGTACTTTGTAGTGCATGAATGTAATTGAACCCTTTGTGTTAGTGGTACTATCGGTCACTAAACGAGTATTGTTTATTTGGTCTTGAGGGTTGTAACATCAATAGGAGATTTGGAATCTTTTCTTCTTGTCTAAAATAGTAAAATGAAATGATAGCTAACAAGGTTTATGACGTAGATGAGCAAGTGTTTTTCATGCCTAACTTGTAGACATATATTACTTTCCATATTTTTGGGTATTCTACTATCATGATTCATGATCTAAGTGACTTGATCAATTATCCCACAACATCTTTTCTTTTTCTCCTAGATAAAGAAATTAAGTAATATTTTGAAGATTGCATCCTTGGCTCCTTTTCATTTGTGTGTATAGACTGTAGTGTGTACATATTTGTATGTTTGATCAGAATCAAGATCAATAAAACCTCTTGTTGACATCAAATTTTTATTCTGATACTCCATTGTGGCATGTGTGAGCTCTTGATGATCTCATGGTTGAAAAAAGGTCTTAAAGAGCTGTCTAAAATTGGAGATTCTTGTCACGAAGGTGTAGGATCGACCTATAAAAGAAAATCCAGTCAGGCCATCATCATCGTTGTCAGTGAGCGAGCTTTAACACTCAAGTTAGTGGAGGTAAGAGTATGGTGGCAAACCTCTAATAACAATGTAGGTTTGCGACTATACTCTAACCCACATAAGCTGTTCGCTGTGGCAACCTCATCGAAGGTGGTGCTCGGATTTTCTTGTAGATCGATCTTGAACCCTATAGACAGCTTTCTCCTAGTTTTGATAACTCTCGATGACCTTGTTTCAGCCATGAGATCATCAAGAGCTCATACACATGCCACAATGGAGTTTCTGATCCTTCACTCAACATTGAGCAATACAATTTGGCAGTTATTCTATGTTGGACACAATTTAGTACTTATAATGAATTGCAGTGCTGAAAAACAATTTTATGGTGGATGAAAGTGACTGTAAAATTATTTTACGGTGGATGAAATTGACTTTCAATTATCACAACCAGTATGAATATGCTAGATTGATCAAAATCTGTGGCAAATATGCTATATGATCCAACGATTCAACTTTATTTTTTCTTAATATAGGTACTATGAGCAATTGAGCATAGCATTGCATCTTTAGTTTCATCGGCTTTTCATGTATTTATCAAACTTCGAGCTGTCATATATTAATTTACCAGTATCTTTTCCATACGCAGTTTCTGTACAGTTGTTTGATTGAAATAATAAATAAAAAATCTAGTTAATGTGAATTAATTAATTTGATAAATAAAGTCACCTAATGCTTGGAAGATGAGTACATGGAGAAGCTATTATGTGCTATAACTTATATGGAGGCATACTGTCAACGTGAAATCAATCATATGAATTTAATATTTTTAGTATTATTTAATCATGTGTCTGATAAAAAAATAAATCTGTTTTGGGGAGTTATGAAAAAAATCCTTCTTTTCTGCAGCAACTCTTCTGGATTATAAAGTGACCTTTTCTCGGCTCACAAGACTAGTTTGGAACTGATTACTTTATTTCCTACAGCATAAAAGAGATATTTTGTGACTAACAGCATATTCATATCATATGGAACCGATCGTATCTGAGAGCTAAAAACGATAAAAATTTTTACATTGATTATTTCCTCCAATAATCGGTGGTTCTGCACTTGATAATTTTCCTATATATATATGTTGAAGTTTTGTAGATAATTGATGTCATCTTATCTTCCGTGGTTTTAGTTTGTTATTTACTTTTATGATTCATTGTTGTGTTTATATATGTTCTTGAATGATTGGTACAATGAGATGTTTTCTACACGTATTAGAAGGTGATATTTAATTCGAAGGTTTCTATTGAGTTACTATTGAGGTTAGTACAGAATTGTGCACTACCACAGTTTTCTTTTGTATTGTGTAAAAATTAAAGAGATCCCCGCAAATTGGCAAGTTACATGTGTTCTAGCTTTTAGGATCTTGAGGAAAACTTTTAACCTGTTGTCTCAGTTTTTCTACTTTTTTCGCTTTTGTGAATTTTTCTATTCATAATTTCAGTGTATAACTCAAGGCAATTAATCTTAGAAATAGCATGGCATTCTGTTTAAGTGGGAAGTGTTATTAAAAGCTTTCCTAGGAAAGTTTGGACTTAGAGAGTGCCTTCTAGGTCTGAAGCAAAGCCATTCGTTGAAGCACAGTTTGAAAAAAAGAAAAGGAAAAAGGAAAAGAAAAGAAAAAAATCAAAAGGTCTAAGAGATCATTTCTTTTGTCTCTAACAAATATTGAATGATATTAACTACAGCTCAGCGTAACTGAAGTAAGTCATTGATTGAGTTGTACTTACAAAACTGTTGTAGTCTGCTATATTCCAGGATTAGGAATATATTGTCTTGAGTAGGAACATATTGTTTGTGTGATGCTATTTTAACTTTGTTGAGGATGCCTAAAGCATGTTAGACAAGAGGTTGGAGAATGTGCTCTAATCATTTGAGCTTATAGGCTACAGCAATTGGCAGTTCTATTCTTTTTGTTGGGTTTTAGTCTTCTTGTCTTGCTAGTATAATTACTATTTTTTATTTATTTATAAAAAATGTGTTTCACTTGGTTCAAGTGTGTGCATTCTTCATTCATTTAAATTTGGAGGGAATTGTGGTTAGTTTTGTACATGTCAGCGATAACTTTTTTGTAATGAGACAGCCTTGGTATCTACTTTTCTTCAATAAGATTCCTATTTGTTTCTTTAACAAAGGATGGAACTGCCTTTTGTTTATTGGGTAGGCTACAAGCAGAATTGTCTGTTTACTATAGTGGTTTTTATCATCATCAGCAGGATCATTTTTGGTAGCCAAGGTGGACTGGCTGTTCACTTTTTTAGGCTTGTTGATAAAAGCTCCTGTTTTCTATCTAGCTAAAAAAAAATAGAAATTTGAACCGAGTGTGCTAGATCTCTGAGCTCTAGCGCACCATAGCACTCTAATAACCGTGTGCAGGAATATTATATATGATGCTTATTTCAGTGCATAGTTGCTATTAAAAAATTGTTGCTAACTTCTCGCGGTTAGGTATTGGATAGGAAGTAAAATAGAGGTGCCTTCAGAGGCCAAGTGGCTACCTAGTTTTTGCCTTACAGAAATTTTGATCAGATTAGTTTGTTCTAATTTTAATTAATGGTGCTTCTTATTTTTATTTGTTTCTACCTTCAGTTCCTCTTATTATTTTCTGTAATATTTTTGCTCACGAATTTGACGAAGAAAAGAAAGTTTCAATTTATTTGTCCTTGCTGTAACAATGAGATAGTAATTTTGGGAATGACCTGTTAGGACCTTTATTTCATGCTTTTTAGTTTAACTTGTGCCAGTCTTCAAATTATATTAGTTTGTATGGTTTATTATATGGTCATGGCTCATGCTATATGACGTATAACGTATGGTTTGACAGTTTTCTAGTTGTATTGATCTCTAAAAAATCAGTTTTAACTGAGTAATGTTGTTTTCTCTTCTTGATCTCTTTCTTTTGTATTGCATACTGTTTGATCTTGAAGATGCTTTGTTTATCATATGATTACTTACTGATTTTATGAGTTGTCTTTGTTCTGTTGTGGCATTACAGCCGGTTCTTGCAATGTAGAGGACCTTTTGCAAAGAGAAGACATCCATCAGTGCGTTCCACAGTAGTTTCAGAAATTAGGAGATGTCTAGAGGAGGGTATTGAATTCCAAGGTGATTTGTTGAACTTTCGGAAAGATGGATCTCCTCTGATGAACAGATTGCGTCTGACTCCCATATATGGAGATGACGAGACAATAACTCATGTTATTGGGATACAGTTCTTCACAGAATCAAATATCGATCTGGGTCCAGTGCCTGGATATTCACTAAAGGAGTCTGCAAAATCATCTGATTGGTTTCGTTCTGGTTTATCCACTTACCGTCCAGTTGCGGTGGGAGACCGGAATGTTTGTCGTGGGGTTTGTGGGATATTGCAATTGAGTGATGAGGTGCTGTCTCTTAAGATACTTTCACGATTGACACCAAGAGATATTGCATCAGTTGGTTCTGTCTGTAGGCAACTATATGAGCTGACAAAGAATGAGGACCTCTGGAGAATGGTCTGCCAGAATGCCTGGGGTAGTGAAACAACTCGTGTTTTAGAGACCGTGCCTGGTGCGAAGCGACTAGGCTGGGGTCGGCTGGCAAGGGAATTGACTACTCTTGAAGCTGCAGCATGGAGGAAGCTAACTGTTGGAGGAGCTGTTGAACCCTCACGGTGCAACTTTAGTGCCTGTGCAGTTGGGAATCGGGTAGTTCTTTTTGGTGGGGAAGGGGTCAATATGCAACCCATGAATGATACTTTTGTGTTGGACCTGAGTTCTAGTAACCCGGAGTGGCAGCATGTCCAAGTGAGCTCTCCTCCTCCTGGTCGTTGGGGTCATACACTTTCTTGTGTAAATGGGTCTAACTTGGTGGTATTTGGTGGTTGTGGAAGGCAGGGCTTACTCAATGATGTTTTTGTTTTAGATTTGGATGCCAAGCCTCCAACTTGGCGTGAAATCTCTGGATTAGCTCCTCCACTTCCAAGGTCATGGCACAGCTCCTGCACTCTTGATGGCACTAAGTTGATAGTTTCTGGTGGCTGTGCAGATTCTGGAGTACTTCTAAGTGATACTTTTCTGCTTGATCTTTCGATGGAGAAACCTGTTTGGAGAGAGATACCTGTAGCATGGACCCCACCTTCTCGGTTGGGCCATACACTGTCAGTTTATGGCGGTAGGAAAATATTGATGTTCGGAGGCTTGGCCAAGAGTGGTCCCCTACGGTTTCGATCTAGTGATGTGTTCACAATGGATCTAAGCGAGGAGGAACCCTGTTGGAGATGTGTAACCGGAAGTGGAATGCCTGGTGCTGGAAACCCAGGGGGCATGGCACCTCCTCCTAGACTTGATCATGTTGCTGTGAGCCTCCCAGGTGGGAGAATTCTGATATTTGGTGGGTCTGTGGCTGGTCTTCACTCCGCATCCCAGCTTTATCTCCTGGACCCAACTGATGAAAAGCCTACATGGAGGATACTGAATGTACCAGGGCGGCCTCCCAGATTTGCATGGGGACACAGTACTTGTGTTGTAGGGGGGACAAGGGCTATAGTCCTTGGTGGCCAAACTGGAGAGGAGTGGATGCTAAGTGAGATCCATGAGTTATCATTGGCGAGTTCAGCCATCTGACTGAGAAAATAGCAAATACCAAACTGCTGTGAAGGATCAGAAACAGCTCTGTAGAAAATATGCTAATGGAAAGAGTTCACCCAGTAGAGAATGCTGTTGACAAAATATCTGCCCAATCAGGACATTTGTAACGGATTTTCTCATGTACAAGATTGTTCTGGCTCGGGATGAACATTTCAACGAGTGACTTGAAACCATGTTTGTTTTTTTTTTTTTTTTTTTTGTAAGGTTTGTGTAAAACTGCCCACCCATCATCACTGCTCTCACCTTCTCAGCTCACAATGTACTTGTTAGATTAGCTTGTATTTGTTAGAAAGTTAGGTATTATATATGTAGGTTTTACTTGTTATGTTACACTGTTGCATTCATTCAGCATCTGTAATTTAGACAAAACATGAAAAAATGAAAAAGGAAAAGAAGAAGAAGAAGAAGAAGGCTGCTGCATGTTTATAGTATTTTTGTTAAAATTTCTAAATGTTAAAATGTTCTAGTGGTGATTCTGGTGAAAGATTGTGCTCTACTTAATTTCTAATTTTCGTTAGAATGAACTATAATGGAGTGGGTATTTTGCTTTATAATTATTTGGTTAACATAGTCTCTTGTATAAAAATAAAATAAAATAAAGTGCAATTATATCTAAATTTTCATTAACATGCTTATTGAGCTTATATACGGATTGATACAATAATTGATTTGATAGTAAGGGGATTTTTGTTTTTTTTACATAAGACTTATTACTTCTTATGTTTATTTTTCATCTTATATCTTATTTTAAGATATATATATATATTTTTTAGAAAAAGTAAAATTATTTTTATTTTTATTTTATTAAAAAGTGTCTAAGAAGGCTTGTATTTATTAAACCCGTGCTACTATAGCTATCTATCCATACATCGCTCTCCTTTATTGCATACTTCTACTCGGGACAGCACATGTCGTACTCTATTAAAAATCAATATTTCTATTTTCTCTTCAATCTAATCAATCTAAATTGCAGTATGACAAGTGTCTGCCAATTCCCTTCGAAGTAATAGAAAGAAAAGCAACGACTAGAGTGGGAGAGTCAGAGTCGAAAATAGAGATTTTTAGTAAATTTCTATAAATGTTTTATAACAATTTATACATTTATAATTTTATCCACACATAATAAAACTCTAAAAATTAATTTTCTAAAAATTCCCAATTTTGAAGAAATCCTAATATAATCTAATCAATTTTACATTTGTAATAAGTCATCCAGAAGAAAAAAAAAAAAACAAACAAACATATCATATCATATCATATCATCTTAATTTGTAAGACTTATTCATATGTGTAACAAATTAATGTCTTATAATACTTTAGATTAAAAAACCTTTCGTGTTCAAGAATCTTTTTTAAGCTAAATAATCGCTTGGTTATTATCTAAAACAACCCTATGGTTTGCAATAATGACCAAACATTATAGTATGGTTTCGTTTTGTCAAAAAATACCCTTTAGTTTCACTTAACGGACAAAATGCCAAAATGCCCATTACAATTAAATGTCTGTTAAAATATTTGTATTTTCCATTAGGTTAGCAAGGGTAAAATAGTAAATGAGCAATAAAAGAAATAAAAAATTAATTAAAAAACTAACTTTCAAAAAAATATAAAAAAGTAAAAATTAGATTTTCTCTCTTCACTCTCTCGTTGTAGTAGTAATAATTTTCTACATTTTTTCTTTTGTCGTCTCAACGACAGTGCTTTTTCTTTGTCTTGGGTTTTCCATATAAAAGTTTGTATTGTGTGTTTTGATTTGATTCATCTTATTTTTGTGTGTTTAGACATATTTTGTTTTGTGATACATATTAGGTACGGTATTCCGCATCAACTATTCCCGATGGATTGCAACCACCATTTTATGAGTCATGACATGTTTATTTTTATATTTTCGGTTATGTACTTATATTTATATCACCGACGTTGATCACAATTGAAAAAAGAAACAAAAGCTTTCCTGTAAAATTAATGAAAATTGCCACCTTGAATGAAACAACAATATATCTACCGTTTGCAAGAAAATAACTCAGAACAAGAAAGTCTCACGAAAATGCATTTTGGTTGATTGACATTTTTTTTTTTTTTTTTTTTTTTTTTTATTGATGCTCTTTGGGATATATTATTTGTTTTATCAAAAGTAAACGAACATTTGAGCTCAGGATCCTTTCAAGCATCTATCTAACCTATCAACTTCCCATATGGACTTGTTAAAAGGTCTTATATGATGAAAAAAAAAAAAATACAAACTTAGTGAGAAACCACCAATTGCAATTACTAGTTGAAACAAAGACAAAAATATATGGATTCAAGGAATGTGAGATTTAGACAATAATACTATACTAACATGTATGTATCATCAATTATTGGAAAGATCAGTATACAAAGGGTAGCCAACCATGTTTACAATGCAACTCACAAAACAATCAAATAGCAGCTCCAAATGGGAATCTTGGGACAGACGAGACAATGGCCTCTTATTCTTTCGGTTGCGATATTTTTGCTCGTAGCCACCGCTGTGGCTGACTACAAGGCTTATACATATGCATCACCACCACCACCTCACTACAAGTCACCACCTCCACTAGAGCACTCTCCACCATCACCTTATTACTACAAGTCTCCACCACCACCGGTGCACTCTCCGCCTCCACCTTATTACTACAAGTCTCCGTCACCACCAAAGCACTCTCCACCTCCACATTATTACTACAAGTCTCCACCACCACCAAAACATTCTCCTCCACCACCTTATTACTATAAGTCACCTCCTCCTCAGGTAAAATCTCCACCTCCACCATATTATTACAAATCCCAACCTCCTCCGTACATTTACAAGTCTCCACCTCCACCATTTCCATCACCACCACCACCATACATATATAAATCTCCACCTCCTCCATCACCATCTCCTCCCCCTCCCTACGTTTACAAGTCTCCACCTCCACCATCTCCATCACCACCAACTCCTTACATATATAAATCTCCACCACCTCCATCACCATCTCCACCCCCTCCCTACGTTTATAAGTCTCCACCTCCACCATCTCCATCACCACCACCACCACCATATGTTTATAAATCTCCACCTCCTCCATCACCATCTCCACCCACTCCATATGTTTACAAGTCCCCACCTCCACCATCTCCATCACCACCACCACCGTACGTATATAAATCTCCACCTCCTCCATCACCATCTCCACCCCCTCCATACGTTTACGAGTCCCCACCTCCACCATCTCCATCGCCACCACCTCCTTACATATACAAATCTTCACCTCCTCCATCACCATCTCCATCCCCTCCCTACTCTTACAAGTCTCCACCTCCACCATCTCCATCCCCACCACCACCATACATATATAAATCTCCACCACCTCCATCACCATCTCCACCCCCTCCCTACGTTTACAAGTCTCCACCTCCACCATCTCCATCACCACCACCACCATACGTATATAAATCTCCACCCCCTCCATACATTTACAAGTCTCCACCTCCACCATCTCCATCACCACCACCACCATACGTATATAAATCTCCACCTCCTCCATCACCATCTCCACCCCCTCCATATGTTTACAAGTCTCCACCTCCACCATCTCCATCACCCCCACCGCCTTACATGTATAAATCTCCACCACCTCCATCACCATCTCCACCTCCATATGTTTACAAGTCTCCACCTCCACCATCTCCATCACCTCTACCTCCTTACATATTTAAGTCCCCACAGCCTCCATACCGTTATTAATCACGTAATCTATCCAAGTCTCCACCACACCATACATACTACGTTTACAACTCACCCTCTTCTCCCAAAGGCTATTAAACCTACGGTCACTTCTTGAATTGAGTTATGAAGAATAACAATATAAGTTCAACTAAATGCTTTTTATGAATTTTTATTTTTATTTTTTTATCCTTTGAATAAGGGTTTAAAATATTGAATTCATTTGAATTATTGAACATTCGTTGTACTATTTGTTGTAATCAATGAAAAACAACTACTTCTTTTTTCATAAGCGCTATACTTTAATATTTGATTCTTTATTGTATTTTCATCAGGTTCTCTATTTGGGGTGATAAACGAACTTAAATTTTTTTTTTTCTTTTTTCTTTTTTGGCTCGCTGTAGTAATAAATTAATAATATCATACGTAATTTGACATACCATGAAATTAAATTTATTCAAACCAATTAAGGTATTAATAATTGCGATGACTACTCAGAAACTGCTTTATTAAATCTAAAAATAAATATATAGATTCTATATAGAAATTTTGTCACATTTTTGTATTGAGTTTTTTGGACTTTTACTTTTAGACAGAGTTATATGGTATTGGTGAAAAAATAACATTTGATTGTGCATTAGATAATAGTTTGAGACAGTCAATTACCAACAAATTTATACAAGACTTTTTCTATCTAATAATTGATCTTGATAATTACTAATTAGAATAAAAAAAAAGAAGTCAATTAATATTTTATTTTATAATTTCAAACTTTCATTGATGAAACATAAATAAAAGTCTCGTATAAATTTGCTGAATTGGATTGTTAAAAAAGAGGAAATAAACATGGACATTACCACATCCTAGTCCTCCATTTGGAAAGATAAAATGTCCACATTTTAACAATCCAATTCCAAAAGACATTTAAAGTCACAAAAGAAAAATATACCCTTTGAATTTTAAGTTGACTAACGTAAGTTTGACCTCAAAGACTAATTTAACACTTCTTATAAAGTTCACAATATATTTGGAATAAAAATTCTTGTAATTAAGATTTTCTTTAAAAAAAAAAAAAAAAACCAAGGACTCATATAGTAATTGCCCATAAATAATTAATAATTTATTTGGCTCATCAAATACTAGTAACTATGAAAACATTATTGCAAAAATCTAACAAATACATGCAATACATAAAATAAAAATTAAAAAAGAGCAAAAATTCAAAAATAAAATGTTTATCCAATGTCATATTTTTCACATTAGCAATTGAACCAGAATTTAGGTGCAAAATAAAACGGATATTGTTATACAGTTATACTCATCCAAAATAGAAGGAAAAAAGAAATATCACCACATAAAACTCCTAAAACAAATTTGGTATTGGACTCCTAAGTCCTAACTACGACCGGCACCTTCTTCAACCTTCCTTTTCTCCATAACTAGGTTTGGTGCCACATGCAATGCACGTGATTGATTTATATTCTTATTTTTATACAGAAATTATCATGCCAGGCATACTTGAGGATAT
Source organism: Acer campestre (assembly GCA_954870605.1). NCBI lineage: Eukaryota > Viridiplantae > Streptophyta > Magnoliopsida > Sapindales > Sapindaceae > Acer > Acer campestre. The sequence goes on from OX940804.1 coordinate 20,635,146, forward strand.
TATCATACGGTTTTACTAATTCTTGCTAACGAGAAATAATGTAATTTTTTTTTAAACTAATTCTCAGTAACGAGAATTAGTAAAACTGCTCAATAATACCCTCAGGTATACCCGACATGATAAGTGCTAATTTTTTATATTTTATTAATTTTAATTTCAAATTATAACATTGGGAGATTTTTTTTGTCTTTTCATATATAATCAATAGATTTTTTAACTACGAGGTGCTTTTTTTTTTAGAACAAAGAACTTTCATTCAAAAGAAACAGAACCGAAAGTTAAGAAAAAAATAATAATAATAATAATAATAATACAGAACTGATAACATCTTCATCCATAAAGAAGACTCCTAGAAAACACAAGCTCTAAAGCTAACAGCCCACCTAGCAATCTCATCATGAGCAACCCTGTTACATTCTCGCAGAATGAATGAAATAGATCTAACATCAGCAACACTAAGCAAAACTTTAATATCCTGAATCATATTACAAATCTCACTCTTAGAAAATAAGGACCCCTGCTATAATTTGACAACACTCTGAGAATATAATTCAACAAAGAGAGGAAACAAAAGCTTATCAGCAGCAAACTTCAAACCTTTATAGATAGCACTATAGCAGTTGCCTTCAGCAATCTCAACATCATCCCCACCATTCAAGCACACACCTACAGCAAAGATAGGAACACCCTTGTCATTTCTAACCAAGGCACCCACCCCTACTCTGCCTCAGCATCCACATTTAGCTTGAAAGCATCATCTTGCAAAGGCATCTAGACAGAAGGCAAAACACGATCTTTCCTCAAGGGATCCTTCCTGCTACAAGCTTTGTCAAAATTAAGCATAAAATCAGCAGACCTTTCCCATAAATAATCCAGAACAGGGGCTTTTCCACCATGAACTCAGATATTTCTCTCCCTCCATTAGAGCCAAGATGTTACAACAAACTGAAGTAAGAGCTTCATTCTACAAGTACAAGATTTTTTTATTTTTTTTGACCGCATTATTAAAGACTAAAAAAATTTGGCACTTGGATTCACGTATAAACATAACTACTTTGAACCTATATGTTATGTTGTCAATTCCCTTGATTTCTTCCCTGGATATTGAAATATTAGAATAATATACATTAAATTATATGTGTGTGTGTGTGTATAAGAATAATATAAATTAAATGTAAACTTCTCAATAGAGCTAGACACAAAAACTCCGGTGATTATAAATGAGCTTATAACCCTTCCGGGGATAAATAAATTTTTATCAAACATTTTGTAAGCATTATAACCATCAATACCAATCCTGGCTCTAATCAATTTTTTTATTTTTTTTTTTTTTATTTTTTTTTTTTTGAAAGGGGCTCTAATCAATTTTATGGAAACAAACAAAGCCCTAAAGAGAATGAATCAACAAACGATTTCATACAAACCTGTATATCCTACTACGAATCAAACATTTGACAATCATAATACATTAAAATAAAAACTAGTATCTAACCACATTGATTAATATAATACCTTAGAGCATCAGTGAGTCACACCAGCAAAAATATTTCTTCCTCTTTCAGCGTCATCCCATTTTATGATGGAAAAATTAGGCAAAAACCTGTTCTAAAATCAACAACTTTTGAGGCGATCATCAACCCTAAAACGCACAAAGCAAATATATAAATTGAAACTATGGTTACCTTGAAAGACATGAAGTAGAGAGCTTCTGGATTCTGGAAACACTTATCTCTCTCTTTCTTGATTTTTCAGTGTCGAAGAAGACATATTCTGATATTCAATCTTATTCATATTATTTGGTAGGGGAAATTACACTAACACCCTTGAGGTTTTGGCTGGTTGCAGCTAGGTAGTGAAATATGGCTATTCTACAACGAAACCCAAAAACTTAACGGTAGTTAAGTTGACCCGTGTGGACTAATTAAAAGCAAAAAATGCCCTAATATTAAAAAATAGAAAGGTTGTGGCCCTCACAAATTCCTCTCCATCTCTAGCTGGCAGCCTGACACCTCTTCTATCCTGTCACTGTCTAGGGATGGGTGTTTCCCCATGGGTCCTATCCCACACTGGCTCTATTGGGTTTTTGGGGCAAACTTTATCCCTAAATGAGTTTTGGGGTTGGGGGTGGGGGTGGGGGTGGGGGTGGACTTGTCACGGTTCCAGTTCGATTTCGGTTTCGGTTCCAATTTTGATTCCGTGGTTAGATGGAATTGAAACCGCTTTAGGCGGTTCCGGTTCCGATGGAATCGTCGGTTTTGAACCCTTTTTTTTTTAACAAAATATTACATTTCAATTTTCATTTATAAAAAAATAAAAAAATAAAATGTTATGAAGGACATTGTAGAGTATTGGGCCATGATCGATAACCTTTGTCTAAGTAATTGTGTTTTCCCTTTCTTTCTCCTCTTTTTTATATAGGTTAAGCATCTCATTCACTTCTCTATTTATCCGATGTGGGATATGGGATAAAAGAACTTTTATTCTTTTAGTATTGTTTTTTTTTGCATATCCTCTCAAATCAATTTTTAAAAAAAAATTATATATATTATTCATGCAGATGCAGCAACAAGCAACAATTTGATTATTGTAATTAAGACACAATGATTTTCCATCATATTAATACAAGATGATGGATTGTAGAGAATACGTCCATCATTTGAGAATGCCATGGACAATAAAAAGAAACATTAAAGTCTTTGTATGGATGCATAATAGCACTCGGTATTGGATGCATATTTTTGAGCAAGCATGGTGTTTTATTGATCGAGCTTTTGCCGTAAAGAGTTTTTGGGTAGCATCTTAGGTTGATTGCAGATGTATGAGCTAGTTAGCAACGAGCTCAGACAAAAAGATCAACGAAAGTCATTAATTACCATAAATTTTACAGTACCATCTAATTGTCAAAGGAATTCTATCATCAACGTACACACTACTGCACTGCAATTTTTGCCCACTGATCCGCATAATTGTCAGAATGGAAAATGTAAAAGTGGAAATGGTGGGAAATGTCACATTTTTCAGCTGATTTAGTGGAAAAGTGGGTGCTTTAATAACTTAAGTTTAAAAGGCACTGAAGTAAGTGATTTCCAAAAATGCTCTTACTTTACACACATTCTCTTACTTTGATTTTTTTTTTTTTTTATTCTTTCATCTTCTTCATAGAGGTCTGT